>CM056830.1:19417088-19939588 GCA_029853015.1 Chelidonichthys spinosus
CTCATGCTGCTTGTTGGGACTACACACTCTGTTGGGTCTGTTGGACCTCTTTGCTGTTTGGTGGAAACTTAAAATCCAAATTGCATCCTATTATCACAAGTGTAGTCCATTTTAATAAGAATGCACTCTGCAGGGCCGAAATATGAAGGATTTCCTGGCAAACGTCTTCAATTACACCTGAATGCATTTGTAGAAATACAGCTCATTTCAAATTCCACAAATGAAAAACATGACCTCCAATAATTCATATACTGTGCACAAAGATTCTTTCATTTTAGATTTAATTGAAATGAAAAGAAGAATGCTTTTGTCTGTAAATTTGGTGTAAATTCACCGTCAATCCAACAGGTCAGAAAGTGTGCTTTCCAAGACGATTACAATAATGGAGGAAAGTTTTTTGCAGTTCATATACAGTTCACGTAGTCGCCATAGAGGCCAGCACTTAGCCCATTAGGACTAGTGCCTCAGCAGCACGCAATTAAATGTCTCCATGCAAAATGAGCACTCAGGTCATGTTTAATGGGCAGAGAGCTAATAAAGGTTGAGCTGAGCGGGAGGAGAGGTGACTCACCCTACAGTAGCAGCCCAAAGGTGTCGCAAAGACAAGAGCAAGGAGAGGGCCGCTCGGTTGCCGTGCCGACTTCAGCGGGTGCCCGGCCATCGGGGACGCGTCTCATCAGCAGCTTCGAGTGCACACAAACTGAAATGTGGATCTCTCCTCGCCGTGCAGGAGTCGCATCGGGAAGTTCACAGTGTCACACAGGATAAACGCTGTATACATATATAATAAATGCAGGTCCGTAGCAACGTGTGAAGACAGATATTAACATAAATATAATTCCTGTACGTGCACTCACACGATGAGTTCCTCTTTTGCTGCTGTTATGAATGTGATATTTGCTCTGGCTGACACGTGCGGTATGGCTGTTGCTGCTGTGCATCTTGCTGGACGTTCATCAGCCGCCGCGTGGTTCACGCGTTCCCTGTTAACGGCCGTAGACAAAGAGACAAACATGACACGTAATGTAAACCTTTTGAGTCGATGCTTTGCTTTTAATGGAGAAAGATGAAAATATCAATACCAGCTCATTTACCAACGCGTCCCCGTTGCCCAGTTACTTATAGTTAATTGATTTTAACAACCACATGGGAGACGTAGCAAGAAATCAATTGAAGGGCCAAGTTAAGTGACTGCATGACAGCTCATATTGTGGCCAATTCGACATAGTCTAATCTGAAAAGACAATAATCCATGGGGCGACAGGCAGGCGGAGTGAATGTTACAGGCGACTTTGACACTCCACCTCCCTCCACAACAGCAACGCCGAGCTGTCTGCTGAGAAAAAGCCGAGAGATGAAGTGGAATAAATTCTCCTGGTAAATGTTATTACAAACAATGTGCCTTCATGAAAGAAAAAAGAGAGGGAAGAGCAATCCGCGCAGGCCGACCGCTCTGCCAAGCGTTTATCAGCTCGAAATGCTATTTCATGCATTAATACTCCACAAACTGTGTTCCCCCCAACACTTTCGGTTACAAAAGCCCTCAGATTTATGATTACCAGTCAACTAAGCAATGCCGGTGGCCCCCGCCGACACACCACTTCCTTTTACTTCCCTCAACGCCAGCTCATCTCGGGGCCCCTGCAGGTTCAGAGACAAGGCTGTCAGGGTAATGTGATCAAGGTGGATGCAGGCTGAGAGGAGCTAAATCGTGGCTGGGGGATGACATTCTTTGATTTTTAACCATTACAGAGTTTTCATAGAGCTGCAGTCAATTTATTTTATTTATTCTAATGAAGAGCATTAGGAGTGCCATACTGTGCTGCACTGCACATTGATCGCCTCGTTAATCACACTTTGCAGACACTCGCAAATCAAGTTCTAACAGCAAGCACTGAATCAAGTGCAATGAAGCATAAGCTCCTTCACAATTTATGATCTTTCAAATTGCATCTTTTCAACCATTAAATTGCAAGATACCATAAATTTTTATCCTCTCTTCTTCAGTCCTGGTATTGATTCTGTCGTGTGAAAAATAGAAGAGTAGTAAATTCAGGCAGTTAGACAGAATTTAAGCCTCGTCTTCGGAAGGGAAACTGAATGGCACGGGGGAAGGCTCTTAATTTGCCATCGAGAACAAATATCAGGTGTGATAAAAATTTAAAAGTCCAACGGGGGCTTCAAAGACACAGCTCAGATGGGTTTCAGTCCTCTACAACCTTGAGGGTTCTTTTACTTCACTACCTCTGAAATGCCAGTGCACCTTCAGGGTCTTTTGCCTACCATTCTTTAATATTAGGGTACCTGATGTGCTGCAGAATTAGAATTAAGTCCTCACCATATACGAAAACGACTCGCAGTCAGAGACCCTGCAGCTTTAGAGGAAGGACAAACCGCAAGAATTGGCGAGAACACGAGTATCAGCGGTTCCTATCCATCTGCATATACAATATCAATACGCGCCTTTCTTTTCCTGCTCCGGGCAGAAGCAATTTGAATCATTATATCTGACCTGTGAAAATCTGAAACGGCTCTTGCAGACCCACATTGTTCACAGAAAATGGCATAATTGTTCTCAGATTGCATCTCACTCACACCGAGCCGTAAAGGAACACTTGTCAAACAATACGGTCAAATTAGTTCTCTGTGATTGAGCAGGTTGAGGATCTATCCAGCAGATTATAAGTCTAGGAAGAAACAGAAGTGCCAGGAAAGAGTCTCAATTAGCGCGATACAGTAAAGGAAAGGGCAAGAAAACTAGTCAATGGCCTCCAAAAGTGAAGGGTTAAGCTCTTCAAATCTGTACAGGGACCAACTCTTAAGTCATGATTGGAAAGAGTGCCTGCTGTTACACGTGGCATGAAAATAACAATGCCTGAAATACAAGGCTCCGTCTCAGGAGTCAGACATCTGCTTGGGTGTGTTTGGAGGATTTAAATACATACAGTACAGTTACATTAACTGAACGTAAAGTGAAGGAAAACAGAAAAAAAGTCGACCCCTGCAAGTTTTAAAAAGCTACGAGAATTCAGCAGATTCAAAATGACATTGACACAAATGTCTAAATCATTTTCTTCCTCCGGCGAACTGGGGGAGAAGAAAAGCCTTCAGTGACCTCTGCACAGATGAAAGCAGGGCAGCCTTAATCATATAGCGCTTTGCCAGACAACCGCTCTGAAAAGGTGAACGGTAAAAACTGCAGCGGCATGGCCAAGCGGGCGTGGAAGATAATGCTGCTCCAGTCACTTTCATGGAAGGCGCAGCCCCCGACTCAGACAGCAACAAAAGTGTGACTCCACGTCCTCGAGAGAAGTAACGCTGGTGAGGCAGCAAAAGTGTTTTTGACACAGACCCTCCCCAAGGGAAGCAGAGGAAATAGCACGTAAGGAAAACAAACCGTAATAAAAGGCATAAAAGCTCACAAACATTGGATTGATCAGACAATTACAACCCATCTGGCTTGTTAAACTCAATCTGCTATCACACGCAGCCTGGCAGTTTGGCTTTTTGCAGTTGGACTGTTCCCAAACCTGCTAACGGCTGAGACTTAAAGGACAAGTCCAGGCGATAAGCTATGCTTTTCTTATTATCAAGGAATCCAAGTGAAAAAGACCAAAAACAAACGGTTGATTCTATTAAACGAGAAGCAACAAAGACGTCTGTGAATGGTAGATGTTTTCAGTGTTGACAGGGAGCCGATGCTATTCCGCAGATCCAGCATCGCTTCCTGGCAATCTCACTCATTTTGTGGATATAGGAATGTAAATGAGAAACAGGGCAGCGCTGTCAAGGTGGTGAGTCCAATGGTTTGATAAGCAGCCGTTTTCAGCTAGCGAATCATACAGACAGACAGCTAAATCCATCACAGCAAACCTGAAGCCGGCTCTTTTTTTTTCTTTTTTTTTTTAAACATCCTCTCGTGACCAGAAATGCAGCTTTCCAAAAAAATGTAGGTTGAACTTGACAACATTATATATAGGTCATATATGCTCTAAATTCTAGTCCAGTACAGAACCATTAACTGACACAGGGCAGATCTTTATCGTAGGTTCTCTCCATTTATCGAATTGGAGCGTATTTACACTTTAAATGTATTACATTTTCTTATTGCATTTGTTTTTTCATTGATGGACAAACACTGCTGCACTTGGCGACATATTACTTCATTACCATGTATGCGGACACTGTAGTTTAGTTTATGTGACATAGTCCAGCCTGCTGTTGGAAATGCTTAGTCGGGTATTAATCTGCAACTGAAATTAGTCTCCCAGAAAAGCAGTTATTGCCCGTTGAGTAACTTTGCTGAAAAATATGGTGAACAGCTGAAAAAAACCTCAACAATTATATATTTGAGACTCATTTTTAAATATTTAGGTCTTCAATAGGAACAAATGGGCTTGGCCTAAGTGGCATAGACAAAATATAGAAGTAACAAAGCTGAAACCAGGAGTGAAAGTTTAAATCTCCTGATGCTCCGCACTGATCGATCGCCGCAGCTGATTCCCACGTCATATACCATGTTCCCCTTGTGATGATTCCAACGGATAACTGCCCCCCCCCAAAACACGGCATCGACTATAGGCGCACATCAACAAGCACACAATAGTGCACTCAAAAAGACACTTTCACCGGGGGCCAACAAAGAGAAATGCTCCGGGGTATGACAACTTCTTGTGAACGACAAAATGTCGCCTGACAAGCTTTCAAGGGATGGTTGAGCTCTGGCAGATTACAGAGATCTTTATCTTTTCATAAAACGGAGTGCAGCATTTAAGTGCCAATGACTGAGAATACAATCTGAATTGTAAAGTGTGTCACAGCCATTACATGGAGATGTAGGGCCAGTAATGGTGAGAGTAATTGTGTGATGACAGTTTCACTGCACAGTGACATTCTCCAGGGCATTGTCATCATCTCTTGACAGGTAATATGGGTCCACTGGGAATTGGGTATGTCTTACAGTTGGAGTTTCTTCTTCATAAACACCCGCATCCCCCCCCCCGACACACACAAACAAACCCATCCTTACTTACAGCTTCGTCAAAACCCCAGAACTCGCGGCGGCTTTTCAGTATAGCTGCGTGTCTGAGTGAGGTAATTAGATGTTAATGTGAAATAATGGAATCATGGCGGGTTGTTACGTGGAGAGAAACCGCAGACCTCGGCGTGATCTCCGAGTGAAAAGCACAATTGCTTAAAAATCAAAACATGCTGTCAGCGGCTCACCTAAGCAGCAGAAAATGCCCCTGACTTTGGAATACATTACAATGGTAATTGCTCTGACAAAATTACCTTGTCTAAGATGAGACCGACCAGACATCGGAGACATGCATGTCGATTGGCTCAATTTCATGATCATTGGGAGGCTGAAATCAAGGCCTTTATGTGGGAGAAAATCAACAGGAAAATTGACATAAACATCTCATCAGAAGACGTTGCCCTGAATGGTGGAGGGAGCTTCGGTTTTACACCGCATTGTTAAGAATCTATTCAAAGTGAGACTATACTTTAGAAGGATGCGTCTTCGGATGGAAACGGAGAGTTTGAAACCCATAAGACGTCAACTTGCGTTAAGTGGAAATGAAATATTGCGCGCAAATTATTAAGAAGAAAACGGAGCGCGCTGCTCCCTCTAGTGGTTATTTCACCTTTTGTACGTCCAATTAAATTGGTTAAATGTAATGTTTACTTTGTACAGCTGGATGTGTGATTTTACTGCTGCATTAGACACCAAACCTGCACATTCAAGAGTAACAAAGGAGGTTGAACAACAGCCAAGACTGAGTGAAACGACTTAATAAACACAAACAGAGCTTCATACATGGACGCCACCTTTGATTGTTAGTTGTGGCTCTTCCTGTCTGGGCTTTTCTTCACACGTTTCAGGATGGGCAGAGTTAAAATGCCTCTCGTGTCTGTGATCTGATGAGGATCACCTTCATCCATTTGAAAGGTGATTTCCAAGCAAAATTGTTTCTCCGAACACATGCTGCTTGAGCCGAGAGCACATTTTTTTTCAGCATGTTAACAAACATGTAATTTCCATAAACACGTCCAGTAATTGACAGCTTGATTTGGGCTCTGCCAGGGAGCTGACAGACAGTTCTTGGCTGCTTTAATGCAGACAGCACACAGGCTTAAGGCCTCACCAGGCTGTAATGAGCTTCTCCGGGCTTTGTCTGGATTAGACCGTTGAACGCGGGGGAAAATAATCTCACACAAATCCAATTCAACATTCCTTATCTTGTTAAGATTACGCTGTGTACTGTAATTCGGAATCACAATCACATTTAGAAAGAGAATTTTAACTAATTTGACATTTAAATCTATACTGTTACAAGTCTGATTTATTCATAAACACTTCGAAGACTAAATGTGAAGAAATTCAATACTGATCCTTAGTTAAATAAATCTTTTTTTTTACAGTAAGTCTACTAAAATTAAAGAGTGTAAATCTAATACAGAAATGCTTGGGATCCATGTTAAGGTAAACAGCTGTTTTATGGGCGTTAAAAAGCAATAAAAACTGATTTTAATGTGAAAATATCAGACATTTTTACAAAGAAAAACGACATAAAAGCAGCTGTACATGTTTAAGTTAGAATTAAGACCTCATGAGTTCAAATAGAAGACATTTGAATTATAATGTCTGCTATTTGTTATTCTGAATTTAGTATATTTTTAAACTTCTGGGGAAATCATTAATTTTTGTTGATGCACTGATGTCACACAAGGCAAACAGCCATGAAGCCCCATCAGAGTGGCTGTGGGGAAATTGATATTTGTGCTGTGGTTGCAGACGTATCAGCGGACTCTATATTGAACCCTGCCGTATCTAGAGGCAAAGGTTTGCTGCTTGAACACCGGCAGCACATTCAAAGTCTATTCTCCTCCTAAAAAAGCTGCGGTTGAAGAGCAGCGGCGAGATGATGATGGCGAGGACAAGAGGAAAAATGGAGTCTGATAAACCTGTATTGAACAGTGTGTGAAGGGTGTTAATACATATTAATGGTGACTGGAATTTGCAAGTGAATACACTGGCAAAGGGGATTAAACATAACTCTCCATAGAAGGGGAGGTATCATCACTCCCTTTCTGGCGTGGGACTCGGCCGTATCAGATTCATCCCCATGCACATTGCCAGCAAACACTAAGCCCTTATCTCTCCACTGGGCCTCTCCGGAGAGTTTACAATTTCTCGCTTCGTTGGAGCCTGAGCTGAGCTTGTTACTGGCACAAAGGCTGAGAGGTGGCCTGGTTGAGAGCACAAAGCCGCCCTCACCTCTGGACGGATACATTTCCCTCAGATAACGGACGACTTGTTGGACAGCGGCACTACAGTGTCCCCCGTACATTAGTATGGCAGGCAACACATCCTCCGCAGCAAAGTTTAAAACACAACACACCGACACGGCTGCAGTGGAAGATCCTTATTAATGAGTTGCGTTAGATGGCGGGAGGACGTGAACTCAGCAGATGTCCGCCTGGTCCCTGGGAGACACTTCACCGTCCCGCCGCGGCCGCTATTCTCTGAAGGCGCGAGCATCGTCCCATTTGCTACTCGGCTGATCGGGTTAACTCCCGAGGGGATTAATGATAGGAACACACATGGAATTTAGGGTGAATGTGCCTTTTTAACCGCATCAAAATGTACGTTCGCTCATTTGCAGACAAATGGGGCCATTTAGCAGTTAAACCTATCAGGGTAATGTCCACACACATTTCCAGCCCTCTGGAACCGGCTTCTTCATCCAGTACAACGAAAACAACACACACTAAACGTCCGTTACAGAAACACACGACAAAAACAAGGTAAGTGTTTTGTGGGCAGCTGAGACAATGCATTTGGAAAAGACTTCAGGGAAAGGGGCCGGCTACAAACAGGAAATTAATCAGTAAACAACTCTGACTTTGGATTAAAAACACATAAGTGGTCAATTGCAATTTAATTTAATCAGTGGTAAAGACACAATGTAGCCTGATTTTAGTGATGCAAATTGAAGCAATTTAAAGTAAAAACAGGCTTGTGAGCTTAATCAGGAGATGATTTCACTTGAATTCTGGGATTAAAATGTCATTTCAGTACCTACATATGGTATGTTGTATTAAAATGTGCCTGTATTTCCTCCTCCGAGCATCAGCCTCATCAACATTCACTCCTATAGCAAATGAATAGATGTGAGAATAGTGAAACATTTCCATCTTCTGCACATAAAGGAACACTTAATTGTAAAGAGATAACTTTTAAAATGGAGTGATAGAAAACAAGATAAAATAAAAGGTTTGCACGAGGTGTTGCTTTGCTCACGATAGCATGAAAAATGCAAGTTACGTCCCCGTATTTCATAAAAGAAGAGAAAGCCAACGTTGGTTTCAGTCGGTTTTAAGTTGACAAGCGATATTGGATTGCTGCTCGTCTTACAGTAAGGTCTCCCAGTCATGGCAATTTCAGCAGACATGTTGCTGAGACAGCTCCGCCATTGTTTTCTGGGACACAGCGAAATTCTATTTTCAGTTTTACTTGGTGCAGTAATTATCTGCATTGTTGGTGAGAATAAAGAAAATAAAGTGCATGAATATGTGCCGGTCAATTGGATTCTGTCAGTTCAAGCAGAATTGGGTACACAAGCGAGCAGCTTGCCAGCTTGTAATAACGATGGTGTTTGCGTGGAACAATTTCCTCTCTAAAACAGCTCATCAACAGCAGAGAGAGTCTGTCACCCAGGGTACGGAGTGACAAGTCTTCTGCATCTTCGTCTGTTATTAACATGTCTCTTACGACAAGCTCAATTATCTGACACTGCCCGTAATTTCCATTCCTTTTTCTGGCACAATGTAAAGTTCCTCTCCTTCATTTTCAAAGCTGGTCGTTTTGGATCCGGCGAATACTGATATAAAACATGCGTGGGAGGAGGAAGGGGAAAACTGAAGGGAAAAACATCTGCAAGTCAGAGCGAAGTAGCTGCACGCTTTGCTATGCTTTAAGCCTCGATCATTTCTGGTATTTGTGGATGCTGAAGTACAATGATGTTGTTTGTTGGCTTCCATCTCACAGAAATGTGTGTGAGAATACTACTGGAGTCAGCTTACAGATTTCATTCACAACTTCCTGTCTCGTTCGTGAGCTGAAGTATAACCTTATCAAATGCTCAGATACAAATTTAAATACCATCACAGCTGGAAAAAGCATGTGAAATGATGGAAAGCTCCTGAGTGGCGACTAAACAGAGCTTGTGGTGAGATGATTTTATCAGTAAAAATATCTGAGAAGTATCATCCATGTGTTTGTCTGCGAGGATACGACTGAAGTTCTTAATATTAGCACCACTTTTTTTTGTGGAAGACGTTAATCAGAGCAGACTTCAGACGGCTTTGTTATCAGAGAGCTGTGAACGCCAGAGTTTTGATCTAACACTGACCCACGTGAAGCGTAGCTCAGTGAAATGTACAAGGATTGTACTAACGAAAAGGAAAAAAATACAAATTAAGTTGAAGGTGCTTTCCTAACAGCAAGTCTTGATTAACTAAATAACGTAGAAGCTTTTGATTCCTTCTAATGAAGCAGGCGAACAGCTTGTTTAAATTGAACGGCCTGATGTGTATTTCTGTACAATCTTGGGATCGTTTTGAATAACTAAAACAAAGGACGGACCCCGTTTAAACTCCATGTTCTGACATGGAGACAATCTTCGACATTTTCTTTTCTTTTTGGCAAAAACATGGTTCTCAATCTGTAAAAAGTTGAAGCTCATAGCCGGTGCCTGGGAGCTATTTTGGAAGCGTTATGTTTTAGTGCGGACCCGCCGGCCTGTTAGAGGTTACCTTACTGCTTCAGGATCTTACAGCCAGGCTGCCTCGGCTCGTGTACGGAGGGGATGCATAATAAAAAGTGAAAATGTTCCACCAAAGTGAAATATCGCTGTAAGTGGGAGTGTCTGGGTTGCTGTGGGGGAACGTTAGAGGAAGTGGTAATGATGACAGCTCTAACTCAGTGCAGGTGCAGTAAAGCATGGCGGGTTGGTCAATTGCCCAGAACCCATTACTTCTCCCCCGAGACCAACCTTGTAATGTGCTAGGTAACTTCTGTAAAGGATTGACCTACTGTCAACACAGAAATCTCTTTTTTTTTTTGATGCATAAAGACACAAGTGTACCTCACAAGGTTACGCAGGCGTTTTAAGAGCGTGTTGAACATCCGAGTACGGAAAATAAAATAAAAAACACACCTTTGAATTAAATGAAACCAGTGGAAGGCTTTCTTTCTACTGAATAGTATCGCTATGAGCAGTATATGCTCTGTCTGCATTCATGGATGGTCTTGTTGGAAAGGTTTGGCCTGTTGGGCTGCAGGAGACACTTTGCATGTTGTAAGTGCAGAACACAAAGCGGGGGGAATGTAAAATTCATGATATTGTTTCTCTCTTTGTGCCTTTACAGGAGCTCTAAACGTGTGACAGTACTGGAGACGGGAATGGGATGACCTTGGATGCCAGATACATCTCGGTTTTCTGTGTCATCTTCAGACAGCCACAGTTTGACCACTATCAACCAGATGCATTCCATCCGACACTCGTAACAATAGTGTAAATGGGACGAAAATTGAGCTCACCTTATAGGCGGACTCCAGTCCTCTTGAAGGCTGAAAGCCCTGGATGAGTCCGGTGCCCAGTGGCAGCTCAGAGTCCTTGTTTTGCTCCCTGAGACGTGTGTAATCAGAGTGAAAGTCCAGCACAGATTACAGTCTTCAATCAGTCAGGGAGGAAAATGATATGTACATCATTGTCTCTGCCGCACATCCCAGGCACTGTCAGCCTGCATGCATATTACCTGTGTCAAAGCTGCCAGGGACATGACGAGAGAAACTGAGAGCCATCACGGAGCCGCCACTCAGGGGGGTGTCGAGTCTCCGAGCGCAGCAGCCAGATTCAGTCTCCATGGGGACTCTCCTCTGACCTCCAGGATGTTGTTGACACCATTTAATGTACATTTTCAGATACAAAAACGTCTCCTTTCATATCTGAAATTGTTTTCAATGGGGCTGAATAACAGTGAAGGCCAGCTCTTGTCACCAAAAGAGAATATTGAGCGCACGCTTGCAGTTTATCCTCGAGTCTGAGGAAGTTGAAGCCGTTGTCCTATTTGACCTTGAGGTGCACAACAAAGACAAAGAGTTATTTCGTACAATGAGAAAAACCATACAACTGCTGTGAGCAACGGCAAAAAAATTATCCACTCCTAATCTTCTCATACATCTCAACGTCTTATGCAATTGTCTCCGCGCTAAAAACAGACACACGCTGCGTATGAGCACAAAGAACAACATAATGTGGGAAATTTGATGGAGGTGTCTCATTGTTGTCGATTCAATTTTCACAGTTGGGTCCAGAAAAAAAAAAAAAAATACAGTGTAACAGTAAATGCAAACCAGCAGGGGAGAGAGATTTTACAATAAAGACGGCAAAGACTGATCAAATCCAAATTCCATCCTCCTGAAACAGAACGGACCATAATTTTACTGTGTTCAATTTAAAGCTGTGAATGGCACGTCTGCATCGGAAATGATGATGGAAGATGATTTGCAGCCACAGTGACATTAATGCACCTATACTTTTATACCCAGTGGACGTCTTTAGAATTAAACTTCCACCGTGACACTGTCAATAATTGGCAAAAAAAAAAACAAAACATTAAAATCTAAATCCGCATGCCTGCTACTTCTGGCTGTGGTTGAGTTTGCATAATAGCCCCCCTGTCCCTCACCAGATATCTGTTCACCTTGAGAAGTCCACACCGAAACGCAATGTCAACACAAGCACTTTCTAGCTCCACGATTCGGTTTGTCCTGCTGGGGCTCCGGAGGGAGGTCACCAAATTGTCTCTAGACTAAAAGACAAAAAAAAGAAAAAAGAAAGGCGCTGACCTTCTACTAAATTGGCCACACTCAGTAGACAGGGAATATCAGGTTATTGAGTTGATCCATGCTGTGTTTCCCTGCATGGGGAAAATGATCTGCGCTATTGTCTGCCTTCTGCAGTTGATCAAGGGCAAGCGTGTGCCAGGAATGTAGAAACGCAGGAGACTTTCTGATTTAGTTTGTCCTAATGGATTAAAAAGAAAAACATAATTAGTAATACAAGCGTAAACACAACATTACGATGCAAGTTTAGTGCTTTATAACTTAGGGAAGAGACTTTCAGTCCATATCCAAGACGAAACGAAATAAAGGCTTTATGCTCCAAATTATGTGTTTCGCAGAAGAGCAATATTGCAAATAAATACAGCTGCAGAACCGCCAACAATTCATTACACTGTACCTTCAAGTTGTTGATTCCTTGAGAAAGACAAATAATAGTCACTTTGCAAAAATTGCAGGCCTATCCTCCAACGACTGGGGGAAAACAGTTCAAATTGGGCAGGATGTGTAGGGAAGAAGCAGCCCTCTCACTGAAGTATTTTGTATATTTGGGACAGTATAATGAAAGAAGTCATTTCTGCCAACAGTTCACATTACCTCCCAATGGTTAAGAACCATAATCCCAATAGCATTTTGAATTCTATCACACATACAGTCGGAAATGTTATTGCATGATTACAGTGTTTATTGTGTTTATGCATTTTGCACATGAATTGGAAGAGAAGTTGAGCGCCATGTACAATTGCACCGCTATTCAACCTGAGCGAGAAGAACCAAAGCTATTTGCCGCAATAAAAACTCACACAACGAGCAGTGTAAACACTGTTTTTCCATCACAAAGACACAATACAAAAAGCTTTTCCTTTACTCTCTAAAATACGACTCGCATTGAATTGTGTTTCAGTCCTTTCTGCAAAACTACAAAAATAAAGTAACAAAGAGGAACTAAGTGTGCGCAGTAAACACACGTTTGCCTCAACAAATCGTAGCCACAAGAAGCTTTACTTGTTTTGCATCAGTGTTTTCTAAACTAAAGTTTGCTCTCCAGAGTATTACCTGGGCTGAAAACTCTTTTTTTTTTTTACTTGCGTGTGTATTTGTTACATGCAAGTACAATAAAAGAAGAATTTCAACAGTTTGTTGACAAAGTTAGCCCCTCTATGCGGGTGTTGAAATGACAGTGTGGACGGTGTTAATGCTCAGCAGCCACCCGGTATCCCTGACGGCAGCGTTTAGCTGCAGCGGCCGGGAGAACCGCGCCTCTTCTTCTTACAATGCAAAGGCAGTTTGTAAAGCAAGTGAAAGTTATCCTGATTCTGCCAAACAGACAATCGTCCTCCATTTCCCCAACACATTTCCAACCGAGGGTGTGATTTGCATCATAAAAGCTGAAGGCAGACCACATACGCAAACCTCTGGTAAACAATATTCAAGCAAAGAGTATAAATCCACCCCAAAATTGCAGAAATATTCCTGAATCTCAGACCTAGGAAACATATTGAGGCACTCATGTTTTTTTCTTCTTCATATTTTCCACACTTTTCAACTGGGGAAAAAAAAAACACAATTCTCTACGCAGACCGTCCCAGAGGTCTGTGTATCATAGATTCATTCCTGCAGGGGAGCAAAGATTATTACAATATTCAGATTACCGAGCAGGGGAAATTAATTGGACTAATTAACATACAAGTAAATGATGATACCGTTAACACATTTCATTAACTCAAACTGTCATTCTATGTTCCTGGTGCACTTGGTACTGCATTACAATGAATTGGATTCATTAAATTATGCAAATGAAAGGAACGACAGAACGGACGAGTCCTTTTTAACGTTATAGACCACATTTTCAGACTCGTTTTCATCAAATTGACGAAGACTCAAAAAGCATGTGCTTTTCACTCTGATTTACCAGATTAAGCTTTTCATAGACCATCATTTGAATAATGTTCGCAGGCACCAAAACCAAGGCTAGAATACATTTTTAGCTCCCTTATGCTGCCATCCTATATGAAAGAAAAAACAGTACCTAATTAGTAAATGTCCCATTTAGTGCAGGAGGCACAGATAGTGATGCAGCATGTGTGCTGCCTTGTGAATGATTGAGGTTAATAGAACAAAACATTAAAAAAGCATCCCTTCTTATGGCGTATGGCAGTGACAGGGAGCCGTGTGGACCCTCAAAAGTCAGAACCAAAACAGAGTAGGTCATTTAAACCACTTTCCCGATAATTCACTCAAATATACAAGCATCTAGGTCGTAAAACCAGAAGCCGTTACCTCTCACGCATCTATATGGATCGCTCAAAGTCATGAGACAATACTTTGTTCTCCGTAGCAGCAGAATATGTTCCTGACATTTCTGTGTGACATTAACTTGCGGTTAATTGAGGGTCCACACCTCCTGTTGGCCTCAGTGACTTCTGTCTTTACCTTAGCGGTGCTACATGGGGAAGGTCAAGTGGTCAAACGTACCTCTCGTCCTGCTCCCGTGGCTGTAGTGACATCTACTGGACTACTAACCCAGAGTATAAGCCGTGGGGGGAGAAAGAACCTCATGCCTGGATGACAAGTCTTCGAAAGGACAGAAAAAAAGGTTTTAAGTATAACTCTAACTCATTTTAGCATTAAATATCAACACAACAACAGTCGCACTAAACAAAAACAAATGAATAAAGCAAAAATGAAAGGAAATTCAAGTGTAACAGAAAGGTTTATATTGATGTTATATTGACATATTTTTACAGAAGATTTTTTTGAACAAACCTAAACAGTGTTTAGTACATAATATAAAGATGCTGTTCTAATTGGGGTAAAGTATTAATCTCCTGAAGAGGAACGTGTCCATGTGAGCGACAAAAAAAAAAGAAAATAAATCACATCACATAAATTTTCATTATGTGTTACAAAAAGAAAACAAAAAAAAATCTAACCATATATGCCACCATAATTCACTGTTCAGTGTGCATTCAATTTAACAATGCAAAGGTTTGGGGTGGGGGGGTTCAGATAAAATAAAATAAAAAACACAATGTGGAACAGGGAAATGCAACATACAGGTAAAGAAAAGGTATCAACACAGACAGAAACATTGTACAATTACTGACAATGACTATAAAGGACAGTTTCTTGGAAAGTATACAAAAGGAGTTTTTTTTTTATACAAAAGGATTAACAACATGAAGTGATGAGAATAGAAAAAAAATAAAAAAAGAGTACCGCGTTCAGTAATACACATTTTCCCAACTGCATGTTGGAGCAAGATACTGGCGAGAATTCGGCGAAGCTGTTTTTAGAATTATATTTGTCCTCAATGTAAAATCTGACAGAGAAGAATTAAAAAAAAAAAAAAAAAAAAGCACAGGTAACATGGTGACAGCTTAAATTCACCTCAGCTTTTGGTCCATCACCAAATAACATTTCTTCACATCACCACCATGGCCCAAGAACTACAGGGGTGATTTACTCTAATCATATCACACAGTCACAAGTCACCCTGAGTTGGTAGTCAAATTTGGCAATTACCTCCAAAACAAATGGCTTTTCTTGTTCATATTACAATGCATGTTTTGTTTTTTTTAAGTCCTCCAAAAAGGTTTTTACAAAAAAAAAAAGAAAACATTTAAATTACATATAATGGAGCCATTTGAAATATTTTTGACTTTTAGTATCACAAATGCATCATCTATGTAAAGCCCAAATATAAATAACGGTTCAGTCAAAATATTTAATAAGCAAATAATGTGCATCTTATCAACAGTATATGTCCAAGAGGAATTACAATACAAAATTCTGATTGTTTTGACTTCACCTGCAAAAAGTAGCATGTGTGAGCAAAGGTTTTAAAATGGGAGAGGAGGCGGCAGACAGACTGACTGCAAGGAGGACACAAAAAAAATTATGTATAATATAAAAAACATAACATGAAAAAATTTGCATGACTTAAGCAGAAAAATTACTTAAAATTAGCTTTGTTGTGAGATTTCTATTTGATAAAAGGATGGATCAAACCTTGCTTTCCAAGGAAATCATAGGAATAAACCACGAAAAAAAAAAGGCGAGGAGAAAATTGCTCAACTTACCAATATTTTTTTGTGAAAAACACGTCAACACAAAATAAGTGGATTCAAAACAAAATGGCATCCTACATTTCCAACGACACAATATTGTACAAAATAAGGCATTTCCTTGTGTGTTTACTGCAATGTCTTTTTTCATCTTTATCCTCTTTTAGTCTCCACTACTAGTTTTTCCTCAGTAAAACTGAGTATGGACATGGATCGACTATTTCTGTGTTAAAATATATACTGTATATATATATTTATAATTTTAGTTTTTCTTCAAAACTTCGAATAAAAATGCAGGGAAAGAGTATACAGTATGGGAGAGGTTGTAGAAGTTCATAAGCTGAGTGTAAATCACTCCATGACTTCGCTCGGTGCTACCGTGGTGACGAGCTGGAGAGGGATCTCTGCGTTGGCCAGGATGTCCTGGGCGTTGCTGGAACCCTGCTGGATGTTGGTGAGGATGAGGGTGGTCCCGCCTGCCGTGGTGATGATACTGTCTGAGGACCCCGTGGATTCCATCGAGGCCACCACTGCGCTGCCAGAGTTCACGCCTTTTTTGTTCTGATGAGTTTTAATGTGCTTCGCCAGGTGGTCGCTCCGCATGAAGCGCTTGGAACATTCCGGGCAGACAAACTTCTTCTCTCCTGCCAGAGAGAAAAAGTAGTTTGAAACATAAGAGTTTGATGCTGAATACATTTGGAGAGGGTCAAACATGGCCTCTATCTGAGGAATTCGTATTATAGGTGAGGAGGAAGTCACACCCAAGTTCAATTTGCTCGTTTGATGAATAAAATAATTAAGATGTGTTGTTGACGTTGTTATGAATTGCTTAATTCTAAACTGTCACTGATAAAACCGACAAATAATGACAAATTCACACTATGCAACGATTATAATTATGACCAATTAGAAACCTAGAATTATTGAATATCCATAGGCAAAGTTAACAGAATCCAACTATCCCTTTAATATGTGAGCTTGAAGCTGACAGTGTCTCATATCATATAGTGTCTTCAGATACTATTTATCAACATGTAATGTTGGTATATTCCACATGATTTCTCATAGGCTACTACTTCCTTTAGTTCACCCTATGACGACAGATGACCACCGCATGGTAATATTCCATAGAATGCCAGATTAGGTGTTTATATCGAAAGGAGACTCATGGGATAAAATTTAAAACTGAAGTGCTAAACAGCATATCTTGTTATGTTTTTGCTATAAAGTTAAATGTTAGCAGATCCTGCAAATTATACAGCAAAGCAACCCCTTTAAACCTCATCCTGAACTGGAAAATTATCACAAAAATCTATGACATCTGCATGTTTATTCACTATGGCCTTCAATCCTAACCTGACATTTTACATGTTAATCCAACGGCGGGACCAAACGCTGTTATTTCTAATGTGACTCATGCTTACCAGGGCACAAATTAACACATTTCACTCCGTTTTTCTGACGTGCAAACACTGGGGGAGTAAAGAAGTTCACCTGTGTGTGTTCTTCTGTGTCTCTGCAGCTCGTCGCTCCGTGTAAACCTCTTCCCACAGAACATCCAGCTGCAGACAAAAGGTCGCTCCCCCGAATGCCAGCGCAGGTGTGCTCGCAGGTGTGATGTCTTTCCGTATACTTTCCCACAGCCGGCAATGTGGCAGATGTGCTGCTTCTTCTTCCCCATGCTCGATCCTCTGAGGAACACAGGTATGGGCGGTTAGTAGAGGTGGGCAAAAAGAAAAAACGATTCATGTAAAAATCGCGATTCTTATTTTTTTAAGATTCTAAATTGATTCACAACTTCCAAAAGTAGTCGAAAATGAAGACTTATTTTTGTACAACTTAACATAATGTTGTACCAACTGAGAAAGTGGGAACTGAGAAATACTCAATACGTTTGTACAAGTTAAGCATGAATTAATGTAATGTTTGGTCTTTGATTTTTTTTCTTGTGTATTTACATTATTTTAATCAGTTTAACTTTTTTTTAAAAATGTAATAATCTTATGCTCTCATGCCACACCTGTATATTTCACAGAGGACTGGAGTAGATCCTGAAGCATGTACTAATTACAAAATCTATTTTGAATCATGATTCATTTTGAATCAAAAATCTGAATTGAATCGTGAGACACCCAAAGGTTCCCACCCCTAGAAGTTAGGGCCCTGATATATTCATTAAGTCAGGCTGACTCACCTCCCGCCTGACTCTTTACAGTTGGGGCAAGTACAGGCCACTCTGCGCAGTCTCTTGCCCTCCTGACCCAACTGGTCCTCCTCATCCACCAGCCTGACGCGGAGGTGGGACAGATCGCTTGTGTT
Source organism: Chelidonichthys spinosus (assembly GCA_029853015.1). NCBI lineage: Eukaryota > Metazoa > Chordata > Actinopteri > Perciformes > Triglidae > Chelidonichthys > Chelidonichthys spinosus. Next base: position 19,435,389 of record CM056830.1, read on the forward strand.
CAGGGTGGAGTCGGTGCTTAGCTGCCAGTCTCCAGAGTCTGGCTCTTCTTTTATCCGAATGTCTGGAACGAAATGTGTACGGAAATATCAAGCTTTGACAAACTCTGAACACCTCCACAGTCAGAGCAACTTCATTATTCCATGTGGCTGACAGCAGGCAGCGAATTTCACAAGTAAAACGCACTGATAAAATAATTACTTGATTGGCAGAATATGTTTTAATGATAATAACTGAGCGTACCCTGTGGACATTCTAGCCAACATGAGGTAGAAAATAGTTGTAAGGACTTTGCTTCAATCAAAAAGTCCATCATAATGTTTGATAGCTATAATTACATAAAAATTAAACACGAAGCAGCTTTAAGGATATATTATATGTATTTTGTCAAGGTGCTGAATATAAACAAATTATATTTATAATGAAAAATCCAAATGAATAAACAACTAAACACCATACAGCTTCTAAAATATGAGGGCTTTGTTGATTTTTTGAATGACAGATTATGGTATATTTGCAATACTAAAATACAGACTATTTTCAAAGCATATATTTTGACATATTATAGTAGGAAAAGCACAGGTATTGCCGTTCCTTTCAAGTGTCCAAGTAAGCCACGACAATGTGACAGTGAACTAGCATGCACATTACGGGGACTGTGAAACTGAAGCAGCTAAATGGAATTTAGCCTTCATTAATTTTATTAATTTACACCTGTGCTTTTCCTGCTGTGACACATCAAGAAGTCTTCACTGAAAAAGGCCTATTGACTGATTTAGCGAGAACATTTTTATATTAACAATTAGGCCTAACAATAAAAATGTAGTTGTAGTAGTTTAATAGTCAGTTTCATCCCAACAACGGTAGAGACAGTTTTAGATGGGCAGCTCTTTGAACAGTCTGCATTGAGCTCCAAAAACAAACGTCCATTAACCTTTATTTAATAAATTCAGTAATTAAGTGCAAAACTGCATATTAATATGTATTAATAAAAAAGAGCTGTACCTCCAAGGTTGTCTGTGTCTCCTTCATGTTGGGACATTGTGTTGACTGTCACCGTCTGCAGGTTGGGGATCTGTCCCGTGTTGATGCTGACTGGACTGGAACCCAGTGACAGGGTCTGGACTGGGGCCAGGGTTATCTGCTGGGGTGGTGTTGTTGGCAGCTGCAGGTTTTGTAGGTTCTGCACTCCTTGCACCTGAAAGGTCTGCCACTGTATCTGACCGGACGGCGTGACCGTCTGGGCTTGGATGATGAAGGTTCCCGGGTTGATCAGCTGCACATTTTGCAGGTTCTGCCCGGCTGTCGCCATGGACTGGACCACCTGACCGTTGGTGGTCTGAATAGGTACCTGCTGCAGTTGGATGATGGACTGAGCTGAGGACACCTGCATGCTCTGCTCCTGATTCTGTTGGATGAAGCCCTCCTGGAGACCAGAACTCGAGTCAGCTTGCTCTGCACCCACTGATGACAATGAAGTGTCTTGTGTCAGCAGCCCTGATGCGTTTGCTGGAATTTGTAGCTGAGCGGAAGACGTTGGCACATATATCTCATGATTTGCATTTGAGTCATCTGGTAGTGTCTGTGAAAGCTGATTATCGGTCTTCGCCAGACCCTCCGAGCCATCCATGGGCTGACTCGTCATAATAAGCTGGCCATCAGCAGTGACCCCTGTTGCTATAGTCTGAGCACCAGAGAGGCCAAGGGAATCCAAGTCCACACTGTTGATAGGAACAAAAGTTATGTTCCCAGGCAAACCCACAGGCACATTAGTAACAACCTGACCCTGGTTGTTGAAGGTGGAGCTGCCAAGAGAAACCCCATGGAGCTGGTGGACATTACCAGTCTGTGATATGAGGTTGTGTTGGTTATTAAGGATGTTTGATGTTACACTGAGACCCTGGCTGCCATCAGGCAAGATCTGAATCTGCCCTGTGGCATCCTGAGTCAGTGTTGTTCCTTCCAAGCCGGAAGTAGAGAAGTTCAGCTGTCCATCTGCTGTCTGAATCTGAGGAATTACTTGGTACTGAATGTTAGGCACTGAATGAGCAGAGGAGCCGTCTGTTCCCGACGTCACAAAGATTGGCTGACTCTGTAAGTTCTGGAGAGGAAGAACATACTGTCCGTTGGATGTTAATATTCCTTGATTTTGGATTTGTATCAATCCAGATTCATCTTTTGCCACCGTCGTGGGAGTTAACACCTCCCATTTATCAGTTCCAGTAAGATGAGTAGATGGATCTGATGTCTGAGAAAAGAAATGATTGACATTAAAAAAAATATATGATTGGGCACCTGTGGTTAATTAACTAAAGAAGACGAAGAAGTTGAGCAGGCAAGACATTTAAGTTTAGTTTCACGTTGATCCTGTGTTCACACCTGTAGTATAGTTCACTTGGTACAGGACTAAAACTAAATAAAGAAAGTTGCCCATGTGTTTAATTCTGTAAGGTTCAATGCTGATTAAGTATGAAGGATGACAAGTCAGGAATTGTAACCCTGATGCCACAAGTGACCATTAGACAATGTCAGTGCATCCTGCATCATTAGTGCTACTCTGACCCATGAAATTCATTTTATGGTCGACAGTAACTCCTGCGACTGTGCTTGAAGGCTTTATTCGTGGAGATTCATGCTATGTTTTCGACTGGTCTCGGCACAGTGGGGCATTTAAATCAGAAAAGATTTACCTAAGAAAGTGGGCAAACACACAAGAGTTTGTGTTGACTGTAACAAACAAATGCAGAAACCCGTTTTTGTTGTATGTTCTGCTTTGCATTTCTATGAGCTGTAATGAAATGTTTATTTACTATAAATACTAACTTAACTGCTCTTGCACCTGCTTTAAAGTGAACACAACTACAGCATATCGGCAAAAGTAATATTATGTTTTTTAATACCATATGATTTTACTCAGATTTTATGCATAAGGTGTTCTTTATACCTTGACATAAATTGATTACATTGCTTAAGGCTTGTTCACACTAGATGCAAAGCGAAGTTTGACCACAGGATCAGTTCATCCAAAGTCCCAGCTATGCGCAGCTGTAACGGAGAGCGTAACTTTCACACTGTAGCTGTGTCGGATCTAGCAGAGGTGCTGACTTACCACATCAGCGGCAGCACCTCTATCCACCTCTTGTGACGGTGACACAACCTTAGTGCAGGTGGTTGCCAGCAGGTCGAGGGGTGACGGCTGAGTGTCCTTCCCACAATGGGCGATTTTTTTTTTAAAAAAAAGGAAGAAAGTGGGTGTCCATTAGTTTGGGCAACACTGAAACGATGACTCATTGCCAATGAGCAAAGTCTGCAGTTACTTTCTTGCTTAGTTTTATAAGCCCTGCAGGCAGCATCTCGTGATAGCACCCAGGTAATGTTTAGATTTGACTGCGGTTTACAGCATGTCACTTCAAGCCGAGCTAAGGAGGCGGGATTTGTAAACTGCCTGAAAGGACGTTTTGCTTGGTTCAAACGAGGGTAGAATACCCCCCTCCAAGTTTGAAATGTGTGAACTTCGGTGGGGAACACTCAACGACAGTATAGCCTAAAGAGAGTCATAATCCCGAGAGGGAAACCTTACCTGATTGCCCCTGCCTTGCTCCTGCTGCAGAAAGTCGCTTTGACTGCTGTCCACGTCCAAGGAAGCCATGTCTTCTGGTTTCATCGGCGATTCTGGTGCTGTGTAATAAAAAAGCAAAACGATAAGAGTGGGAACAATCATCAGCTAATACAAGCCGGACACTCACACAACTAAAGCTAGCTAATGTGTGTAGCGTCGTTGTAACGCCAGCGGACTAGCTAGAAATTAAGTCACAACCAGCGCCACTACCTTGCACCAAGCGCCACAAAGAAAACAGCCACGAAGCAATAATTATTTAAAAAAGGATAGCTCGCAGTAATGCGTGCTAAAACAAGCTAACACGGATAGCTAAGCTAACGAGCGAGCGTTAGCTGCTACCGCTAACTTAGCTGGCGATGATTAGCATTATCACCAACGAGCATCCCTGCTAGCTTGCTAGCAAGCTAATTTAGCCGAGGATGCCTGTGGTAGCCTGTTAGCTTACGTGGGTGAAGGATAAAATAAAGATATTACGTACCAGTCATTACGTGACTTGTCGCGAAACGGATAATCCTGATAGTCACAAGCCACTGGACATTATCAGCAGATTAAATTGATTGTACACGCGTAGAAATATGTGATAACTGTCAGAATTTTTTTCTATTTTGATTGACGGGCGGTAGGTAACACAAAGGGTGGGGCCTCCAGTGTTGACCGGGAGCCTTACGTCACATACAGGAAATCCCGCCGTCCTTCTTACCGCTGATTGGTTACTCGTTTTGCACACCGTGATCTTATTCGCCAGCCGACACGTCAATCACCCTTTGACGGATTCTTTTCCTGTTAATGCATTTTCACAGTTTTACAGCACTTTTGCTGATGGTAGTGAGGATTGTTATGAAATGGTGTACTTTCAGTGACTTTTGTGTTGCCAGTGAATCAAACCTGTCCAGTGAGATGGCTGCTGGGTAACACAACTAGTATGTATGCATGTAACAGTGCAAAATAGCAATTGGAGGCCATATACATATAAAATAGTGAGTTTGTGTGTGATATGTCTGTTGACTTGTGGTCTGTGGCAGTGTCACAACTGTGAACACACACACACTTTACACCCCATGTCTGCGTTTGAATTGCAGCGGACATGCATTGCAAAATAGTCTATAGCTACAGTTATAATTCCTTTAATTATGTGTTGTAATTACCATGAAAACACAAAACAGGGTAGTTTAAATTCCAGGCATTCCTTTTTTTAAATATGTAGAGTAACATAAGACATGGGACTGCTGTTAGTTAAAATGTGAATGAGTGAATGACACTGACAAATAAACAGTATTTAATGATGATTGGTCATGGCAGGTCAGTGTATCCTTATTTTTAAGTGTACAAATAAGCTTTACTCCATTCGAGGCTCTGATACATGACACTGAATACAATGAATCTGAATGACGCTATTGATCATGGTAGGTTTGCTCTTATGTGTTTCTGCAAGCTAATAGCGGCCCTTTCTTACCCGCGATCAAGAAAGTGATCAGCAATTGAGTTTAAAGATGTGTGTTGATTATTTAGGACAAAAAGGAACACAATCAAGACACAATCTGAGTTTGTATTATACCGATTTCTTCCCCTCCATCTGATTGTGCACAGTGCAGCATTGTGAAAGTGCATTGAAATGAGAGCCTGCATGCTATTGTACATGCTCTATGATGCTATCAGGACCTCACTTTTGACTATTATTTGTGGTGTGTCAGTTCCTCACAGTGTGCGACCGCAGTGAGGCGATTTCTCTCAACCTTCAATTCAAACCTGGCCCATTACAGCCAGACTACAAAAGCACTTTCCGTGCACTCAGGAGCTCACGGCAGTGAATAGTGGATATTTCCAATCACTCTACTGTCAATCCAAGTGTCAGGTAAACACGGGCCAATGGAAACAGCTTTAGAAAAACCTTGCAGCTGTGTCTGTCTTACTCCAGGAGTCCTTGGAAACGTATCAACAATTTCTACAAAGACCTCCAAGTTAAAGGGAAAAGTCAAATATCCTAAAAGCAGCTCAACTGCAACACCCTAGTGGATGCAGCGGCCTACACGAGGCATATATAATTGTCACGGTGGTGTTCGTCTTTTTCGGGCCTGTGAGTGTTGTCTCCAGTTCGGGCTGCAAACAAAGGAAATGAGATTGTATTGACAGACCTTGTATTCGCCCCGTGAGAGGAATCTGTGAAGTCTGTGGAGCAATTACCCAGTGGGAGGTTCAGCACATCTATAAGGATTCGGTGCGATAGATATAACTCTAAACAGGGGCATCAATGACCTTCCCACAGATGAAGCTTTCCTTTGGCATTGTTATGTGGAAAACGCAATGATATATATATATATATATTTTTTTAACAAATCTTCACAGGATTTAAAATAGAAATCCAAACTTTATTTGTTTTCAAGGCAGAAGCTTCTTCTCACTTTGTCCTCCTCAGAGTGAATGTTGTTGCTGAGGCACAGAGCAGAAATGTGAAGCGTAAGAGGAGTAACAGAGGGAGCCCACGGTGGCTCTGAGTGTTTCACATTAACATATTGACAGTTGTTTTCAAGAAGGCCAGTCCAAGAGAGAACGACCCCACGGAGAGAAACTGCCCTGCTGGAGGCAACTCCTAGGACAGTAAATGGGACCAGAGAGAGAGAGAATTGAATCTAGAGACAGAGTGGACACACACACACACACACACACACACACACACACACACACACACACACACACACACACACACTTCTGTTTGAGACTCCTCCAAGCTATGTATTCTCGTCTCTCGACATCACAATGTTTTATTACTCAGAGCAGAGAGGACAATAAATCAAGTTGAATCATGACAGTACAACATGCACGAACGGGAGGAACGCGACGCATAAACTCTGACCAATGAACACGAAATGTTATTTATTTCATGTTTGTTCTGTGTACAATATAGTGCCCAGCTTAGTGCTTATTGTCATAAAGAGAAGTCACACAATAGCAATAATTACAACATGGCAAGACTTTCATTGTGATTCAAAATAGAGATAATGTCCTCCCTTTAATAATATGATACAATGCGTTTACCATTGGATTTCCCAACACAATCTCTTGTGGCTTGTAACAGCTCTGAAAAGTGGCATGGTTATTTATATGTTTATTTGTTATAACTCATGCATTCCTTTTTTTTAATTCTTCAATGGTCTTTGGTGTGCATGTGATTTACAACAGCAGTCTGTTTTCTCTGGTGTGTGTGTGTGTGTGTTTGAAAGCGCGCTTTCCGCTCAGTGGCCTTCTTGGTTGGATGCCGTTGTGGTTTTGCCTCCAGGCAGCGCGGCACCGCTTGATTGATGGTGCTGACAGAACATATGTACCAACAGAGAATCTGTCAAATATCTGGACTTTTTTTTTTTTTTTTTAATACATGTATTTTGAGGTTTCTACCAGTTGGACTTCTTTAACAATCAACTGACGTCACCTGATGACGTGTCCTTATTAAATGCTGCTTATTTAGTATCCCTGAAACAGCCCGTCAACAGAACAGGAGACCTTGTTGGTGCAAAAACATCTGCATGCTTCTAAATAGCTTTATTACTCGCTCCGGGAAGATTTATTGTCACTTTATGAAAAACAAAATACTGCACGACCCAGACCACTGGGAACAACTCTACGATCCCCGAGCCTCAAAACTACAGCAGATGAATCTGTGGGGTTTAGGTTGGCCAACCATCCCGAGAGGAATGCAAAAAAACACTGTTTTTGTCTCAAGCCCTTATTGTGCTCTCCAGAGGATCTGTATGGTTCCACTTAGAAAACAGTCAGCCAAAACCAGCCCGTTGTCGTATGGACAGTATATGGGAGCTGCAAAATGTTAATCTGCTGCATGAAATAACTTAAAGTGATTAAAATCAGTAGTTAACGCTCCAGCCGCCAAGAAAAGTACGCTTAATGTTATTTTATATACATGTTGTCATCCGTCTTTCGTTCCATCTCACCACAATAAACAGCATCCTATATTTTGCCACTGATCTCAAAGCTTAAAGACTATAATCCACCTTATTTCCATGACAAACACTGTGCTTTGTAGTGCTGGCACTGGCCCGACTCCTTTCCAAAACTTGGATATGGAATACCATCTCTGTGAAATGACCATTTTTATTCAATCTTTTTGTTCCCATCAAAAGGCCATTTTGTTCTCTGCAGTCTTAATGGTTACAAGATATTCACCAAAGCACTGCTGATCTACAGCTCTTTGTTCGGACTCCCATGGAGAATACAATCTTACTTTGGAGCACTGCGGCTGCAGCCATACAATTCCATCAGCATAAACGCTCCACAAACACTTACACAGAAAGTATAGGGGCGAGAAAAACACTACTTCAAACAACAGGAATCGTTTTCTGGTTGTGGATTGTGTCGACCTCTATTTTCATACTAAGCAGAATATCATAGAACTTCTTCTTGGTTAAAATGTGGTTTGAATGAATATTACTTTATCTTTAATTCCATTCGGTGTGTATTTGCCGTCATTGCTCAAACAGAGAAACTTTAAACACAATATTTGAGGACTGTAGCGGAGCAATGTAGGGCCAGTGATGGAGAGCACGCATATTCATCAATCATACACTAAATGAAAGGTTAACTCAATCACTTTACAAATAATCATTTACACTGACCAGTTCTTTTGGCTGAAACACCTGCAGGACCGCATGTGCTCTTCCAAAAATCAGCATCACTTAACAGATTTAATTATAATGGTCCCTCTCTGCTACAGTCAGTGTCAGCTGTGTCTTTTAATTCTCTAATCAGTGGTCGGCAGGACCGCTATCACCATCGCCATGCAGCTTCCCACTCAATACAGACATCCCAAAACACACACAGACTGGTTTTTGTCAAATGTTTTATTGAGTGTAGACATCTGGGCTACTGTAAAACATGCATTATCTGCAGAAGGGGGAGAAGAGCAGGTGGCATTGTCCCCGCTGTCAGCTGTGTCAGTGCTGGCACCCGTGATGGAGATTAATGAGGTATCTGGAGAGTAATATGCTCCTTCAAATGCTGCTACAATTTGGAGTGGGGGCCGATCCTGATCTTAAATAGCAAAGCTGTCAGAGTTTACTGAACCTGTGCTTTGGATCAGTGTGTGTGTGTGTGTGTGTGTGTGGGGGGGGTGATCCTACATAAAGTGAGAGTGTGGCAGTGGGTATCAGGTATGGGGGGGGGGGGGGGGGGGGGTGTTAACAAGCACAAGTCAGTTATGTAAACAAACAGATTGTTCCCGTGTCACTTTTTCTTTGGTGTGTTTGGTGTGTTTAACTTGAAGAAGATGACGTCTCCATCTTCAACCACATAGTTTCTGCCCTGTTTTTTCCTCGCTGCCTGCAAGAGAAGAAAGACATGGTAAATTAACAGTATAGCACATAATAATAGTGTACATTGTAAATAATAATAGAAAAGAATAGTTCAGGATTAGTATCCAATCTATTTAGTTACCTACAATAACTTTACTCCCATTGTGACATGCTTCCCCTTTCTCTCTCTCTCACTCACACACACACACACACACGCACACACACAAAAACACACACACACACACACGCACTCACGCACTCACGCACACGCATCCATGTTTTGTTCAAGGGGTGCCTGAGTTCCCACTGAGTGAATAATCCTCTCTTCTGCTCATTTCAGTTTCATGTGCACAAGCACAAAATGTTAATACGTCTTTGATTGCAGCGCTATCAAACTTCTCAAGGAAACAAAAATAAGTTCTAACAATTCTTTTGTATACAGTAAGTGTTTGTTCTCCTTCCCGGGCAAACTCAAAAAATAATTGACTTGAAGTGCTAATACAGACAGGTTTATGCATTCTGGTTCTGCACAGCGCACAATTAATTAGAAGAATCAATGTCCCTTTAAAGGCTCAGGAGACCATTTAATCCAAGCTCAATACCACCAGAAACATGGAGAGAGAGACAGGAAAAAAAAAAAAAAAAAAAAATCAATGGCTATTTGTGATTCCTGAGTATGTATTAAACCAGACACGTCTAACTGGTTCATTTGCACTTGAAAGCAGCCATCTGGAGCAGCAAGCTTGGCTTAAGCAGATATGATTACTAATAATGTGATATCCCCGTATACTGGCCGCATTCAGACAGCCTATTCCCACAACTGGCATTAAATAGCGCAGACATTAATGCCACAGTCAGAGACGCTCCATGTTCTTATGAGGCCCGAAAAAGGGGATTAGTAAGAGAGCATGCAGTAAGGACCCGACACTTAGATCTCAACCTCGGATAACAATGGTGGAACTCCCCAGAGACCCGCACGCTTCACCCTCTGTTTGCAGCTTACGATGGCCGCGGACAATACCCTTCCTCTGCATTAAATTCTAAATACTTATTAAAAAGGGCTTGAATGGTAAAGAGATTTAAATGTTTTCCTAGTGCTTCCTTTCCACGCCGGTCCCCGGGTCCCCGTGTGTCACCATAATTACATTAGTTGAGTCTGTAAGGAGGCTCATGGAGGCTGATGGTGCTGATAGTCGCATTGTAACAGCATGGCTCACGTCTGCTGCTTGCAAATGTCACTCAGAGCAAAAGTTTGAGTCACTTCTGCTTTAATTGAATTATTTTAAGTACATAAATTAAAGCATAAAAAGAACATATTTAATATGAAAGGCATCCTACAGTGTTGATTAATGGATTATTAACCTTCAATTACCACATTACAGTTTCCCGATACGAACCAAAATCAGCGCCAAAAACCCCTAAAAGCAACACTTGCAGCAGGAAGGAGAAGCATTTAGCAAAGTATCTGCCTGTAGTTTGGCGCCCCGGTTATTGTCTTCACAAATTCACCATGAAATCAGTGATTACGTTTGACAGGAGTGTGCACATGAACAACCCACGCCCCCAGTTAAAAGGTCAAAAACAAACATAAACAAATATGATATGTCACATTTCTGCACCACCCATCCATGAAACGGTGCTTATTTGAAGAATTTCACACGTTGTTTAACTCGCAGCCTCACAGTGGCTTTGGTGGGATTCGGTAACAGAGAGCTCCAAACCAAACGGCGCCCTCCGTGATCTGATAAAACGCCCCGGCGAGGTGACGAAGTGCCACCTCCCAGCCCGACTGTGCCGAGCCACGAGCGAGAAAACGCCACCAGCCAGTTAAGACACATTGTGATAAAGATATGCACAGCTGGAGCGGGATGCCACTGTTTAGAGCCCCGAATCAGTTGGGCTTGTCAGGAAGTGGTGTTGGAGTGTGTGCAGTAATTTCTTCCCCCGAGTAAAGGTGAAGAGCAGTTTGCAGTCGGAGCTGCGTGGCGACTGTCGGCTCCACTGATCACAGGAGACTTCCCCTTGTCTCCTCCTGGCACCCTGACTGCTCACCTTGACAGCGCTCTCACTGCCTTCCTCTTTAAAATCCTGGAATTTCATTACTTCCGCCATAATGAAGCCCTTCTCAAAAGTCTGTGTGGATCTTCCCCGCAGCCTGTGGAGCCTTAGTTCCTTTCTGTCACGAGGAAGGGGAGAAGAGAGGACAAATGAATTGTTTTGGAGAAGATGGATTACAGCATGCGAGCGACATGGTGTTTGATAGGGTGATAGCGTTGTGAGCATCACTCAGGGGTGTTTGCAGTCGGGGTAGGGGGGGGGGTATTCTTGCCTCAGTCCTGATTTCTGGATAGCTTTCCACTCGGCTGTGCCCTGCTAGGGCAGCCTGGACACCGATAAGGACCCAGCACTGCTATCAATGCCTTCTGATTCCCATTCCGTGGTGGTATTGATTTCTGTCCAAGCAATCTCGCCTCATTGTGGGTCGCTGCTCAGCTCTCTGGTCATGACAGCAAGAGGAGCCAGTGTTGCAGTGAAAGGCCAGGGTGGTATCGGCGTCGCTGCGTCAGGGCCTTAATATTTTGAGTTGCGGTCATTCAAATTCACTTCAAAACCTTCACTGATATGCTGGATGGCAGCAGGAGTGTGTGAAGCTGTTTTTTTCTTCTTTAAATTGGCTTTGAATATTTTTTTTTATCCTCTAAACATACATTTAGTTCGGCCCCTAAAGTTATATTTCAGACACCAACAATTTAACAGTCTCGTATATTCTTTGTAGCTGGAATTATTCTTTAAAACTCCGACACACAACTGGCGACTGATAAAATGTGCAATTTATATGCGCTGAAATAATGCAGGGTGGAAATGACAAATGACCCAAATAAGTGACGTGGCTGCTGTGTATCATTATGACTCCTGCCTGTCGACCTGCTCGCTCTCTCTCTCTCTCTCTGCAGCTCGGTGCTCAGGAACTGTTGAGCAGTTTTAATTATGTATATAATCAGGCTGGGGTCAACATATTTCATGCCAAAAGAATGATGCGTATTTAATGACTCTAATACATTACCATCTCTTTGCAATCTCATTGACGGAGTGCTTGTGAGTTTAACTACCATTAATCAGCATCAAGGTTTGTCTATCTGGAGAAAAATAGATTAAGGGAGGGATTTTTTTTTTTTCTCACACGGCGCATAACAAGAGATCCACATTGTCCTAGTTAAGAGCTATGCAGAGCAGGCTGATAGATAATGGTCACCTCGAGGCTGCCTAATAAAGCATGTTAAAGGACTTAGGAACACGACATTACTGAGTGTAGTTTTTACAATGCAAGATGTATTGGCTTAATATAGTTACTCACTGATGCTTACCTGACTAAATGCCCCTCACACACAATCAAGGCTGACTGTAATCAGTTATGGCCACGAGGACAAGAGTGTTTTTGAGGATGCCTTTGAAGTGTTTCTGGACTTTTTTTTTGTAAATAGTGAGGACATCAGTCATGCTGAGACGAGTGAGCTCCTAAACACGGTGATGTCATCTGACTAAAATGTAATGTGTCTGTAAAAAAAAAAGAAAAAAGAAAAAAAGAGAATAAAAAAGGATGTGAGCTCACCTTCCCCTCTGGCCTGTACACATTCTGAGAAACCATTATGGAAGTATTTACCGAAAAGGCCCTGTTTACTTGAGTGGACATGTTTTATATCATTTGCAACATTACATAGTCATATTTCAAATAACGTCACCTGCAGATGGCTGTTCCCTTACATCGGAGTGGGATATCCATGTGAAAAATAATTATCTGATCCAGTTCGGTAAAAATAATTCAGACAATTTGCTGTGAAGAATTATAAAAAATTTCCATTTCTGATGAAAATATGAATATTTGTCTAAGTATCAGCATGGGGCGTCTTGTTGGCAGGCTCATACTGTATAATGAAAGCAATATCCTGTGTTTCTATCTGACCAGAAGGGGTTGTTTGCACGTTATCCCCACGTTCCCTCGCTTTCTTAACTGCTTGTTTCTCTTCTTTGTAAACAAAGCAATAAAAGCAACACCCTGAAATGATCTTTGAAAAGAAGAAGAAAAAAGAATAGACAGTAGGGGTTACTGAGTCTCTAGTTTCTTACATTGCAACATAACACCAAAAAATTAATTCCTGTGTTATTAGTGCATATTGTTAAGGACACATTTGGCAACATTAACAATCTGTAATTTACATTTTGACCATCCAACAGCACTAGACTTAAGATGTCTTCCAATGAGATAAGTGATTAAGCCATAAATGCACATCAAAGGGATTTAAAGGGGAGAAAACAACGTTTTTGACTTTGTTTTTCTGAGAAAATCCACGGATCTGTGGTTAATGTTCAGATTTAGAGCTCATATTCCAGCTGCATTTATTTATTTTAATATGTATACACACACCTGCAGGGGAGGTATAAAGATATTTATGATCATTTTCCTTTTTTCTAAACTGCTAAACAAACACAGCTTCCTGTAAGTGAGTAATGTTAATCTTGGAGAATTCAAAGCTGAAATGATAATTGTAACAGTCTGATTTTTCTGGCATTGCTGCTTCCAACTAAACTCATATAATTTATAGCAGCCTGTTCAACAAAGATATTGAACAGACACAAACTTGGCTTATAATGTGAAAATAGAAGTCACTTTAAGAACAAAGTCTTAATGATCCGCTTGGCGCCGCGTTTTTTTGAATAGTCATGTGGAAAAATGTGCGAAGCTTTCTGAAAAATGATCATTCAAGTTTATATTTATGGCCTGAAAGCATTTCATATAAAAAGTTTGATTTAAAATTGTAATCCCTTATTAAATTTAAAAATCTGATGGGATGGAAAAATGGATATGATTAAGTGTGACGGGATCCGACCCACACCTTTTAAAAACTTTCTTAAAAAGTTACTTTGCAGTGTTTTTTAAGCTGCATGATCTTATAATATGGAACACCTGACCAGTCAAATACCGTATTATATCTGCATGCCATCCCTCTATTTTCTAAAAAACAAACAAACAAACAAAAAAACACAATACCAGCACGCAAAGTCAACATCTGTATTGATGTAAATCCTGTGATCCCTCCTGCACAAAGCTCTTGGCGGGCCGGGCTCAGTAAACTGAGACACACAGGGAGGAGGAGCCCCCTGCAAGGCCCACAAACAGTCGGATGAAAAGCGACATCAATTTTGGCACAGACAACCTCCGTCACACAGATTAGGCAGGCACAATGCACAGGCTCCTTATCTCCAGCGGCAGGAGGAGGGCAGGCAGATCTGCACAGGATGGAAACATTCTCATGGACGTAATGGGCAAAATCAATTGTTGCCCTCCTCAATCAATGTAGCCCCCACTTTCACTGTTCAGCAGCTCACCAGTAATTGAAGTTATCCTTGGCCTGTAATGACTAGCTAAAGCACAACCATGACAAAGTTGAAAGTGTGTGATATCAGCGAGGGTGCCAGCAGGGTGGAACACTGTGTGTGTGTGTGTGTGTGTGTACGTCTGGTACAACACCAGCAGGAAGCTGGTTCTTACCTGAACGGTCCACGCACGGACCTCATCTGGTCCAGCGGTGAACAAGTAGTCCAGCTGCAGGATTGCCTGCGTTGATGAGCTTGCTCAGAGCGCTGGCGGGGAGAAATGTCAGTTTAAATCGAGGGGTCTGAACTGTTTAAGTATTATTTATTGCCCCCGACGTCTTGACAGAGTTCACTTGAGTGGCGTGGCCCCATTCATTCCAATATAAACTCATTAAGTGAATAAGATGGGTCACTCCGTTTCACATAAGACATTCAACTCTCCAATGGTTTCTTTGATTAATTAGAAAGCTCGTAGACTCATTTAGCATTTTTTCGAGAATTCAACGCGATGCCTCGTTCTGCACCAAGAGAAGAAGAAAAAAAAAACATCTGCTGTCACAATTTTTCTCTCCATAGAGGTTTTCACACGAGAACAATACCCCCCAAAATGCCCAAGTTATAATTATACCTACAGATGACAGATGACAGTTAAAAACTTAATTTAGAGGAAAACCCTTTGACTGAGTTGTTCAGTAAGAAGAGGGATCCTTTGCTTTATAATGGTAATTACTCTGCCATTTATTATTCTATCAGCACATGCAATTAAAGGAGTGCATGGAGGACACAGCTGATAATAAAGTGTGGGGAGACTGAATGCTAATTAACCTCTGCGTCTTGTGCTCTGTGCTGCCTCTCCTCTCCTCTCCGGTCCCGTAGCCGGCTCTTCAAGCCGCCGCTGGAGGGGATGACCAAGGCTCCGGGGTCGGGACTGTCCACCCACTCCTCCAGTTTAACCAACCTAGTGTGACAAATAAAAAAATAATAAAAAAAATCAGCAGCCACATAACCGGTTGGACGGCTTGATGAACATGAAAGCATTTCTCGTCTGCGCCCGCTGGTGTATGCATAGTCATGAGGCCAGCTGAGCATATGAGTGTTTGCAGGAGAATGCACTCCAAAGAGGGAAGTTCTGTCAGAGAGTTGGACTTTGTTTCTGTAAAAGTTTGAAAACGACTAAAGGCCATAGATCCACAAAGATTTAAAAAGTTAGGAATATCACACAGTAAAAATGTATTCAAAATCCTACTGAAGTAAAATTAAAGTAAAGTATACAGCACTTAATTACAAATAAATGGCAATGCATCATGTTTTAGAGTCTCTGTTAGAATAGCTTTTATATGAAAACAAATAAAATACATGCAGTTGAGTAAAACAGTACATTTCCCTCTGAAACAAGTTCAAGTACAAGGTAGCACCAAATTATAATAACTTTACTTAAGTACTGTACATTAATCACATTTACAATACAAAGCCTTTTATCTAATTTTAACGCTAACAAATGAACTAAAATGTACCATAAGTACATCGTACCGAAGCTGGGGAGGAGTAGAAAAATGAGCCTCTAAGTGTTTTCCTAAATCGTAAACGTCTTTGTCGTTTACCACCTGAGTTTTTGTTTTTCTCTTTTTGTCCTCCTGTCCAGCGGGACACCTGACATTGCAGGACAAAGATATCCTCTACCTTAATGGTAACCCTCAGTCAGAACAATACAAGGGGGTTAGGGCAATTATGAGATTAGCCCCAACAAGCTCTCAGGCTGGGATTGGACAGGTCTCAAAGAACAGCATCACACAAATCCATTTTCACACGGCGGCCCTGACAGAGCTCCTAGGCTGGATTGATTCTAAGGGGTCCCTGTCATTATCTGTAATCCTAGTTTCCTGTTTAAAGCCCATAAGAATCAAAGACTGGGAGGGACCCGACCACCTCAATACCACATCTATTCCAATAACAATGTCAGTGCCTCGGCACCATATCACTGCTCACACGTAATGATTATCAATATATGATATATGGCATGGAGAGCACACTTTTCCCTTTGATTGGATGTTTTTCCCAACAAGGCAGAGCCACGGGGGGAACGTTTGAAATGCTTCATATATGCCTGTTCACATGCACATCTATTAAAGAGTGTAACCTAATATTTCCCCTCTCTGTACGACGAGGAGCTGATGTTTCACTGCCACCGCAAATAAGGTAGTCACTGATGTCTCGCTGATAAAAAGGATGGAAAAAGAAAACATGTTTAGTCAAAGACAAAAAAGAAGAAGCTGAAAACAGGAGATGGTGGGCGCTCCAAGAGGAAGACGAGGAGGGGGGGAGAAAAAAATCCAATCTGAGATAATAACAGCTGTAGTTTGTCACGTTTAGCAGCACAGTTGTCTATTTGATGGCACGTTATTTGCATTCCTCAGGTATTGCGTACTCTACGGGCGGCTGAATAATGATTCACAAATCACTCTCTCCACACCAGTCAAGGGCTGTGATCCTTTGAATAGACCATTGTACCTGAGACTGTAATTGGTGAAGACTTGACAGAGCCGAGCCAAGCCAGCCAAGTAACAAAGAGGCTCTTGGTAGAAGGCTGAGGGATGATTTTAATAATGTGATGCCGAGACGGAGAACGTGAGCCGCAAATGAGCACGGGGGTCTCTGGGTCCTTGCACTGAGTGACACGGGACCAGACAAACACCTTGCCACGCGGAAACACGAAACTCCCCCTTACCTCAACTCCAGAAACAATGCACTGTCAATTAAGAGCTTTGATGCTCCATCAACACGGCTCCCCCCAAAAACCAGACTCTGTCAACTTCACCGCCGTCTGCCAGCGCCGCTCTGCAATTTGTGTTTATGTCCTCTCCAATTATTTGCGTGAAATTGTTTGACAATGTGTAAATTGGAGAAATGTTTATGTAAAAAAAAAAAAAAAAACTCTCACTCATTCATGAGTTTCTAAATCATAAAAGGTCTGGATGTATAGATCTGTATTTCAGAGCAAAATCAAAGTGTTAATAACAAGAATCACGTTTTCTTTACATCAACGAATGTTTATATTGAACCTCTCTTGAAAACAGGATTGATTTATTTTCTGCTTAATATCCAAATATTTAAGACAAAATTGAAAATGTTCTATTGAAAGTGTTCTATGCAGATATGTCTAGTCTAAATGACAGAAGAAAAATTCCAGAGAGCTATGGTGTGTGTGTGTGTGTGTGTGTGTGTGTGTGTGTGTCTTGTCAGTCTCCCATTATGTCCCAGCACTGAGTGCCATCTCTCACTGCTCGGTTAATAGAAAGATTCAGCACTTTCTGGTCTTGATATCCTTCTCTGAACAAATGATGCCTGAAATTTTTATTCTTTTTATAATGGAATTCCAATGGCCTTCGCTGCAAATCAAGTGGAAATTTTTGCATATCAAGTGGGAAAAATTAAATATTAACCACGTTTTAATGTGATTAAGGGTGACAGGGACATTATTTCTGCTAATCATTCACCAGCTTTTTTTTTTTCTGGCTCAAACAAAGCTAAGGAACAAGCCATGTTTGTGCTTTTCCTGCTGCTCTCAAGGAGGAAAAATAGCTCTGTGATCAAACTTTTACTCATTTAAAACATGATATACATTTTTTATCTGATACAAAAAAAAAGGCTTAATGAATTTCAGTTACACATAGAAAAATATGTCATGATATTAGTTCTCAGCTTTAGATTTGATACCTGCTGTATTTACAATACATGCAATTTAAAGCACAATATATTGTGAAATGAGGAAAAAACAAAAAAACAATTGGAGCTTCCACAACAGGCGGGGTCTGAATGGAGTTGTCCCACAGGGGGCCACCCTCTGGGGCTAGTCTATTTGTCTTTGTGTGGGAATCCTGAGGGGGGGGGGGGGGGGGGGTAATTCCTGTGTTTCCGCATGCCTGGGGCTTCCCTGGGCTTTGTCAGAGCTTTGATCTGCTTAAATGGCTCAGGAGGGGAAAACAATGGGAGTTTCCAAAGTACAGGGGCAGCTACCTGAGACAATGAGCCGGGCCCGCGTCTGACATACATTCATACAGGTTGGCTTTATTAGTGCTTTATTTATGAGTGCTTAGCCAGTTAAGCCTGTGAAAGGTGGGGCCATCACCTCCAGTGTGAGTGCTCCTTTTCACATGCAATTGCATGCTGACAGACCTGAAGAGTAATCCACTACCAGCAAACCACCATGCTTTTCATCGGTGACACACCCAACCTGAGGAGCGGTGAAGGGATCGCCGACCGGCATCTCGGCAGGCGGGCTTTAAATCATTGGGCCAGGTGTTCCCAGTTAACGGCAAAAGGGGCAGCACAGGGCAAAGGGGGGCGCTGGGGGCTGTGTTACCGAGCCAAACGGCAGCTGCCGGCTGGCACGCCAGGCACAGACTCACGAAGTAAATAAACCCAGGGTCCCCTCTGTTTTGCTGGTCCCCGGTCGCAGGGACAGGCATCCAAGAGGGTCGGGGATGCTGCAACGCACGGCACATACTAACACCCTCCTCTTTCCCCTTCCTCTGCGGAGGGAGACAGATATGAGAGGCATGAGCTCATGGTGGCTTTTGAGGCTGGGAAGTCGGGGGCTCTGTGGGAAGCTTTTCATCCTCCCAGTGGTGGGCTCCTGAGCGACAAGAGTGCAGACGCTCTCTGCTCCCTGTGGCCATGGCCGGATGGAAAGACATTACACATCAGTATCTGAGAAGTAAGGGGGATCTGAGACACACACACACACACACATGCACACTATCAGCAATATTGTGAACTTCTTTCAGCCTTCAAAGCAATCACAGGCTGGAGGAAACAGAACCCAGCGCAGGCACAATGGGAGCAGCTTTAATTAAGAGCATCATCTCACATCATATCTCAAACAAACCTCGAGGGTGTTCTGGTAACAAGCTTTTTTTTTTTTTTAACAACTTTTTCTTTGATAACTACCCATTAAATGTTTTCTTTTGTGTGAAATGTTTGCACATGATAGATAAAACCCTAACGAGAAAAAAAAGGCCATCTTACCCAGTTTTGCCTTCTCAGACGGTTGTTGAGAACACATTATCAAAGCTGCAGCCTTGTTTAAGATTTAATTTTGAGGGGGGCAAGGCAAACATCTGAATATCAAGCAGTTACCCAGAGCAGTACATTCTACATCACCCAAAAATAATTCTCTATATGGGGTATCTACGCTGTCATTCACAGCAGTTGACTGGGCGAGAGAAAATAAGGGGGCTGGGGTAGAGTGGGGGGAGTCATCAAGATGTGACAATTGTGACAAGAGCAGGCAAAGTGTAGCGCTGAAGAACACCACACGGCTTTCTCCATCTCTTCTTCTTCTTTTTTTTTTCTCCCCCCAGGATGACAGCTTAATGTCTTCCACATGCAATATTTATTCTCATCGTGTGTCAGACTGTCTAGCTGTCCCAGGGAGTACAAAGAATGCCACTTATTAGAATAAAAGCAGAAGGAAGGTAATCAAGGACATATGTAACATCAGCCAATCACGTCACCTTCCAATCCTGCATCCTTTTTTTCCTTCTTCTTCTTCTTCTTCCCTATCATAACAGTTCAACAATAATCCTGATAATAAGCGTTTAGGAGCTGTATGTGGCCACACTAAATACATTTATTTGTCTCATTAGAGCTGCCGAGGCTGCAGGCAACTCACCGTCGCACGCGTTTAGACTACCTTATCGTGAAAGATAATAAAAGCACAGCTCGACCGAGCCAAGGCTATCAAAAATGTATCATTAGACCAAGACTTGAGACTCGGGAGTCATTTCGTTTCATGTCTGTTTTGCTCAAACTTGGATGTTTGCAGGGGAACAAATTCCCCAGTGTTGCCTTCAGAAGAAAGCGAGCGTGTTGTGCTGCTCCGGAGGTGTCATACGCACATTATGAACTGCAGGAGACTCACTCAGCATTAGCAATGTTGGTTCTCGGCCTGATAAATGAGGGTGAAGTGACAATCTGTGTTTCGGAAAACAGATTTATCGCGGGGTCATTAAAGAACAAACGAGAAGAGAAAACGTCCTTTGTAGTCTCAAGTTTAGGGTCCGTCTCATTAGTGACAGCAACCAACGCCGCGTCTTCGCCACCAAGAACCACAACACTGGACGATTTTGGGCGACATGTGACATGTCAACAGTGTCCTTTCATTACCTGGACAAGGGGCAGTCAATAACCAGGGTAACTGGACCAACAGGACATTATTAGCACCATCTGTTTCGGTTTTACTACACAGCCACTCCTGTTGTTTTCTCCCATTGAAAGCTAGCTGAAGGCATCCATTAGGACTGACTGTGTAAGGGTACACATCTTACCATGGGAAAGTGTTTCTCGGGATCCCACACTGCACGAGGACAGAGTGGAACGCCGTGCACAAAATATAAAAAAAGGAGCGAGTGATCGTATATCTCCCTCACGGCTTTGAAAGCGCTAACTCCCCAGATAGTGGTTCCTTAAAAAACTTGGATGGAGCCAGTGGTTTTGCACTCAATAAAGTTTCAGTTGCGTTTATGGGAATTATGGTTTGGAGTAGCTGAAGTGGGCTGCAGCGAAACTGCTTTCATGGAGTGGCTTTCAGTGAATCATAATAGTCTCACCCCCCCCCCGTCTCAGTTTTTCTTCTGTCTCTGAATCTTGATGGGTGCTCAGAAACGGCTGTTTGTCAAATGATCACACAAAAAGAAAATGCATGTTTAACTTATTACCGGGCTTCTTCAAAAACCAAAAAATGCATATAATAGAATACAAGTCAACGCTGAAGCCGAGCAGATGAAGGATCCGTTTACCACAGGATCCGTTTGGAGAACGCTTAGGTATGCACTCTCAAGGCAACTGTCAAGCTGCAACTGCTGTCATGGCTTCCTTTACTTTAATTGTCAAAGCGCCTCCTAGAGGCCAAGCCGAGTATTGGACCCAGCAGAGACATTTACTTCTCCCTCTTTAACTGTGGTTGGATTTCTTTTCAAACTTAGCACCAAAGATGTCAGACATTAAAGGATTATTGTGTAAAACCCCCAAAACGGGTCATATCTATAGTTTAATTCTTTAAAATGGATCGTTTGCTGACTTTTTTAGCAAACATCTCTCAAGGAAGAGTACGCAGTACATTTGTTGGGGACTATTTTCACCTGTAGATTGATACACATTTTGATTTACAACAGCAGGACGGAGTATGTGGGTTTGATTCAAAATACACTATAGTGTCTATGTTTGTTGTAATAAAGGAAAATGTCACCTAGTGCAACAATGTGGCTCATTGATGTGTTTTTAAAAGCTTTAAAAACAACAATGAAGCCCTATGTCACAGAATAAGATAAGATAATTAGAAACATATAGAATATCTCCAATCATATATCCTTTAAGTCACCTGAGTAGTTTTTCTTTTTCTGAGTCTTCGTGCTGAGACAAACTGATTTTTGTTCAGTCACAAGCTGTCGTTTCAACATCACTGAATTACACCATGCCAGACAAATATGTGGGGACTTAATTACAAAAGATCAATTCATGCCTTTGTGGCAGGGGGGAAAAAAAATGAAGATGATTAAAAATGCTGATTGAAGAGCAGCCGTGGTATGGAACTATGTCAGCTGTGGTTTCCCCAAACATAAGACAGAGGTATCTAATCTAACACACATTTAGACAAAGTACTCAATACGTCTGAATGAGTGTAATAAAAAGACTTAAGGAAGTCTATACAGACTGTAGAGGCTTTCCCATGCCCTTACACACACACACACACACACACACACATACACAGACACACACATATGCACAGTTAATAAGAGCTCCAAGCAGCAGTACCCTGCAGTTCTTACACTCACCAGGAGAACCCACACGGCAGAAGCACTCACAGGCATAGGTCACGCTTGCTGGTTTCCTTAAAGGTCAACTCATCTACTTAAGAGGCACCAATTTACTTTAATGCACATTGTCCAAAAGAAGAAGAAAAGAAAAAAAAATAGAAAAAGAAATGACAAAGAAAGAAAAACACCACAGCAAATCTGAAGTATTTGTGTCTGTTCTTTTCTCTCTCTCTTTTTTGTTTTTAACATTGCAAAATGTGACCGCTCCCATTCTCTGAGGAGGATTAAATAAATATTGGATGGCAAGCCTATTAAAAGAAATAAAGACTGATAAAGCCGGTGAGGCCTCAAGCTTGTAAAATAAACAATAACTTAACTTGACAAATGAAAACATGTTAACACTGGGCAGGCTGCAGCCACCACATCATCAACAGTGCTCTAATGACCCTCTCTAACACACAAACTATGGTAAGTGGCAGAGAGGGAAAAAAAGTCTTCCAGGCAGCTCGCTGACGCCGAGGAAAGAGGAGAAAGGCTCTTGATAGACTCTTGTAGATGCCATTCCCTATCACGCAATGCCTCTCAGTCATAAACACATGACAAATGCGGCCTTAATCATTTTTTACGAGCGGGGATGTGCAGGGGGCAGTGCATGGTTAGAGGGGAGAAGGGAGCGGTGAGCAGCAGGCGGCCCCCTCTGCACAGAGGAGAGGGCTGTGTGGTAAAGTCTCCTCTGGAACATCACTCGGCCAGCGATCCTTTGATCTCCACACCGCAATTACGCCAGCATCCAAATGAGCATGGAGTCGCCTCTGAAACAGACTTCAAACATGCACATGTACGCATTCTCATACACATACACATGCACTGTATAGGATTGGAGCCATGTGCTCCTCTCTCAACAGTAAATGATGTACCGTCTCCAGCAGAGAACCTGGGGATGAAAGGAGGTCTTGCTCCTCGTCTGATCCCTCCATTAATGATGGCTTGCTAAAGCTAATGCCGTGTATTCTTGTCTAAACAAGGTCAGCTTGGTATGTGGTTCCCATACTCCAAACAGGAGGCTCTTTGTGAACAATGGACTGTTTTTGAAAACTCAAAAAAGTTGAGACTAAAAAGCTACCGCGATAATCATTTGTGTGCGTCTCGGCAACCTGCCGCTGTGTGTGTGTGTAATAATTAAATCAATTAAGTTACATTAAATTCATAAAAATTGTTTGTTTGGGCATGCTGTTAAAATAACATTAACATAAAGGCCGAGTGAAAACACCTCCAAACATAATATATTCAACTTTAAAAAAAAAAACCTGTGAAATAGCCTCAATGGATGTCCCCGAGAGACACGGATGAGATTGGCTTATTTGTCTCATTCGAGGATTCACCCTCTTTCTTGCTCTGCACATTAGAGCTGAGATTGCAATTTGTCTTGCTGTTTGCTTTGAATAGTCCTTAACCATATCATCATCTCAACTGCGCCGGTGGAAAAACACGGGAGCATGGCGACAGCCAAATGGCAGTCTGGCGTCTCTGCTCAGACTAGCTGCCATTAGGGCTGAGAGCAGCATTTATTGTACAATTAGGGCCAGCTAGATCTACCTGTAATTATCTCCATACAGGTGTGAGCTCCTCTCTGGACAAGGGAAGTGACTCATCACTTGTCAAACATCAACACTTTGATGTCAGCATTGTTCATCGCGGCGCCCTCAGGACACCTGAGCACTACTGTTTGGCTGTTTAAAAACTTACTAAGATTTATTGCATTTCACACAGTTAAAAAAAAAAAAAAATAGGCAGACACACGCAACGCGAGGAAAAAAACCCTCTTCCTACTGATGACGGATGCTTCACATGTCATGAATCATTTGATTTATGAGTTCTCTTCCCACTCCCTCCGTCTGACACTCATACTTTCGTGTCAGGAACATTTTAACAAACAAGGTAAACAACTTCCCTTGTAATACAACGCTGCCAAGCAAAACACCACAAAAAAAAATGTGGAGACGTGATAACAATCCACAAGTTGGTGTTATTGACAAAACGGCTGTAGTGTGGGAAATAAAGTAGCCTTTTCAAATATAATGGTTGGCCACTGTGGCCACATGACATTACGATAAAACGCGTTTTTTTGATAGAACAGAGCTGGAAACACAGTGAGGAACATTTATTCAGTGCATTAAAGGTCATCCCCAGTAGGCTCGCATTATGAATAATGTTGCAACTGCAAAGTAAAAAAGTGCAAATGCCGGTTTATCAGCACTAAAAGCATATGCCATTTTGTCTTCAGCTCACTGCGTATTAAAAAAAGCCTCAGTTGTCGTCGTGATCTGTGGGAATTTCATGGCTCTAAAGTAAAACTTGAGCAACAACATGTGAAGACAAAACCAAATATTTGGAGGAAAGCCTTTTTTCGATAGTATAATATTAAAAAGACTGTTATGCTCATGATTTATTGGCTCCCTCCCTGATACTAATTACACGTCTGGCTCTGAATGTACACGTTTGTTTGTTTTCTGTCATTTAAAGCCTTCCATATGATATGACAAATTTTGATGGAAAATGGGGACCATATGCTAGTATGTGCTTAATGAAGTGCAGAGTCTGGTCGGGGTTTTGCAGGGCTGGATGTTGTGTTAGAGCTCACTTAGTGCCACCTCCAGGCAGATCCCCTCACAAAGATATGACCGTTTTGGTCAGCAGGAGACCGCACTCATCAGCAGACACACACACACACACACACACATACACTCTCTTCTCACACCCCAGCACATGTATATAGGCAGACATGCACACACACTTCTTTGAGCTGAAATTCAATCAAAGGTGAAATGAATGTAACGCCGTACATAACTAGAAGCAAAGCTGATGATTAATAAGAGCAATTAGTCGGCTCCAGACTTTTCTTCCAAGCACTTACCATTTGTTCTTTTTCCCCGATGTAGTCTTTCTCAGAGAGGTTAACGAGGTAAATCATTGGTTTGGATGTCAAAAACAAGTATTTGTTCAACACTTGAATCTGTGACAAACACACATATCGAGTACTGAGAATCAAAACTTTTCCCAAAGTGGCCTTTGAGGACGGAGCAGACAGAGATAAGTGAAGCCAAATCAAATTAGAGTCTGGCGTATAGGCACTGTGGGGAGCAAATATAAAGCCTCTAAATGAAGACGGGCACGGCCAGATGTCATTAGTTTACACAAAAGTGATGTCAAAATACAACCGACAAAAGGCATGCGCATAATATCGACTTGTGGGTTTGCACAAAAGACGAAACAAAAGAGGAGGAAACAGCAGTTGTAGTTCTAGGTCAGACGAAAAGATTAGCGAGATTGAATTCCATTAATAAATCTGACTGTAACATCAAAGGCTTACCTCCTTGTCATTCCCATCGCGATAGTAGCGGACGTGTTTCTTTTCATCCATTACCCAGCTCTTGATTTTGCACATAACGTCCTGTTTGGGGTTAAAAGAGAATGAACAAGAAGCCATTAAAGGAGATGAAAAAGAATATAAACCCAGCAGGGTATGGGGTAATTATTTCCTAAATGCATGGCATCCTGATGCCAAAATGAACAATGGCTGTGCTCGCATTCAAGCAGAAGTGGCCTGGCTTTGACAGGGATGGCATGCACAAGACCCCCTTCCCTCCTTTAAATCATGACAAAAATGCCTTCTGGGGTGTCTCGCTTAGAGTTGCAGTTTTGAACATCAATATTCCACCGGGACTGTTTAATGAAAAGAATAGAGAGAGGAGACTAAATTGGAAAGAGCAGGGGAACTAATTGGAACTTGGTTAGTTAGGTGTAAATTATTAGTCCTTCCTCGGGCACTTTGCAGAACGCAGTCAAACTGAATAAACGTTGGTGAGCACGACTAATTATTCACCGCTTCTTCTGGAGAAAATATTGAGCATTTCCAGCTATGTGTGCCACATTCATTACTGAGGTACTTGGGGTTTGAGACCACAGGCAAGACTGGGGCCTTGACAGGATCTGGAAGCGGAAAAGGGTGGGAAAATGGGAGGGAGGTAGTTATAAAATTTGTAATAAAGAAATTGAGCCTATTATTGTTGATCCAGCCCCACAGAAATTAGCGGAACACATTCTTTTTGTTCCTGTCAACTTGACCTCCCCCTTCATATAAAAACTCCTCCACCCCCTGCAACACTCCCCCTACCTCCTTTTCCCTCCCCAAACCCTTGCAGCACTTCACAATCATACTCCCTTTTGAAAGAACTGAGGAAAAAATCCTGCCAGAGCCTCAATTACACAATGGCAGAAAAAGCTCCACACACTGACCCCCAGCCAGCTGCATTCACTCTCTGCACATCTCTCTCCACAGGAATTCTAAAGGCCTTTTAGTCAGGCAGCCAGAGTGCAGCCAGCGGGAGAGAGCGCAGGAAGAGCTGCATACACTCCGCCCGCGCCGTCCCAAGTCTTCACAGAGAGATTAATCATCTGTGAAATGGAAACAGCAAACGGCCAGTGACACAGGCTGAACCCGCTCCAGGTTTCCCTCATCAGCTCGCAGCCGCCTTGCAGCGCTCCTCTAACAGGCAGGTGTTAATAAAAGGCATATAGGTCCCACAGGGGTCAAACACATATGCCTGCCACCATGAAGCGCCGCTGGTGGGCCCGGCTTCTTATTATTGTTTTGTGAGGATAGGGATTTTGAGGATTCACTCGGACAAAAGCAATGACACATTGTTCGTGTAAACACAGCACAGGCAAAATGGATTTAAATCTTCTTGAATATTGCATTTTACATATGAGCCCCGCGTGCTGCTGCTGCCTGCACACGAATCTTACAGAAAACTCGTTATAAAATATGTTGTGACTTTTTCACCTGGGCAGCAAAATTTGAACCATAATGTAGTATTTTTTTTTTACAATAAATTCCACATTTCTCATTTGGTTGTTTTTGTCTCAGCAGTAAACCTTTGGAAAACTCAAACCCATCACGGGTCATATTTACATTCATTTTGTCCCCATCATTGAAAACAGAATGCCTCTCCCTTACCGGTATCCTCTTTAGTTACAATATTAATCATCCCCTCATGGGTTCTGTCTTTCCCCAATGTCCTGTTTCAGCAGGAAGAACATCAAAAAGAATCAAAATGCCCTCGAAACACTTCTTCATTTGTCACAAACTGCAAATAATCAACATCATTCTGAGCGCATGCACAAGTATTACATGATACAGCAGATTTAAACACTGATTCATTCATTCATAATTACTTCAGATTTTAACAAAATGTATTTTTTTTTCTCATTCAGTTGAATTTACTGTAGACTTTTTCACTTCCACTGACAGAACATATATTATCTGAGAATCTGAGAATGTATGTTTTTAAAAAAAAGTGGGATTTTAGGCCACAACTTAATGTAAAGTATTGTGTCCACTAAACCAGCTCTCTAAGTGTGAATCATCTTGAATCATATCAGGTATACCATGTGACAATAAGCAGATATCCAAATGATAAAATAAATGTGTAAATCCACTACAAGCAGAATAAAAGCAATTCACATTAAGTGAACGCAATTTCAGGCCACATAAAGACATGTAGCGCTATAGGAAACCGTGTTTTTCAACGGCCTCGCAAATTACCCAGTAAACAGGAAAACGTAAGGAAATAATCATCATCCACGCAGAATTTTAAGCATGCTGCAGCTCCAGGAGACAGAGCAAGCACCGTTGTTTCTTTTAAACTGTACATTTTTAGACAGAGTGGTGATGCACACGCTCTGCATATAGATGCTTACATTAATGCATGTATATGTGTTTCTGTGCACAGCTGACTGCGTTGAACGCCAGCCGCAGCCTGTGAGACAATCACACAATCCCTCCCATCTAAAAGCTCGCTGCAGCCTTTGATAAGCACCATTCTTTGCCATCTAAAGAGGTCTTCCATAGATTTCACTTGCCGACGTTTGCACAACCTTTGACAAGTAATGTATCATTTTTATTCATTGCCTAAAATTGTTAGCAATTATGTGCGTAAGCGGCCACCTGCCTAGCCTGAATGGCTCCTGTCTGTGGGGCTACAGGGGTGTGGGGAAATGCTGCTGGCTGTAAGGGGGGTTTAGTCTGAGGGAAACCAACCAAACACTGGGCCCCTGCAGCAGGTGAAAAAGCCCCCCTCGTTAGTGTAATGAGCGGTCAGAGCCTCGGTGTGTCAGGGCCTGAAATTGGGCATGCCGCTCCAAGTGAAAGGCCAGATCCCAGCGCGTGCAAGCCCCAACCTATCCTGCTCCGGTGATGGGAGGGCATCATGAGACGTTTACAACCAAATCATTACCAACGCTGGCTGCTCATTACCTTAACAATATGACCATCTGAACGCGCGTGTGCATCCACGTGCATTTTGATCCGGCACCCAGGACGTGGATTGTTTTTCACTGATCTCACCCTGCGTTTGGCCCCGCGGCTCGCTGAATATAAGCGAGGAATCCTCTGTCAATGAATATTCCAAACATTTACGGTATTCATAGCGAGGCATTGCCATACGTGTCACCCCGCTGTATGGCCTTATACAATTTCCCGAGCTGCCGTAGGTGTATGAGCATGAGCAAGAGCTGTGCCATGATTTGAGTATTACTTTAGATAAAAAGAGCTGTGTGGAAACACTTTCATTAGCCGGGTACTGTGACCCGGGGTCAGCAGCTGAATAAGTAACTCTCTATTAATGATTTCTACAGCAGAAAACCCCTGACCCCTGATCACTTTCAATCTCAGAAAGGGATAAATGGGGCAGGAGGAGGGGTGAGACCTATTGGAGGGAGATTAAAAAAAAAATACTTTTTTTCTCCTTGGCCATGTGTGTGGGAGGGTTATTATTTGTGCCGTGCTGTGAGGGGGAGCAAAGGGCCTGCTGGGACATTGACTCACGTATTCTGGTTTGAGTTTCTTGTCACCGCCTCTAATGGCCGTCTTCTCCAGCTTGTCAATAATAGGGCCGGTCATCTCCTCATCCTTCAGCCTCAGCTCCTCGTGGATGATCTCCATATCCCTCCCTCCCCGGGTCCACTGTCCCCTCAACATGGATGATATCCTCGTCCTCAAAAGCACCTGCAGTGATAAGACACAAATACAGCAGTGTAGAGTTGTTGTTTTTTTCAGCAGCAACAACAACAACAACAACAACAACAAAAACACAGTACAGTAACAGAATCAGAGCCACAGAATCAATGATATTGACTGGAGTTTTTTTTTTGCGGAGAATATGGGAAAAGTAAACAAGTGAAAAAAGCACAGTGGGAGTAAGAGAGAAGTCATAACAAACATAATAAAAAATACTCAGGAATATATTTCCTCTTTCTTTTCAGTGCACGAGTGTCAGAACTGGAGGGAAACCAGCTTACATTGTCAAGGTAAGGCAATAAAATTGGCTTCAAGTGCTGACAAAACAGGCTTGTTTGTCAATCTGAGCGTGCGGTAATGCATTTGTGCCCCTCTGTTTTAAAACTGTTAGCTATTTAGTGAAAATAATATGTGAGAAATGAACAAAAGGGATTATGATTTAAGAGAAAAATGTCACCGTTCATAGAGCACCGACAGTCTTCCCCTAATCATTTGCGTCTTGGCCGTCTTGGCTGTGCTGGTGATTAGGTAATGAGGCTCTGAAGCAGACCATTTATCCAGCAGTGGCCCTCTGGACTCTGGGGGGGCTTGTGTACATCTGTCACATGACAGTGAAAGCTTTTAATATAACCAGTGGCAACCGTAGACTGCAATATGTCCTTTAATAAACAATATTACTACAGTTTTGCAAATTCAACTTAAAAATAGTCCATAAAATAAAAGTGGAAAACATTGAAAATGTCACAGTAAACGTTTTTAGTAAGTAAATAATAAAAAAACACACCTGTAATTATATATAGTAATATACTACAACTATGATGTAACAATAATTTATTGCATAAATTGGATTATTATCACTGATGCAAACATGTAAGTCATATTTTATGGTTGTAGGTTGAAAAACGCTAAATACCTCACATATTATGCGTCATATTTTATAAGCTCATCACGTTGAATATATATTTATACCTCCCTATGAATTGTAGAAGCAAAAGAGTAGTATGACATTTAAAGTGAAGTAAAAGTACAACTGGAGAACCTCCATGCTTGATTTATATAGTCGTTAATCTAAATGGAGCATATTTGTATTTGGACTTTGGCTTAAATCCGTCAACAGTGTGAAGTTTCACACTGTGGCATAATGGGAATGCCATCTCATTCAACAGGGAAGTGGATGTCGGATGAATGATGACTCGGCTTTAGGTACTGCCGTGTTGAGGGGCACTATGTTTGGAATGTGCATGCTGGAGTCACTTAACGATATCAGCGATCCATATTTGCGCGTTGACACTTGAACAGTAAAGGTCCGTTGACAGGTGAGGCCCGCGAGATAATAACGTCACTGAAGTGATCCTCACTACTCATCAAGAGGCCGCCACTTTGTCTCTCAACAAGTTCTAACAGTGATGCATGGAGAAAATATTGATGATTCATAGCCGTGCATAGTTGTCATGGAGCACAACAACATGAGGTTCAGTCGAGTCTTTGCAGACCTGCTTTGTGTACGGAGTCATCCGAATAGTAGCGTTAAGTCCTGGTGGTCTACAGATGAAAGCCAGACCTTTCATTAAACAGAAACACTGCCCTTGAGACCACCTCGGAGTGTCTTTTTTTTTAGCGCCGTGGCTCTAGGTATGGCAATGTCAGTCCACCGCGTTAGACCAGAATGAAATATTGGATGGATTGCCGTGAAATTTAGTACCGACAGATTCATTCGTCCCCAGAGGACAAATTGAGTTTGAACAAATGCGGTTTTGAGTTAAATGTCTTGACTACTATCGGATGGCTCGCCATATCATTTTGTGGGCTTTCACCTTATTTTTCGGATGTCATCAGTCGATTGAATGGCCGTTATCGGCAGTTATCACAGCATTCTAATGCTTCTGATGGGCCAATCGGTCCCTCCCACATTGTGAAAGTTAAAACAACAGAACTACTCAGTGAGGTCTAGGTAAAGATTATGGTTTGGGTTGATTTAGTAGGTAAGTTGGTCACAAAAGTATGGTAAAATAAGTCAACAATGTCAATCGCTTTTAGATTCACACTGGACATGAACACCCGTCTGCCGGGTGAAAGTTCTGTGTTTGTTTGACTCATTCATGATCAACCAAGTCAAACCTGAATCCACTTTGTAGGTGTAGCAGGCCCCTTCTGACCCGATTCTATAGGGCTGATAACCGCTGATAACTCCCAATCAATCAGCTGTTAACATTCAAATCTGTATTCGTGTTCCCCATTGGATGAACTGTAACTAGCACATGCTAAACTAAAATGTTAAACATGATCTGTTTAACATTGTGTTAGCATGTTAGCAATGTCATTGTGAGCATATTAGCATGGTGACGTTAGCATTTAGCTCCTAGCGCAGACTCTTCGTCTTGTTCTTCCTCCTCTGAAACAAGTTTAGAGCGTTTTAAAACCCTAACAGACACTAAGTTGTAAACTGAACCAACATGAGCCCCTCTAATGATGTCCCACATGCACAGAATATTACATCTTGTTCTACTGGATTAAGGAGGAGCACGATTTTCCATGAAACTAAACTACAGGGCTTTCGCAGTCTCACATCACTCAGCAGTCGCATCCGAACATCAAAGCTCAACAAGGAAAATAACAGACAACCAAAAAAAAAAATTCCTATACCTTATTACTCATGCGAGTCAACAGAAGCTGCAGACTTTTGTGCAAGCTGTCATCCTGTGCGTTGTCCTCATGGTGAAATGAACTTATCCAATTACTCTTTGCCTAATCAGGCTGTTTTGGTTCTTCTCCTCTTGCAGAGGTACTCCACAGTATAAACAGTTCACTTACGCCGCACAGAAAGGGGCTAATCAGTGGAATTATTGTTTTGCTGCTCCAATTTGCCAGCTCCCCGTTCAGCACTGATTGGAATGAAAATTTGCTATTGTGTCTGCATGAACTCAGAAAATATAATGTAATGTAATCATTTTGTTAGCTGCAAGAATATACATATATTATAAACAATTATGATGTACAGTATTGAGACAGTGTTTCAAATGGAAAAATGCATGCCGGAGTTCAGTCTGTTGTTCAGTTTAGTGCATATTAATGAGGCGTGAAGTGGCTTAAAACGGGTTCACGTGGTTAATAAACCATTCTTGATTGGTATAAATCACTGCTAATGAAAGCATGTGAACAATGACTATATGTCAGTACCATTTATTAAAATGCTTAAACACCTAAAGAAATCAAAATCATTTCGTAACACATTTCTTAGCAATTTAATAAATCGACAGCTTCTAACTATTTTTATACATCCCCTAATAAAAGGACGATAAATCAAAATTTCTAAGAGGCTTTCAACGAGCAGGAGCAGCTGATCACTCACTATTTAGTCATCAGCTGACGCTCTCCTCCGACAGCCACATATTCCAAAGTAATTTGCTTTAATTAATTTCGCCTAATTTAACATTCACGTCTACTTTACCGCTGTCCCATTCAATTCTCAGAGCCGGAGAACAAATGCATGAGGTGAAAGAGAGGAGAGAAATCTGAGGGGGCAATCTCCACAATTAGTCCTTTAACAACTGGGTCTGGGTAGGGCTCTGAGAAGACGGCTCTTATGAGTCTGCGGCGCCACACAAAGCCACATGCAAGACAGTTAAAACACACACAAAAAAAAGGAAGAAGAAAGAGGTTAGAAAGGCCCAGGAGTCAGGTCTGTCTCACAATTAGAATTTTACTGCTTTATTTCGAGCAGAGTATGTTTTGAAGACACTATTAACAGGTGCTCCTTTATTGACAGAACAAAAGGATTAGTCTCCAGAGGGTGAGTGGTGTTCAATGGCCTGATTAGGGATCAGGCTAAGCTCTGCAAAATTATGGACTTACAGCGGCACTGCAGGCTGCCGCAGCCTGAGAACGTATCACTGCATGAACTGACATTTACGAATAAAAAACATTAAGAAACGAGAAAAAGGAAGAAAACTAATATATTTTAGTGACTGTTTTTACATTAACCTCACCGTGCAAAATCCACGTCACATTAAAAAAAAGAAACCTTTCAATGTAAACAAATAAAAAAATCAATCCATAAGTTTAACACCTAAAACCACCAAGGGAGCTGGAGCTGGCTTATATCATTACCTTTCTGTCAGGCACACAGGCACGGCAGTCATCTTATGCAAGTCAAGATCAATACTGATTGAGCTGCTTCCTCTGATGTTGCTACCTGAGAGGATATGTGGTCAACATAATTCAGTTAAATTACAGTATTCATTGACTTCTAACTTCCTGTGCGTGTTTTCACATGCAAGGTGGGTAAGAGCACATCTGAAGAACTTGCATTCCTCGCGCTGCTTTTAAAATGTTCATGCAAACTCAGTGCCGCAATTCTCCTGGTATTCAGAGCAGTAAAAGCTATTTTATGAGTCTGTCAGGAAAAAGCATATTATGGATGTCTTCCCAGCGTAGAAACACTGGCAATGCACACACGGGTATTTATGTTCATTCAGGAAATATCTTCTTGACATTCATTTTAGGATAGATCAAAATTGACAGCAATTTTCAGTGCGCTGCTTCTGTAACAGAGTTTGTGGCACATTCAGCCTTGTTTCTTTGCATATGTCAATTATGGCAAATACATTGAAAAAAAAAGCTGGTTTGACACCAGAAAATGGTGGGTTTGAATCCTTCAGAGAAACACTGAAACATGTTTTTTACATGATCCCATCTTTCAAAATAGATCACAGTGAAATCACAGTGCTCGATATGAATATCTGGAGCCCACAAGGTGTCTCCTTTTCATGTGTAATCTGCAGTGTCTCATAATAAACTAAGCATTAAAGGTGCATCTTTCCAAAATGTTTGAAATATGCATGTAAGGGGAAAGTCATACAAGCCTGATCTGTGTGCAGTGGAGAAGTGAACGTGGTGCCACTGCTTTTCATGAACTCTGACAGAAAACAACAGTGTTAATTCCCCTTATGATTAGCTTAACCTCTATGATTCCATTTATTTTGTTAAACCACGGAGCAGGAGAGTGCCGTGATTGAAAGGAACCCTCATATGCACACCACTGTTGTCCCACATCATTCAGAGAACAAACCTTTTTAGATCCTTAACTACTATAGTGCTGCTGATTGCACAGGCACCGGCAATTTCCTAACCAACCGCCACCTGAACAATGATGTGTTCAGCTTTCAGGCCCTCCAGCCTTTCAAAGGTGAATCATTTCACAGTTTGGAGCGAGATCTCCATAGCAACTCCTCTTTGAAGGGTTTAGAATCACCATCCAATAATTCTATGATCATCGGGCCTTGCCATTCCCAGTGGTTCTTTTCACAGCGGACAGGCAAGGGGGGCATGAGGAGGAAGCAGGAAGATTCTACAGTCTATTTCAGGCAATTCATCTTGCAGCCCCATTAGAATTCAAAATATTGCGACCTTCAATCACCGGGCATGTTATCTGGAGCTGTGGCGATCTCCAGTCAAGATGGGTAGACATTTTGCTCTAATCATCCATGATGAGTGGAGGCTGACAAAAACTCTTCATTCTCGCCGAAGCAAAATGCTCATTTAAATGCTGTGACAGCACCTCGACGCAGCCCCCCCAAAAAACACACAAAGGGAGGCTGATGCCCACAGCTAAGTGATCTACATTTAGAACTGCAGTATTGGCTGAAACAACAATTGACATAAACAAAGAACCACATACAGCAAAGGGAAGGGATTTTTTTTTCCTGACTGATTTGCAATGCAA
This sequence comes from Chelidonichthys spinosus, assembly GCA_029853015.1. Lineage (NCBI taxonomy): Eukaryota > Metazoa > Chordata > Actinopteri > Perciformes > Triglidae > Chelidonichthys > Chelidonichthys spinosus. The sequence goes on from CM056830.1 coordinate 19,470,290, forward strand.
CATAACTATTTCCCCCCATCAGGCATAACAATACACAACAGTAAGGCAGGTGCTAAGACCCAGCTGACTGTCCAACAACACGGACGCTTCTTATGAACCAGTTAACTTTGCTACAACAGAGTGGATCATGGCCAAACATAATACGGTGAAATCTGACACTCACGTGCCACAATCTACCAGGACGAGTTCAGAAGCAGCACTCATTTTAAATGTCTTTATAAAAGCTGCTGAGTTCACCCCACTCACACAGGCCATTTGCCCCCTGTTTGAAAATGCAATTTCCTTTTCATCACAAGTATTAATTTGACAAAAAAGGACCGAAGGCTTTGTACTAACACACAATGTTTTAGTGCTATAACAGAATTACTACTCAAAGATGCAACATGCTGGTTAATGGATTGATGTGAGAGAAAAATGTGTTCTAGTTACAATAAATGTATTATGTATGTGGGCTTAACTTATGACAGTGTTTGTTAATGCTAAGCTAATGAGAACAGTAAACTACCAGCACTAGAAACGTATGGTTTACATCTCCTCTTTTAAAGGTTTTACGGTACTCCGTCTCATAGATGTCCATGCAGTTCAGTTCAACATACATCTGTTAATATTCTATGCTTTTATGAAAAAAATAAATAAATAAAATAATTCTACTGCATTACCTTTTATAACAAAAGCTGGACATAAAATAGAATATTCCTCTTTCATAGATCATCATTGATGAGCCATACTGTAACACTAAGTGATCGCCTCCTCTATGGCCACTATTGTTTATTTTGAGTCATTCACACATACACCATCCTAGCGCTGCTTAAAATAGTTCCAAACAAATGCCTCATGTGCCAAATATGCAGTGATATTAAGAAAGTTCATCAGACTTACAAACAAAAACCCTATAAGCGCAAATAAATAAACAAACATTCTCAATGGGCCCCTTTGTATTTCCTGTTGCAATGTTTTCTTTTTTTTTTTAATGCATTAGCTGACAGGAAGTAAACTCAGACCAAAGCTGTTGCCTTAGCAACAGCATGGCAACGGAAAGGTCTAGGCTAGGTAGACAGGTCTGACAGTATTAAGCAGTGGAAGTCCCTAGTTAAGGTTTCTCTGTAAGTACATTGAGAGAGATGCCAAAAAACAAGCCAAATGACTTGTGTGTGCACTCGCATACTTGGCCATTGAAAGAGATTCTGAAGTACTGAGTTGACTAAGCATTGTTGTCTAGTCATGGGATTCGTCTACAATAAAAACAAAACAATGTGTCTCGATGGCGAGGAAAACTACACCTATAGTATTATATAAATTAACCAATATGCAGGGTAACCCCCTTATGGTTTTAGTGAGCATGAGTGAAATACACTCTATTATTGTCTGCAGGGTAATATGAGGTGATTATTGCTGGACATATAAGACCATGTCACAATGATAAGGGTGTTGGAAACATGGCATACCATTGTAAAATGTTTCTATTTTCTGGCTTAGCTCTACATTTATCTATTAAAGTATAATTTTGTAAGATTTGGGACGATCCTCTTTTAAACTATCACTCATGAAACTTTTATTAAAATAAAAAATGACATGTCTAATAGTTACCATTGGTTGTATAAATGAATACATCAACGTGACAACTGATTCAGCACCTGAATCGCTGAGAGATTCACTCGTTGCCAGATCTGTTTAGACAGTCACACACGCATGGAAGTCGCTGGGCTGGGCGAGGTGTTTTTGGATGTTTGTCAAGTTTGACAATTTGCGAGTTGATGAGTGATAAGGCAGAATTCCTGGAGACCAGCCATTACTGGCGTCAGTGAGGAGGCAGGTCGCCCATAAATCATCTCCGTCTGAAGAACAATCCAGTTTGTTCGTAACGCCTGTAGGTAAACAATCGGTTTGATTTCTTCACTATAAGTGATACCTTGATACAGTTTAAGTGAATTTGAGGTATCACTGTCCTATGTTTGTGTTCTATGGTTGGTAATGTTGTGATTATATCCTGTATAATATTTTTAGCTGATATGTGCAGAACAGTTCTTATTAAATAGCGTGATTTAAGGGTTGTTAAGTTAGTGTTACAACACTTTAGGCTTAAGAGGTGAGAATCTACCCTCGGGGCATAACTCTATTCCCTTAGTGGCACAAAAAAAAAAAAGGGTTACACCTGGATGTGATGTGGATGCAATAACCAAACACGAACACAATGTACGGGCAAAGTGACGCCAACTCATTGAATCACCCACTGTTTGTCATCAGAGTCAGATATTCATTGGGTAACAATGATCCGTCTGGAGGTCACTGAGGATATTAGAGCTCTTTAAATCTTTTTTTTTTTTTTTAAGGTGATTGACTAGGACTGGTTTTCTGGAGAGGTACAAATGATGTCAATTTGCTGTTGACTGACTTGGATTTGAGCACATTAGTCCGACCACCAATGCTGTTGAGAAATAAATAGTTCATAAACTAACAAACAGCAATCTATTCAAACTAAATAAAGTTGTTAACATTTTCAGATTCAGAAAAAAAGGCCTCTGTGGGCACATATAATTAGTTGAAAACACAGATTCTGCAATGTAACATCTCTACTGCTCTACAGCAAAGATCCCAGGTGTTTAATCAGGTTTATTTCCCTAAAAACTTCACCATCATTTTAACAAAATGGCAGAACTTTCTCGTGTCTGCTTCAGGCTGTAGAGGCGGAAAGAGCCTCAACTTAACCAGGAGTTCAGGTGCCGAACGCATGAATAACACAGCGAGAGAAGAGTCTACGCCAAAAATAACTGCTGCTTTCCAGTCGGCTGCCCACAACCACAGCCGGTCCCTAAAGATGCAGTATCTCAAGGCTAGATTCTTACCGGGTGTCGTGTAACCGTAAATAAGTCTTCATTAGAAGTGAACCCGGGCATTCCTGCAGCGAGGAGGGTGACACTGTGTGTGAGCATTGAAACATCTAATTGCTGGAAACCAAACATCTGGGAATAAGGCCAGGTGAGCTGGCAGAGTTGCTAGCGGGGGGTGGGGACAGAAGAGCAGATGAAGTAGAACATGTCTGTGTCTTGTCTCAGACAGCGAGGTGTTCCAGTCGTTGCAGAAGCACTGGAAACACTTAAAAAAACATTTTGTTATGAGACGAGAGAACACCAGCCGTTCAACAGAATCGGCTTTCAGGATGTCATCATGCGCCTTAATAGTTGTTGGAAGGAATTATTGAAAGCAAATCCACTGTTTACACAGGCTATTCAAAGTCATTAGGGGTTGAAAAATATTCATAACGTGCACACCACTGGGGTAATTTTGAGACATCAAGTGGAAAATCCAGTTAGGATGCTCCAGAGGAAAAAGTTGAATCTTAAAAAGATGTAAATGTACTATGTGGTAACCTATTCCACGTTTGTAAAACGCTATTTCTCAAATTCCACAACTCCTAAACAAATGAATGTAACCCAATATCGTTTATGAAGGCCATACAATCATTTCATAGACAGAATTGGGAGAAAATCAAGGCTGATCTCTAAAGTTTCATACGACTTCCGCACCCAGTTTCATTAGGATCAGGTCATTGCTTGTGTCCTCAGTTTGCACTCATAATCATCGTCTCCTGCTAATTTCCAGACAAAAAAAAACATACCACTCCAGAGACGAAAGAGTGTGATCCACCCCCACAAGCATATAATCACGCTATATAAAAGTAGTGGCTTCAACGTTGCAGTCTGACACCAGATAGATATAATTACAAAACAAAACCGGCTATGTTTAATGGTTAACTTGAGAAGGATAACACATTGTTTCCAAGGGATTCACAAGAGTGAAAACAAAGGCACGCCAAAGCAGATAGATGTACACACCAACAAAGAAGAAGAAGAAGAAGATATTTCAAATGTGTCTTGATCTGCAGCTGAAAATAGTCCCCAACAAATACACTATTTATTCCCCATTTGAGTTTTTTTAAAAACAACAACAACATATTTATTACCGGTTTAAAAGGCCAAACACAGGCTGATTAAGTCTGAAAGCATTGAAAGAAAGACTAACACATTGTAGACTCAAGGGTTTTGTTGACTATCATAAAAAAAACTAGAATGACACAGCTGTGTCCATTGCGCTTAAATTGCTCCAAAAATCATTAAAATCCTGAACTGACAACAGACCTGTTTATGCCACCCTACATTCCCTGTCCATTCTGTAAATCATGACTTATTCTTACAGTGGGTGGTCTTCCAGTTCCACTTCTCATGAACTACAGTGTCAAGGACTATTTAAAAACTGTACTAGAATAAAAGCGATACACAATTTGGGAACAATACAGCAGAATGGCTTTAATCTGAACCCTTTACATGCAGATGTTCCACGCCTCTCAGAAGAACTCCTTTCACACATTGGGAAAGTCAATAACAGCACAATCAGTAAGCTTTAAGATCCTCTGAGAAAAGGCCTTCATTTCACTTGCTGTAATTTGAATTATTCTTACAATTTAATTGTGTTCGACAAAGACCATGTCAGAGATACAGAGGAAGTTGAGGGATACCTGAAAAGTGATTTGAAGCTCGCCTCGCTCAAGGACACACTGGGAATACTGGGATTCACATCTGTATATTCCCAAAGTCACAGCATTTTGAATCAAAGCAAATGTACATTATTTGTATTATCATTACCATTTATATTGTTGTCAACAGTAATGGTGGCAACCGTATTTATGATGCATTATTATACACATTATAACTAAATCAAAAGCTTCATATTACAACATTATGTGGTGCTCCTTCTGGACTGCCCTGTTTTGCTTCCAAACCTCAGAATATGCTGATTGTGAAACACAAGAACTCACCTTTTCACTTCTGTGATCGTTCAAGTTTCCCAGTAGGAATTTGATGTTTGTCCAACTAGGAAAGCTATAGCATAACTAAGAGCTTTGTTTTACAAAAATCTACTGGTCCTATTAAAGTTCTATCATGGTATAGAATACTGTGATGTGTTGATGATATGAAATCCTACGACTCACGTGTCATGAGGAAGATGCCGTCACAGACACTGATGTGGGACAGGAAGGAGTTTCCCGGGCCTCGGCCAGCATGAGCACCTTTCACCAGGCCAGCAATGTCAACAACATTAAGGAACGCTGCTGCAACCCGGGGAGTAAAAAGGAAACAAGATCAGCCATGTAATACTTTAAACATTATTTATAACATTTTAACAAAAATAAAACCACAATCCAATACAACAGTATTCGTGATTGGATTGTATTAGATGGTGTTTTGATCAGATTGCTCCCCCATATTTGTGGCCAATATACCATTGTTTTCAATATTATCTTGTACTAGTTTTATACTGTCAAATTCTAACCACAAAATGTGGCATAATAAAATGATAGCTAAGGAATCTGCACAAAGTGGAGATCTTAAAAAATGGTGTTATTCTAGATTTTTCTTAATGTGCCCATGAAAGAAAACAAAAACTGGTGCTGGAGAATTTACAGCATAGACTTTTTTTATTAGAGTGTGGGTTTTGTACTTTTCATGGGATTTGTTTAATAAAGTAATAATAAGAATGATGTAAAATATCACAAGCCTTATCATGAGAGAGGCAGGTAGACAGGTGGGTTACTGAAGACCCGTGTTTATTTTGTATTTATTTACTTATTAGTGGAATCTGTTCTGCATGTAATTAAGTTACAGACCGGTGTACAAACATGCTAGTGAGATTCACCCTGCTCTTTGAAAAGCAGGAGCGTAGTTCTTCATACACTGAAATGCTCTGTGATATTCAGCATACCAATGCTTGTCAGTCAAAAAAGGGATCTGTCTCTAGTACTTTGTTGGTGTAGCTCAGCAAATCTGCCTCCTTTAACAGCCTCTATAAACATGTATGATAACCAGGTGTCGGGGGGGTTTAGATGCTTCTGCTTTTTCCTCAACAGAAAACCTCGGAGGAGAGCGGCAATCACACATCATCCACAGCTGGCAGCTACACGTCAACAACATTGTTACACGTCTTCTCATACCCATTGCAAGTAGACCGTCGGGCAACTACAGATCTGAAGTGTGAATAATAGGTCAACGATGAGACCCCATACCTGGGAGGTTTGTGGAATTGGCAGAGGAAATCATAGCGTTCATCTGGAATGGGCACTCTGCTTTCATTTGGGTCAATGGTGCAGAAGGGGAAATTTTCAGCTGCAGCCTGACTCTTTGTCAACACGTTGGAAAAAGGTTGACTTCCTGAAAATAAAAACAGCAGTGAGGTCAATTCATCTAAAAGTGCCGGTGTGTTGAAGCCGATGGTTCAATAGTACGATCCCGAAACATTTAGTACATTATGCAAGACTGGCTTTCTTTATTTTCCGCACAAGAAGATAAAGGTTATTCTAATGGATGAAGGCTTCAAAACCTAAAATACTTTGCCCAATTACAAGGTCAGATAATCCCATAATAGATCAATTGTACCTGGAATCGAGGGGCAAATTACATTCCCAATAGATCTCAGCCGTTGAACGGGATCAGCCAAATACCGCCCCATGTTGTGATCACAGAGAGATTTATTTTCCAAGGCACAAGAAGCAGCTCAAGTGTACTTCAAAATCTACAGACAATGGCAAGTGTCTAAGAGTAATAATGGCATGGCAGTTAACTATAATCCAGGACTTTCCATTTTCATCCCCTCGCTCAGTGCTTCACATTGAAATGATTGTTTAAGTCCTATGGGTAGGAAATTGCTCAAGACTGCTAAAGCACATGCATTAATTCCTTATATAAAGCAAAATTGTTTCTCTAACATACTTGAAGGGTATTTTTGGGTCACCTTGGAGGAAAGAAAAAAACACAATCCACAATTATGCTGCAACCACCATCAGGTGTAATAATGTTCTTAATGATTACACAGTTTCTTGCATACTTACAAATGTGAGTGTAATATGCTGGTTAGTGGAGAGTGAGGTATTTGCAGCCTGAATGAGTGAGTTTTTCCACTCTTGGGTGGTAGAAACGCCCTTATATAGGGTGAGGTGAGACGTATAGACGACTTAATATCAATCTAAGAGTCTGGACTGGGTTTACTTTACAGTCTAGAAAGGAAGGTTATATGAAAATATGTATTGTGGAATTGCAATTCATGAGGATTAGGCAAACGAGTGAAATCTCCAGTTAACATAGGTTTGTAAATTATAGTTTTTTGATAAAAATACAAAACTGTTCTCAAGAAAAAGTAGATTAAGAAAAACAGTGAAGCCAGAAGAGGAGAATGATGAAGAAGAGAACTGTACAAATGTGTGATATCACTTCCTAATATGACACACATTCTCCTACGTAGACTGGTTTCTTGATAGGGGTCAGAGTGCGGGGTTGTATGTATATGTATATCTGCTTCTATGTTTCTGATGAATCACATGACCCTGGTTATGTTCAGCACTTGTATTAGTTTGAATCAGAAGATTCTAGATTCTTTTTTTTTCAGGTGGAATGGTTCATTAATCGGGCAGCGTTCAGTAATTATTTAGATATGAATTGTTCACATTGGATTCCTGATTCCTGATAAACACATGACAAGCAGAAGTGCTAAGAAGTTGCTAATCGGAAGGTAAACAATGTAAGTAAACAGAAAAGGAGGTCTTGGTCAGGATATCCGCCAGCTGTTCGGAACGGCAGAAATACAGCCCCTTGTCCTCAGAGGCTGGTCGTTGTCCGGCCAATAGTGGGTTTCTAGATTACTCGGCAAATGGCACCCATTAAATTCATTTTGGTCCTAACCTTGGGACAGTTTTAAGAATGACTCAACTTGAATCGGTTAGGCCATAGACTGTGCAGCGCGTCCCAACAAGGGGTTAAACAGACAAGACTAAACTTTTTCTCGTGCCTCTGAAGAGAAAAAGAACATGTGCTGGTCTAAATGTAGAGATAAATGCAAGACTGGCTGAATCACACTCCCATGTTTCCCAAGTGTGTGAAGAACGGTCAGTTACGCCCAACTAACAGCAGGTTGGCATTTGAACACGGTTCATTCATGAAGAAACCGTAGGAGGGTTGGCAAGTTTTAGTTTGACACAAATGTGGTATGGCAGGCCGCAACCTCAATGAGTTCTACTTCTTACACCAGAAAGAAATTGTGGTTTTGCCGCGGAGCATGAAATGAAAACACTGGACTCTAGAGAGTTGGATCTCTGTGCAATGAGCTCCAAAGTAGCAAAACAGCTAAAACGCACTTCATGTAGAAGAAGCACAAACAAACTGAATCTATACGTAGTGTTTATTTTCCATATGAGAGAACAATACTCTCAGCCTGTTTACAGTTTATTAGAAACAATAACTGTGGCTTCAAGTTCACAATAACTGCATAACATCTCGACATGGTGGACCTTGAAGTCCCTTCAAAACCTGCAGGTTTCAGCTTCTAATAATCAACTTTCCAGCCTGCTTGAAAACAACAGTTCTACTGAAAATGACTCAACAATGTTTTAAGATGAGAAACCACCAGCTAAACACAACATAACCTTTTACTGTTGCCCTTCCTGGAGGAAGGTCTCGGAAGCAACTCTTTTAGCCTCAGGGTCAGAGATTTTAAATATTCTTCAGCTGCCTCACATATTTTCATTCTTCAGATCAATTAATAATGCTTGATTATATCAATGAACAATGAAAACATCCCAAATGGACTTTTACATACTCTACATTTCCTTTGCCAATGCCTGAAGTAGTTTAAGGTATGTCTCTGTCACTTTCACTGTTCAGAAAAGGGACAACATCCTGCTACTGATTCTTGTTGGAATTTCAGCTTGCATTTGTGTAGTTTGTTGTGCTGGAGAGTTTTAGGTTAGGTTTAGGTCTAGTATTAGAAAAAAAAAGAGATGAGGTCAATGAAAACAAGTATTTTTATAATGCTTTTTGGTTTAAATCTATGTGTTAGTCTTTTTAATCCCAGCACTGACTGGACGTGTGAGACTGGGAACTGATTTAACGCAGGTGTAATAATGTCTGACTGCTCAACGCTGATTGTTGCTTTGAGCATTTAAGTGAATTTCATATGGTTTCTTCACAAATGTATTCAATGTATTGATGATTAAATGTTGATATTAGAGTGCTATGCTTCGATGCAGCAGAGACTGGCGTGTTTGTGTTCCCTTTGTCATGTGGTTGCTCAGATGTTCTTTCGTCCTTCATACACACATCTTAGGTGAACGTGAAACTTTAAATGACCAGATATATGAATGTAATATAATAAACTGTATACACACTGCTGTGATAATAAAAACCTGCATTCAGAAACCCAACACAAGACATTACAACTGTATATTGTAAAGAAAAAAAACGTTGGATAAACTACAAGTCTCAGGTTTACCCTCAATTATAACACATATCTGTCATTAAGGTCATGTTTGAAACGGTTGTAAAAGTTTGTGCAGTTCACACAGTTTTATTTAGACAGAGTTAAGTTAAGATGCAGGGGAGGAAAGACAAAGCTCTTGTGAGATTTGATCTGTGGCTTGTCGGGAACAAGTGGTTCCAGACACTTAACAGCTTTAGGAACACTGGTTGTTAAAGAACACTGAAAAACTGTTTTTTTTTTCTCTCGTCTGTAGGTCTAAATTCACAATGTGTATTTGAGTCTTTCTTCTCATGCATTCTATCAGGTTACATCTGGCCTGACATGCATTTATACTTATGGTATCTGGTGGTTCAGATACGTGGACAGAGCACATGCTGACACTATCTAAGTAAATAAAAAAGTTGCTACTTACCCAACATTGGGCAGGCCAACAACTCCCATTTTCAACGAAGTGCCAAACCTTCCAATCAGCGGCGTCTTTGGTGCCTCCTCTCCCTTCAGCTAATAGAGACAATGTGGAGATGTCTGCAGTCAGAATGAGCCAAACACCATTACCTAATCTACAATACATGCTCATTTTGTTGTTGTTGTTAAATGGAGCCATTCCTCATAACCTGCACCTTCTTTGGAGCAATTTCCTGCCGTTAGCTTTTCCCTGACCTCCACAACAGCTCACGGAAATCAGAGGAAACACCACATTCATTGGGAGAGAACCTGCCAAGCTGAGTCCTCGAATGCAACCAGTCGACTGCACTTCAACTGGCTGGCTCGCCCCGCACTCAAAATAGCGCACGCAGCCTCTGGAAATGAAAGTTGACACTGTAAGCTGGCGAGCTGACCTGTACCTCCACATTTAGCCGTCGATAGCACAGGCGCAGGGTGATGAACTGCTGTGAGATCAATCTTACGCAGAGCTGTTGGTTTGAGATGTGTGCATTGAAAGCATAGTTAATCTTTATCAGAGGCTCGGCACCATTGTCAACAGCTGCGTGCTTTCTATTAACATTTGAATCATTCGTCTTGACAGTCGTCTAACTGAAGACATCCACTAGTTGCGTCTCCGCGCTGACAGCTAGAGCAATTTTGCCATTTCCACCTTGTCTTATAGCTTATCTACTTCCTACAGCGATAAAATCCCTTTTATTTCCCACTGCACTTTAATGTACATCAATTCTATTTCCACGCCGTTGTCTCTGCCACGAAAATAAAACAATGATCTTGGCAACCTTAAAGTGCAGGAACAAGCTCATGGGAAACGGCAGCTGAGACACACTGTCATTTAAAGCCACAGAGGAAAAGAAAGGAAGCAAGTTTTTTATGATCATCTATGCATTTCCCAAGGGGAAACGGGAGAAATTTAACAACCCAAAAATATCCATAAAGGGACGAAATCTTAATTGAAAACATCCCCGACGAAATCTTCTCACTCAGGCCCCCTTTTACTATTCAACGAGCTTCCTCTGATTCTGGTCAGACAACACAGAACAGCTCCAGCGCCACAGAAACAAAGTGAAACATCCTTGCACTCAGAGTTTCCTCCAAAGCCCTTTGAGAGAAACAGGTGTAGCCACATGAGCACACAAAATTACAACAATTAGTTAAATGTCCTCAAATAAACTTCCCTCCGCAGAAATACAAATTAAAGCACACAGGGACACAACCCCCCCCCCCAAACACACACACACACACGCACTCACACCAGCCAATCCAGCAGCTTGTCTGGTTTAACACGCAGAAAATGAGGCTCTAATAATCTAGATTTGAGGCAAGTGAACTGGCTTTGGAGAAAGAATTCAAATGAATAGGTCTGAATTAATCATTTATCTTTTGTTGATGGATGCACCCCCACTTAGACTCATCACAATAGATGCAGAGCGTTTTGTTCGACCAAATAAATCATTCCCATTGTTTAAGGTACATTGATCAATCTAATGGCTTGTAATAGGCTCCTAATTGCCACAGAGAAGTGCTCACGAATGGAGTCCAGAATTACAGATTCAACTCAAAATTCTCACTTGAATGACAAGGCGAGATCATGTTCTCCCCCCTTTTGTCCCAAGTGAGCATCTGAAAAAATAATCACTATTGTTTTATTATTACAGGTTAATCTAAGAAAACACATTCCCTCCCATATACATTTAAGATACAGTATTTAAAAAGAAGTTTATTCGTGCATGAGGGAACTGTGATTCCTGTGCAGATTTCTTTGTTAGGGTGATTATTCTAATTTGAACGTCTGGTTGCTCCTTATTAAAATAATAATAAAACAACACAACCACATACACAAGATTATTTACAATTCAACAAACGGACAGAAGACTGCAAATGCTGTTTTAAATCAATTCCAACTTAATAAAAATGTAAATCATTTGTCCGGTTTTTAAAAAAATATATATATTATGAAAGTATAATGAAAAGAAATGCCCCCACACTCTGCGTTCGTTGTGATTTAACGCTGGAATTAATGACTTCTTCAACAACAATCAACTCTGTTTATGTAGAATAGACATTTCATACCGTTAACAGCACTCTTTCTGGGCAGCGCTCGGTATTTGACGAGGGTGATTTTTATTCACCCTCCCAAAAGGTGGTGGGGTTTTTAAAGAAAAAAAGAAGAAGAGGGTATTTGAACAAATTGCGCCTGTGTTGACTGGCAGCATTTATACTCTATAATGGAGCATTATTTGCCCGTTTTGAATACGGTAATGCACATCTTTCGGTCAAGCCTTTCTCTGGAAAATTGCTTTAACTTTTAAATGGACGGTGGTTCACGTCAGAGCAGGTCAATTTTATATTATGTGATTATGCCTGGGCGTTTTAACAAGATATGGCATATGCGGGCTTATTGAATTGTGATATTAAAAGAAAGGGAAAAAATAAGAATCACGAGTTTTGGAAAATGGTCTAAACAATGCATCTCAATTGTCCATAATTTTAATAAATGGGCGATTAGAGCGGCAATACATTTTGATTTCTGGGATATACGGCAGGCACCGTGCCTGCTGTTAAAGCACTTTAATGAAGGTGACTGGCAATCTTACAGCAGGCATCACCTGGAAGCACCAACTTTTTTCCGCCTATAAAATACTTTATTTTAAAACACATTTCCTACACGCGCTGATATTGCGAGCTGTCGTTTTTAATTAACCCCCTCACCTGCATCCCCCCCGCCCCCTACAAGTAAGCGGGGAGGGGTACGCGCGTGAACTCCATCACACGCACGAGCCAGATTTTTTTTTTTTTTTTTTTTTTTTTTGCTGGAAGTAAACAAACTGTAGGTGAGTTGATCCATTGCAGAGTCATAATCTGTTTTTTTTTTTCCTTCGTGGGGAAAAAGTCGTTTTATTCCGCCAGCGCGAAAATGATCTAACCGCGGATGGAGATGTGAGGTCCGTGCTTTCGGGCCTGTTCCTGGACTTCTTCGCTAAACTGAATCCGTCTGTGATTATCCAACACCAGCACTTTAAAATAATAAATACAAATAGTGCATATATCACCATTTGTTTAGCCTCCCCCCTCCTCCTCCTCCCCCCGAACACACATGCACTGTTCTGATAAAGTCATCAGCAACAACAGCGTCACTCACAGTGTTCAGGACACTATGTGCTCAAATGGCAACGATTTCTCAATGACGTGTTGCGCATGATCTGAATATTGAAAATCAGAAACGGAGGGGGAAAAAACCTGGAAAGTACGCGGTATCACCACGGTCCACGAACGGTTGGGAAAACGAGTGAAAAAGGGGGGACTTACCTCCGGGAGAACTTGACGCGCGAACTCAATTCTGCAATGAAAGGAGACATTGAGCCTTCGTGTGAGAATAGGCTACATAAAAATAACTGTATGCATTAAAAAAAAAAAAAAAAAACATAGCAATTCGTGTCTTGTATGACAGCCGAAGCAAAGAGGCTGCACAACGGATGATTGACGGCGGGTTTTTTGGTGTTTCTGTCTGCGGTCGGGCCTCTCATTGGCTGACTTCATCCGCGGTCACGAACGCGGCCATCGCATTGGCTGCGCGTCCTCGCCAGCTGTACTTCAAAGAAACACGCTCTCTACAACTAGCTAGTTGTTGGGAGCTGCGAGCCAAGAGGGAAACCGTGTGACCCGAGTCAAACACGGTGAGACCGAATCAAATTGGAGCCGTGGAAGCATTGAAATCGCGAACAATCTCACCGCAGCACAGACCCTGGATATGGCAACGTCTATACTTGGGGTGAGTCCATGCTTTGCGTTTATGCTGCAACAACAAAAAAAAAAAGTTGATGCTGCCTTACGCGACATGCTTGCTTTCAAGTTTGTGGTTATGGTTTCCTACCGAGTTCATTACTTTACTGTTTATTATTAGAAAATAACAGCAACTAAATGCATCCAGATATTTACACGCTTTACTCACAACTGACGCAGTTAGAAAGTTTGTTTTAAAAAGCCCGTTCCTCCAAACAGTCAAGCAAATTCCACTTTTTAACCATTACAGTTGTTATTAAAGTCATGTTTTGTGTGCTTCCCACACATCCGGGTTAGTCGAAAATCAGCACAATGTGTTGTTGCCCGTTTTAAACCCAACGTTGTGTGTGTGTGTGTGTGTGTGTGTTTTGTGCGCGTGCGTGTTTTCAGGAAGAGCCACGGTTTGGAACTACACCTCTAGCTATGCTGGCCGCAACTTGCAACAAAATTGGTAACACCAGCCCCCTCACAACTTTGCCCGACTCGAGCGCTTTCTCCAAAGGTGGATTTCACCCGTGGAAGAGGTCCTCCTCCAGCTGCAACCTGGGGTCCAGCCTGCCCGGTTTCACGGTAGCAACGAGCCGCGCGTCGACAGGACTAACGCCGACCGGTGGCACCGGCAACAGCGCCTTTTGCTTAGCCTCCACCTCCCCGACCTCGTCGGCGTTTTCCACCGAGTACAGCGGTCTGTTCTCCAACTCGACGAGCGTCGCGTCCCAAGAGTCTGGACAGTCGGCTTTTATATCCAAAGTCCACACATCGGCAGAGACTCTTTACCCGCGGGTGGGGATGGCGCACCCGTACGAGTCGTGGTACAAGTCCGGCTTCCACTCGACCATCTCCGGCGACGTCGCCAACGGCGCGTCCTCGTGGTGGGACGTGCACACTAACCCCGGGTCGTGGCTCGATGTCCAGAACCCCGCCGGCACCCTCCAGACGTCGCTGCACTCCGGGACGCCGCAAGCCATCCACTCCCAGCTGAGTGGCTACAACCCGGACTTCTCCTCGCTGACGCACTCGGCGTTCAGCTCCACCGGAATCAGCCCCACGGCGTCGCATCTGCTGTCCACCAGTCAGCACCTGTTAACGCAGGACGGTTTCAAAACGGTCATCCCCACCTACACAGACGCTTCTGCCGCCAACGCCATGATTTCTGGGGGCAGTTCAGGAATAAGTAGCTCCTCCAGGTCGTCCCGGCGGTACTCCGGCAGGGCGACGTGTGACTGTCCGAACTGCCAGGAGGCCGAGCGGCTGGGACCCGCCGGGGCCAGCCTGCGCAGGAAGGGACTCCACAGCTGCCACATTCCCGGCTGCGGTAAAGTGTACGGGAAGACGTCTCACCTCAAAGCGCACTTGAGATGGCACACCGGCGAGCGGCCTTTTGTCTGCAATTGGCTTTTCTGTGGCAAACGGTTCACGCGGTCCGACGAGCTCCAGAGACACCTCCGCACCCACACCGGCGAAAAAAGGTTCGCATGCCCGGTGTGTAACAAGCGCTTTATGCGGAGTGACCATTTGAGCAAGCACATCAAAACGCACACGGCGGGTGGTGGAGGCAAAAAGGGGAGCGACAGTGACACCGACACCAGTAACCTGGAGACCCCGAGGTCCGAGTCCCCAGAACTTATTATGGAGGGGGTGAACCCCAGAATCACTGTTAAGGATCCGTCTCCCCACGACGAACCCTAATGAGGCTTCACCCCATCCCCCCAAAAAACAAAACAAAATCAAACCAGATTCAAAACACTGCACAGCAATGAAAACGGGTCTTATTTGACAGACTATAAACGGGAGAAAATATTCCAAGAAAGTCTAAAAAAAATTAATAATAATGATTCTCCACGGGCGTAACGAGTATTTCATTCGTCAATCCATCTAAAGAAACCGGTGATTTACTGTAGGCCTCTGGGGGATTTCAAGGGCGACTTGAACATGGATGTTTGAGGGTGCGCGAAACCTGTTGAACTTTGGTTGGACAATGTGAGTTCCATCTTGTATATTGACGACTAAACTATGTGTTATTTTACATGTAAATGTTAGGCTATGATTGTTTTATTCGTGTTGGTATCCTGGAAATCAGGGGATTTACTTTCGACGCACTTTGTGGATATGTATGTACACAGCTTTTTTCAACTTTGGTTAACCATTTTAATTCTTTGCCTAAAAAAATATCTATATATAAATGTTTACCTGTATAAAGTCACACGTATAAGACTTTCATTTTATCGTAATTAAAACATCTTTAAAAAAGTCTAATTGTGTGATGTAGATTTTATACATTTTTTTATTTGTTTAATTATTTGTATTAGGGTTTAATTTAAAAAAAATATTTTGAATTTGATTTTACAGCACGAGGATATTTTTTTTTCTTAAAATCACCTATTACCTGACTATTTCCCCTATGGAATAAATCAATGTGTAATGCCCCGGAAAAAAACATTTCATGCCTAAATGAAAATCTTGTTAAATGGTATTAATTATGACTTGGAGCACATCGCAGCCCCATGTGTCTTGTATTTGCGATTAGGGATTCGTGTCTTATCAAATATCTAATTAATCTCCGAGACATCTTTTGTTCAGTTTCACTTTATCGGGGGGTTTTCCAAGGGGGGTTTGGCGACAAAGGGCCCTGAATATTTATTCTAATTGTCCAAATTAACTGCTTTCATTTGCATACCAATCGATGCAGCGAGAAGGATGTGGCGTCTTTCTCTCTCCGCCAGAAGCCACATAGATGTTATGGGAACAGTTTTTTAAACTTTAGAAAAAGAAGGGGGCAAAGAGTCACATGCAAATGTTTGAATTTGAAATGCTCTTTGCTCTGGCGCAGTCAAACGGTGGCTGCGTGTTATTTGAATATCAGTGGCCCCCGTATTGAAAGGGTTCAAGGATGCTCTCTGACTTCTTTGTGCTTACCCAGTGCAGCGTCCGACTCTCAAAGAAAAAGCCGGGGAATAATTACAGCGCGGGGTCCGGGACTGGGAATACGTCAGGGGAAAGCATCTCATCCACACACCATCTTTTTTTAAGAGGATGTTAAATTGACCAGAAGGCAATAGAGGGAAATTATTTTCATTTCCTTTTGTCCAAAAGCGGCTTCAAGGAGACGGCCAGATAGTGAAAACTACCAAATTAGATAGGCAATTTGAATTTCATCAAAAAATATAAAAGCTTAGCAACACTTACGTGAAAAAAAAATGTTGAAATTTCAGCTGTGAGATGGCACATTTAAGAATTCAAGCAAATCTATTTTTGGAGAAAAAAAATTTAATGGTTGATATATATTTTTCTAATTTAGATCAAAATCGTTTTTCCGAGTCTGTCAAATAAAATCTGCAATTGTTGCCTCAAAAATATCGCTTATAACAAGATTGTTTTAATTGTCCAATTTAGGTAATGTAATAAATATTACAAATTCTAGTTTCCCCTATAAAATATAACAGTGGGCATTCATTAACACACAAAAAAAAAACACAGTTCGCCTTTTGTTTCGTTTTAGGCTGCATGTACACGCTCGACATTTGGACAGAAATCATATTTGTTGTGTTTGACGCCCGCAAAAAAAAAAAAAAAAAGGAAAAAAATTCACAGCTTTGTAGCATTTACACATTGTGTCATGCCATTCTGGGAAACCGGCCAGTACATTTTAAAATCATAAACATATATAGTAAATATGAATATAGCATAGCACCTAATATAATTTGGAACCTAGATAGAATACACTAATTACCCAACAAATCTACATTGTATCCGATTTTAGACGCTGACATTAATTTCATCCATCGCAAAACAAACGCAACATATTGAGTTGGAATTTTAATCGGAAAGAAAAAATCCAGAGGATTTTTAGGAATCAACAGCCGTCTAAGCATTACACCTTACAATTTCCACAAAAGACACAATACTCAAAGCAAGATAAAAAAAAAACTGCAGCAACAGAAATAGTCTTTCTAGCGACACGCTGACCGTTAAAATTACTCCAATATTTTCCCCTTAACGGATCATAGCAGCAAATTGCTTGAAATGGTAATCAATTCATTTAGTGCCTTTCATACAGTACACGACACATGGGTGCAACGAGCTGCGTCCGGATATTTACTTGTCGAATGCTTCCCCCTACTGGAGAAAAGGTAGAGCTACTGCGCAGTATCTGTAACTTTTAAATATGGAGGGACTCTTTGATTACCAAGAACACTATATAAGTTATTCCAAACACATTAAACCCAATATGTTGAGAAGGAAAAGAAAAACAAAGTCAGTGCTTTCTTTGGGCTCTGTTTTGACTTCTCTCCCTACTCCTACTCCTTCCCCTGCCCTCCCTCTCCTTCCTCCTTTCTCTGCTTCTGCTCCTCCCATCTGCTGTTCTGCCTCTCCTTCCATCTGTGCTACCTCTGTTCCTCTCCCCACCTCTACTGTGATGCCCGTCGTTACCTCTGTCTTCCCTGCCTGTCTCGCGGCTCCTACTTCTGTCCACGCCGGACTTGGAGCCGCTCGGTCTCTCTCTGTCCCTGCTGTTGTGTCTCTTTCTCTCCTGACCTCCTTCCAGCTTGATTTTGTTCTCTGGGCTGCGATTTCGACTCCTGCTCCTTCCCCTCTCTGTCCTTGTTTGTCTATAATCTCTGGACTCCTCTTCATGACGCTTTTGTCCAGCGTGAGGGCTCGGTGACCTGCTTCTATGAGAGGAGGCCCCTTTCTGACTCTTGACTCTCCGCTCGCTCTTAGAGCTGTTATCCCGACAGGAATCGCTTTTCTTGTTCTTCTTTTTCTTTTGGCTTTTGAACTTGCCGTGACTGTCTGAATCGGAGCCACTGTCACTACTGCTACTGCTGCTACTGGAGGAGTCACTGGAGCTGTCACTGCTTTCATGCTTTTTCTTGTGTTTTCTTTTGCTCTTCTTCTTCTGCTTCTTACTCTTCTTCTTCTTGGCCTTCTTCCTGTCCAGCCGATCAAGTTTTCTGTAAAACAAACCAGCAGATGAACATATGATATTTAGATAATTTCTAAATTTAAATCACATCAAAAGGTTGAACAAAGTAATGCTAAATACTTAATCAAGGTCAATACATTAATCTGATTAAGATGCATCCCCCGCCTTTTTTAATGATATATTGTATATATTAATCTAGAAATATGAGGTTTTAAATTTAAAATAGATTTTAAAATAAAAAAAATATATTAAAAAATGTATTAAAAATAATGATTTTACTCGACTCCTTGAAGCTTTCATACAAACAAAATTGTAAATTATGGTCAGTTTTTACCCAAGGAGCTTCTGTTTCTGCTTGGTCGTTAATGACTTCAGAAATTCCACCTCAGGATCATCTTCTTCTCGCTGGCGACATATTCCTGTAAAAGCACACGACAAACTGAGATTGAAACCTAAATGACAACACCCACCCACAAATACGACTATATTTCAGCCGGACACCTTTAAACAATGATTCAATTTAGTTTATCAAAGATACACCGGCAGTTTTTTCTGCCTGATGGGTAATATACGTGTGTGTTCGTGTATCCTCCAATGTGTGCAAAAAAAGATGGGGGTGTGAGACAGACAATTACCTGCGATGGATCACAAACAGTAGCGTTCCTACCAAGGACACATTTTTTCAGGGCAAACCCACTGTTTCGCATCTCCGCCATTAACTCAGAGGGGTGCATCGACGGACCTGTTAGCACAAATCACAGCCTCACAGTCCCATTGATGTCAGAGCAATGCCAACCACTATCTCCACAGTGGGAATTTCAGGGGCGGCTTTGTTAACAGAATGGGACATCGAATCAACTCACTCCACTTCCGGCTGAGCAAATCATACAATATCATTCTCTGCCAAAGCAGCGGTTAGAGGAATCAGAATACACAATAATTACATATTTTTCTCCCGGCACAGGAAGGGGACCATTACGGCACTCCACCATCAACACCATGCACCGACTGGACTCCCCAGGGTAAACATTATTACTTTACTCAACTTGCTGATTGCACAAGTCAGAATCAGCTCAAGACTGGGAGCTCCAGCTGAAACCTGAGAGGAAAAATACAGTAGGTGTACCTGCTGCAGAGTCTGTGACGGACTAAGGCCAGCACACTCTTTGTGTTCTTTTGTGCTATATATCAGAATTATTTGTACTGTTCTTTTCCCCCATTGCATATTTCAGCAAGTAAAATCTCTAAATGTCTCTCAATTAACATTGTAATAATCGCATATTTTAAGTGATGCATTGATTACTTTTTTCACTTTTTCATATTTACTTTTAATATTTTTTCAATGTGAACGTGTTTATATGATGATGTTTTTTTCAATTCATTAATTACTTGTGTTTGATCATTAAATTAACATTAAATTACATCAACATACATAAACAGAGACAATGCAGCGGAAGCTGTTTAAAATGTCCATTTTAGAGAATCATTGTATTCACTCTACCTGCTGCTTCCTCTGTGGCCACAGAGCTGGCATTGATCCCCGACAGCCCATAGAGAGGACACTCTCTGTCTGTGTTCACATGGCCCCATTTGTGACATTTGATGCATCGCACGTTGCGCACCTGGGAAGTTAACAACAACAGACTTCAATGCAAAGTGTGGAGATGGATGCATACTTATTTAAACAAAACATTCAAACATTTTTTAAATTTTAGTTAAAAATGCACACATATTCAATTAATATCTTAGAATGTAAATGTATGACAAGCTTCGGTTTACTTATCGAAACGTTATCATTTTCAGTAATGCTGACACAGTTTATTTAATACAGTTTTTCCAAATCTTTTGTGACCGACCGCTACAAACACATCTATGTCTACATGCGACCTTAGTCACAGCTTATGGGTTTAGTGTGGACAAAGTGTGGCTTTTCCTTTCAAACTGTTTCAATTTGTAGAATTTTCAGGTACCCAAGGAAATGAAAATATTCAATGTATTTAACAAAAAAACATGTCTCATTTTGTTTCTTAACATTTTGATCAACTTGTGACCCCCCGTTAAAATGTACCCCCTGGTTGGGAACCACTGTGACACAGATTCTATATGCTTCAAATAAATAACAATCATCACACACCTGGATTCCAAATGGCTGATCTCTAATAGTCATGTCATCCTTCGCATATCTATGTGAGAAAATGAAGGATTAAAAAGAAAGCAAACTCTGGAAGAGTGCTGGATAATATGCCAAGAAAGTGTAACAGTGTAAAAATATACGACTTACTTCTCTCGAGGAGCCGTCTTCTGCCACTCAAATTTGTACTCTTCTTCTCCTCCTCCTGAAACACACATTTTCAGTATGGATTTTAGTATGAAACCCTTTCTAGTTATAAATGAGTGAAAAAGTAAAGAAAAATCTGCATGCATATATACATATAGCGCAATTGCATAGATCATAATTTACTCTACCTCTTTTGTTTCCTCTTCAGGACAGAAGACAATTATGAAGGAAAAACAAAAGTATAAAATGTTAAGCATAATCTCCTTAAGAATCAGGATTTTGGAATCAAGCAAAATATTTTGTAGTATCAGAGATCAAGTGTGATTAAAATGTAAATAATTTACCTTTGGATGCTCCAGGTGGAGCCTCGTACATGAAATTGAGGCCATTTTTAACACGATCATCCCCCATCAACAACCTAGACGTGAGAAAATAACATTTTCAGCATTTGAAGGATCATTTAGAAAATGTTTCTAAAGTAAATGTTGAGTTACAGAAAAACCTTTCCATTAACTGAGACCCTATCAATATGCTTAAAAACATGTTTAAAATAATGATTCATTATATTAAAGCATTTTTCTCACCTGTTGTTGTAAGAATCCTGCTCTTTCATGTACGCCTGCATAAGATCTTCTTGCTTCTTCTTGTCGAAGGTGAGTTTCTGTTCTGCTATCCATACCTGTACAGATCAGGTGAAAATGAGGGTTAATGCACACAAACCTCTTCAAACATTCCCAAAAACATAGCCTGACACATCAGATACTTATAGAAGTAATATGACTACTAAGAAATGCAATTTTAGCACTGTATTCACTATTATACTACTGCGCTGTACCTAACCCTTACACCAGGGAGATTATTAGTCAATGAATTAAGTAATTCATGAGCTTTGTTGTTGCCATTTGCTACTATGGGTTGTTATATAGTGGTCAAGTGAATATATTTGGGTCCTTTATAGATTAAACTATTAATGAGGAGGTCACAGAGACATTCATCAACAGAGAATCGTTGGTTACATACAACTATTGAATTAATTGCTTTCTTTATTAATTAAACTTGACAAGTTGTACTGTATATAGATAATATCAATTTGGACAATTCGATTTTTAATTAAAAAGGACATATACTAGTTACATCTAGACACTATAATGTGTGTAGTCCCCAAATCCTAAAACACATGGTAATAGTATTAATAATAGTTTTACTTGATTTGATGTCCTGAATAAAGTCATTATTATATATTACTCATATTAAATATTGTGTGCAGTAGACCCAAATACAACATAAGGGTTATCCATGGCTTTCCTTTTAAAAGACCACGACAACAAAGTGAACTAAAAGTCAGTTGAAATTAACATTGTACCGGTAATGTTAGCTTAGCTTCTTAACTGCAGTACAAACGAACAATGTACGTAAACTATTTTAGATGGCTCGTCTGTGATTCATAAAGAAAAACTATTCTGCGGTCAAGATTTTCTACCAAGTAGGTAATTTGTCAAAGTGGGTCATGTGTGTTCTTGCTAAGCAGCAAACTGCGCTGGCAAAAGCAAAACAAATTAGCATAGCTTGCTAGCTCGCAGGCTAATCTGCTCCGAGCAGCAATGCTAACCGGAGCTAACGCTCACCTTTTTGATGTTCGACTTGGACGCAGGATGGAAATCCTTCTTACACATGAAGTTAGCAAATGACTTCCCCATGGCTGACAACCTATATCGCCAACTAAGTGGAAAGCGTAGCGTTTATTTTTCGGCTAACGGAGTCGCTAGAGTAGCTTCCTCCGCACGTAACACGTACTCCGGCACATACAGACGTCATCACGTAAGTGTGCGTGAAGACAGTTCGAGATTGGTCGAACTACGGAAGTCAGTTAGTTTTGAATTAAGATTAGTTGTAATACTTATTTATAAAAAACACAGCATGTCACGTCAAAATATGTTTTTATTAAAATAATTTTACAGTGTCGAGAAAACAGAAAATCAACATAATTTGATTGGTAATGTAGTTTAAGCATATAAATAGTCATCTGCATCACAGGCAGACTTTCAACGGTGAAAACTTTAGATGGAATAGCACAGTAATTATTTATAAAAAAAAAATCTAAAAACTATCTGATGATAAATGTCTCCGTCATATATAAATAAAAAATAAAAATATTTTAAGGTCTACTAATCTGGGATGAGGATTACAGACATACACACTAAAATAATGTAAAAAGCGTGATATAATACACCTAGTTTCACCCGATAGACTGTATATAAAAAGGGTTTAACTACGAATATAAACCTCACTTCGGCTCGGTCACGTGACTGTACTGTTTCCGGTGAACTGACCGATGAGACTGTTTAGAAACTGAAATGAAAATAGAAACTTATAGCGAAGGTTCTCGGTCAGACCGGCAAACGTAGGTAAGCTTCCCTTATTGTAATGACATAGCATGCCTGATTTACTGAGGGTTTAACGGCTTTAAATCTGCTTTCATGCCAGTGAGGTGTGTTTTTAAGTCCACTAGCTGCTTATGCTGAGGTAACTTTTAAAATCCTGTTCGTTAACTAACCCAATCAACCAATTATTCTTTCTGTTTACTCAGTGTGTGATTCGACATGCAGCCATCTTCTTGTGACACCTTCGTGGCTTTGCCCCCCTCCACTGAGAGACCATGCATCATATTTGGGAAAAACTCTGACAGGCCTTGTGATGAAGTCCAGGAGGTGGTGTATTTTCCAGCCAAAGACTATGCTGCAGGGGATAAGGTCGAGGTGGGTGACACCAGACAGCTTGTTATTTTATTCTATTTCCCACATTGGGACTGCTCTTCGGTGAATTGGATAACCATTAACAGATATTTATTTTTTTGCCCCTGTGCCTTCTTCCTCCTGTAAACAGTGCACCTACATAGAGATTGAGCAGGCTGCCCACACGTATGCTGTTGTGTTGAGCAAGCCAGCCTGGTTGTGGGGCGCAGAAATGGGTGCAAACGAGCATCAAGTGTGCATTGGAAATGAAGCAGTGTGGGGCAGAGAGAGTGCAGATGGTGACGAAGCTCTTCTGGGCATGGATCTTGTCAGGTAAAGCCCCTTTAAAAGTTATACTTTGTCTACCATCAACTTAAGGTGCAAAGGGCAGATGTAATAACATGGTACCATCCAGAAACAATTGTTTTTTTCATTTTTAAGGATACATTTTGTGAGATACACTCAAAAGACGAAAGCAACAAACAAAAATTCTGCAACTCTGTAATTTTCCAGGATTGGACTCGAGAGAGCTGATACAGCTGAGGAAGCTGTGGGTGTTATTACCGAGCTGCTGGAGAAATATGGCCAGGGAGGATCTTGCATGGAGGATGAGAGTAGCTTTACCTACCACAACAGCTTCCTCATCTCAGACAGGAAGGAGGCGTGGCTGCTGGAGACATCAGGGAAGCACTGGGCAGCGGAGAGA
Source organism: Chelidonichthys spinosus (assembly GCA_029853015.1). Classification (NCBI taxonomy): domain Eukaryota; kingdom Metazoa; phylum Chordata; class Actinopteri; order Perciformes; family Triglidae; genus Chelidonichthys; species Chelidonichthys spinosus. The sequence continues at coordinate 19,494,460 of CM056830.1, forward strand.
GTGGAAGGTAATGAGAAAAAGACCGATACCACGGGACACACAAAGTTTGTGAACAGGAGCATCTACTTACTTTTGGAAACGTCAATTACACTTTAATCAAACATCAATGTAAGCACTCCAGAAAATGTGTGAAACAATGACATTATGCTTTAATAAGCAGTCATGTAAATTCTTCATTCACTGTGGAGTGAAAAAAGGCCTCATATCATATTAATAATAATATTTTGATTCCATAAAGAGTCTGACTTCCATCGGAATAACTGACTTTTACAGTTTAAAAACACCCGCAGGTCTCCAGGACTCTTGACTGTTTTGTATAATTACTACATGGATTATTAGTTCACACTGTTTGTTGTATAAAGGTCTGTTGGTTTCACCTGAAATCAATATATCAATGATTCATTTTTACATTTGCCCCATAACAATTCACTAAAATGATATCTTGTTAAATGCACAGTGGAGCGCTTATCAATGTTTTTTTATACTCTTTATTTACCATTTTTGGGGGGAAAAACAAACAAAATAATTGTGTTGACATTTACTTAAATAATTGTACATTTAGTTTGGATAGGAAAAAATTAAATAAAAAAGATAATAAGAAAAAGATAAGAAATTAATGAATTATTTCTACTTAACATTTAAGAGCATTTCTAGACATTTAGTTACTTAAACAGTAAAATCAAACTAAAATGGTAAAATACTTTCCTGTACTTGAATGACCGTGCTGGCTGTCGTCCGCCATCTTGTCTGTAGTCCTGGGTTTCCTTCCTCTTGTCTGAATTAGCAGATCAATAGATGCAGAATAATTTGGACACTTATCATTTATAGCACTTCTTATGAAGCTTTTGAATAAGTTTTAATGTTGGTGGCTCATCATCTCGTTTTTACACTCCTCAAGCTGGTTATCGCAACATCTCCAACCAGTACAGCATAACGACTAAGATCGACAAGGAACATCCGGAGATGAGGCAGTACGCACAGAGCCAGGGCTGGTGGGACGGGGAGACTCCATTCAACTTCGCTGCCGTCTACTCCTTCATGACTACAGCCAGAATCGAAGCCTCCGGGAGCCGCTTCTGTGAGGGGAAGAAGTTACTGGAGAAAAACAACGGTTAGTACTCCACCGTGGAGGAAAGAGGTCACATGACTTGTTCCAACACACACACACACTCATTTTGATGTTGTCTACTGAAGGTCACATCACCGCTGAGACGATGATGGATATCCTGAGGGACAAAGATAGCGGCATAAACATGGAGGGCATGTTCATGACGACAGGCAGCATGGTGTCGGTGATCCCTACGGATCCGGATCTGCCAGCGGTTCACTATTTCACAGCAACTCCAGACCCCGAAAGGTACAGCGCTTGATCTACGGTCGGCTGATGATGATGCACCCTTTGAGTTCTCGTTGACAGCAGTAAATGTTTTAATAAGCGATTCTTTTGCACGCCAGGTCCGTGTTCAAACCTTTCATCTTCGTGAAGAACATTAATGAGCTGAAGGAGACGACCTCTCCCAGTTACGGCGCAGACGACCCTGTAAAGAAGAAACCCCGCTTCCAGACGAAGCCTGACCGCAAACACCTGTTGTTTGTCAAACACGAGCTGGTGGCCGCCATCATCGAATCCTTCAAGGTTTAACCGTTTAGTTCCAGCCTCCAGTTCACCTAAATCCGTCACTTGACTTAGTGCGGTCGTGGTCTGCTGAAAACGTACTTAAAATATCTTTGCTTTTCATCAATAGGACAGAGGAAAGAAGATCACAGAAAGACTGAAGCAGCTGGAGAAGGAGAAGATGGAGGAGATGGAAGAGATTTTCTCACATGGTATTGAGCAACCAGATCTTTTTGCGAATCTGTTCTCAAGCTGTGTTCAGGAGGAGATGGATGCCTACGGCAAAAGCTGAAACCACAACATGTATTCAGGGTGACGGTGGCTTCTAGTCAGGTCCAAGTACAAACATGCTTGTAAATGAATCACAACACAACTAAACAGTAACACTTGTATATATAATAAAGCAAGATTATAATGTAACATTATGGACTAAATGTTGACTTTTATATATTGACATAATTGGTCAGAATTACAGGAAAGAACAAATTAATGATCTGAGACGGGATTTAAATATTTGGTAGTAACATTTATTTAAAAGAAAATCCATAACATAAATATGCAGCGTTTGACAGAATGTGTGTTTATTAAAAAGACCCTTTTTCTCAACTTAATGTGAGTGAATAAAACACACACTGCTGCACTTGACAACACATATATTATGAAGCAGTATAATAATATACTTATATTATTATTTACCTGAGAAAAAAAAGAGTTACAGCAGCCTTTAGTTTCCCAACAACAACAGGGGCATTATTATTATTAGACAGTGCAGTCAGTGTGGTTGCTTTGGGGCCCATGGGGGACCATAGAGAGATAGCGGGCCCTACAACAATGTGATGGGCATATAACAGGACATTCCCAGTATAATACACCTACGCTCAAAAAATAACTTATATGTACCCTCGAACAGGCAAACATTTTTGGTAAAATAGTCAGTAGCAATCTCTAAAATATAAACTATAAAAATAATTCAATTGAATAAAACAATTATTATTTACTTTGGTATTTTTGTCATATGCAGTGGTGACTGCTGGGCAATATGTATGTTAATGTTGTCCAATGTCAAGTCTCTATTTCATCATGTGATTAGACGACAAACAGCAGCTGGTTTAGGCACAAAATCTATCAAGACTGACAAGCTGAGACGCATCTGCAAGCCAGGCGAGTCATGCTTTTCAAAAACACTTATGACAGCATGCCACTGACTTCCAATGTCAATGCGAACACTTTCATGTCAACACATGCAGGAACACTGAGTTCTCACACTCATTTTATACGGTTATCGCTTATTAATAACTTTAATAAGTGGCACTTTGCTTTTGTTGTCACTTTAAAAGTCATAAAACCATTTTAACACCAACATAGCACTGGTAACCACTCTAACCACAGTTCCACATCAGTGGCGAGTCGTGTTACAATGCAGGTTATCACAGCTACAATACTCGCACTTCATGCTACATTTCCAGTTAACTAACTGTGGAAACTAAGCTTATCGCGAGTTGAACAGATTTTAAAGAAACTAAACTAGAATAAGCACCTCACGGTCGTATTCATGTTGCAGTTTACATCCATGTCTGTCCAACAATCATTTCATCTTTCTGTCCCATTTTGTCCCAATTAGCATATTAACTCTTGAGTTATGGCCAAAAAGGGGTTTTGTGAGGTCAGGGTGACCTTGGCATTTGGCACTTGAAGTTTGACCATCAAAATCAGTTCATCCTTGAGTCCAAGTGAACAAAATTCTGCTCAAGGCGTTCCTGAGAAAGGACCGGACGAACATACAACCTGAAAACACAATGCATTTAGTCACAGCTGTCGGCGGTGCGAAGGCAGATACATAAAAACGGACGCAGCGTTACCGCATCTTTCCCCTTTTTTCTTTTGGCAAGTAGCTTTGGTGGAAGTGTCCCAGTGAAGGAAGTAATACATTCAGCAGACTGGGATTTTTTTTTGCCTGCACCTAGAATTTGTTTTGGAAGGACAGCTTTTTGTGCGTCGTCACTCCCAAAATGACACAACATAAAATAAAACAACTTATAAAGTCCAAGTGCAAATAGCGACTGCATAAAAACGCTTCCAAAAAAAAAAAAAAATAGGCTCTTAATTTTGTAGATTAGGTCATCAGTCCTTTTCACTTATGTTAATATTTTTCTCACCAGCTTCAATAAAACGCAGTCAAAAAGCACAAGTCAAACTATTTGACAGTTTTTCACAAAGTGAGGGATTACAACTTTAGGTTTCACCTAAAAATAAATGGCTAAAGAGGTTTACTGAACTGTATAATTACCCGATCTAAAACTGCAAAAATAAACACATGCAGATAAAAAACAAGGCTCATTCCCTTTCAGACCCACTCCACTCAATCCATTGTTACTGGCATTTTAAGTTTGAAAGCTTCTAGTCTGTTGCACTTCTGAACACAGAAGCTGCATAGTAGTGCAACTACAATTCTCTGTCCGGGTGCAGTTTCTTCTTAAAAGTCGGTACCGGTTCTCATGTTGTTCGACCTGAAGATGCATTAAGTAGTTAATTACCTTTGGTATAAAAAAAAAAGAAAAGAAATGTGGATGTTGACCCTTGTGTCTCATGTCATGAAGCGGTAATAAAGGCGACAGTCTTGAAAGCCATGCTCCTGCTTGATGTGCTGGAGCACGCCACCCTGCTGTAACCGTGTCCCGTAGAGAACCGCCTCACCGGCGTCCTGAGCCAAGCCCACCCGCTGGAGCCACTCCACAAGTTCACAGCCAAGAAAACAGTCCACCAAACCCCTACCACACCTGAAAGTCAAAGGAAAATTCACTCAAAAGGTCTACCGCCACAAAATGCAGAGAAGAGAAGCAAACAGCACACTCAAACATTCCAGACATCAGAGACGATTTTGCCCATCAACCTCTGACCAGAGCAGCAGTGAGTGAGACGACGTGCTCTCACCTTCTCTTTTTGACAATGTCATGAAAACACTGGTCCTTGTGGTATTTGGTGAACTGGGTGCAGGTCATCCTGATCTCCTCAGGAAACTCAGTCTGCAGCTGTTCTTTCTTCTTTCCATACCACAGATCATATAACCTAAAACACATGTAGATAAACAGGTTTATAGTGTGTGTGTCCACATGGTATAGATACACACAGTACATCTAGTATGTAGAGTGTGGCGTAGTTTCCCAACATAAATGTTCTTTACCTCTTCTTAAATGGCAGTATAATCAAATGCTTGTCCAGCCCAAACAGAGCAAAGGAGAGGAAACCCTGGAGACAGAAAACAGATCATAAATAAATGAATAAATGCTCACAATGTTTCTACCACACTATCTGGAAAACCAACCTGTCCATAGTTGGCAAAAGCACAGTAGAACTGCAGCTCCAAGTAGAGTTTCCCTGGAACCGGATTCAGGAGCAGCCACAAGCAGCTGGACAGGTTCTGTCAGAGAATTCACAGGAAGGTTGTGTTTTTTTACGGCCTAGTGTGTAGCGTGTGGTGACATCTAGTGGTGATGTTGCAGATTGCAACCAAGTGAAACTTCTCCTGATAGCCAAGCGTGTAGGGGAACTACGGTGGCCGACGTGAAAACACAAAAGCATGAACAGCCTTTTCTAGAGCCAGTGTTTGGTTGGTCCCTTCTCGACTATTGTAGAAACATGGCAGCTGATCATAAACACACATTCATATTCTAATGTGATTAGAAACTAAAGAAAACTATTATTATATTCCATTTATGCCAATAGATCCCCCTAAATGCACATTTTATCACATTCCACAGGATATATTGGTCATATCTAATATATTTCTTATCTGTTAAGACCAATAAATACTAATCCAAACAGAAGAATCTATAAATGGGTTTCTTTGGAGGAGGCTTCCACCGAAATTGAGTGTGTGAGTTGGAAATTACACGGCTGAGCCGTAAGTGTCCGATTTGGCTTGTGATGCAATAAATATAATAATGCAGGCAGTAAGGCTGTCACTGTCACCGTAAGAGTGAAAGGTGGTGGTTAACTCACAGCAAGCATGTTGACAGTCAGAAGCAGACATAAGAGCACATGACGGACCACTTGGCTATCTGCAACCTGTTGGCGCTCTTCCACTTGGACAAGCAGACAGTCTGTGGACTCATAGTTATTCTCACATTGACCTGAAGGGGGCAGAAGAACAGAGTTTTAGAATGCAGAATCTGGTTCATTGTAGAGAAATGAAGTAGGTAATTCACTGGTGATATATTTAGATTTTACTTATTGTGGTATTGTTGCTTATCAATACCTGTAAGAGTGGTTGGCGTGTTGTGGATATTTGTGCTGATGATCATGTCAGGCATGGGCTGGGGTGGGGCGCATTCACATTGCAGGCACGCTGATAAAAAAAAAAGGTGATAAGAGAGTGAGATTGTTACTTTGCCCTCCCAACGTCACACTGTAAGTACTGCAGTACAATATGAGAGGAATACAAGTAATTCAATGTAGGGATTAATACCACAATAAAGCTGAGCATTAATTGTTAAGTTGGGAAAACAATATTTCCATGCAACTTTTTTATTATTATTCAGCTCCCACTTTAAAAAGTACTTGGATCAATTTCAATGAGATGCTGGAATAATTATATATTATAACAACATAGTATCCAACAAATCAAATTCATATAAAGAATATTTTTCCCCTTCAACACTTCTATTGTAATAGAAGACCAATAATGTAACAAAGACACGCCGTGGAGGTTCAAAGTAAAAGTTAAGTGTTTCGAAAGCAACATTTGTGAGATATAATCTGTTCAGTGTTGCATTGCTTATTTTTAATAACTAACCACACAGAAACATCAGATATCAGTTTCCTACAGATAATCTAAAAAAATGTTGTCCTTCCTTTTTTTCTGTTTACTTTTTGATTGTAACACTGCTTTTGTAATTGAAATAATCTGCAGGGAAAGATCATCAGACAGATGTGATGGATGATTTGTAGATATGGGTCTTAACTAGGCTTAGACTGGTTTAAACGTTTTCAAACCGGTCTGATACAAACCCAAAGACCAGACAGATGCCTTTCGCACTAGGGGTCGCACTTGCCATAGCAGACCCTAGTGTTACACACATTTTTCCCCACAGAAGATTGCGCCGTAATCACGGAAAGGAGAGTCAAAAATTTGCGTAGCGCGTCTGTCATGCCATCCTCGGCTCGCTCGGCAGTGGGGCGGCCACATTTAGCACACCAGCTGACTGGACACTCGCCAATCGGTTTAGAAATAAACACAATATTATTTGAATCACTTGTCATTATTGCTGCTTATTACTAATGAAAGATGGATTTAGTGCCTTGACGCCGTTGGCACAGGTAGCTGATGTTTTTAGTTTTCTATACGTGTCATAAGGACAAATGCAGGTTCAACTGGTTTGTGTATACATTGAAGCCCCGTACACTGAACTGAACCGGTGAAACCAGATATCGGCCCTACCCTATTCTTGACTTTTTGTGTTGAATAAAAACCTCAGTTAAAGTGTTCCCATTAGAAAAAGTACCTCTGTCCAGATCTCCTGATGGGGTGTCTGATGGGGTGACTGGCTCAAATAGGTTTTCTGGTTCAACCTCGGTTACAAGATCTTCTGCAGAGTTTGTCTCTTGGGGTTGGTCGTCGCTGGCCCAGCTTCCTCTACTGAGACCCACGAGAGAGCTTCCTCCCAGCAGTATACTGAGGGAAACTACAACCGTGGTGCAGATTATCTGCCAAAGAACACACATAAACAGACATGGAAACTTTTAAGTAATTCTCTGCCGGGTTCAAAAACTGTTCTTAAATAGTAGAAAACAGGTATGATTTCAATGGTTACCTGTGGTTTGCCGTAAAAATAAGCAGGGTCAATTGTGCCAGGCATTTTTTCCCCAGAAATGAGCAACACAGCAGTTACTAAGGCTGGAATCCTGTTAATGTAGAGACAAAATTAACAATATCACTGACAGTATTCAGAATGTAACATGTCAAACCAGCTCAACCACACCAAATTGCAGGAATTTAAAAGTTTATTTGATCATCATTCCTGTAAAATCACCATCTGTGCTCTTGATCATAGTTCTGAAAATGCAGTAAACGCAGATATCAGCTAAATGATCCTAAAAATAACTTCTATTTCAAAGAGTTTATTCTGATCCTCCGTCTTTTAGTGAACCAGACAAACGAGCTGAGTTTCATTTCTGTGTTTAAAAGTCACTCACCCCCAGCCTGCGATGAAAAACAAGCCTGGTGAAACTTTCACATCCTCAACATGTTTCATGAGCAAAAGAGACAGCATTATTAAACCTGCAAAGACAAAATACGCAAGATATAATCAGCAGACAAACTTCAAATTTCAGATCTCAACCACGATACATGAAAGCAGTGTAACGTCAGCATACCTGGCCAAATGTAGGTGCTGAACAGTGAGACGCACAACAATGTGAATGTGAGGACTTGGCCCACGAAGTTGTCTTCTTTCACCACAAAGTTCCACAGGATCATTCCAATGCAAGTTAGAAACTAGAGACCATACAACTAAGTTACACATGCAAGCAGATGTCTTGTCTATTCAGTTAATTCATAATAATAAATCCATTTAGTCAGTATACAAGTGTGCTCACCTGCGCCAAGAAAAGGTTGAGCGTAAACATGTGAGGTAGCCTTTTGAATTTGTTACTTAAAAACATGACGGCAATTGTCCACACCTGTCAGAGAAAACACATGTTTTCAAATTATTTATGTTTAATTACTTAAAAGAAACATTGTACAGATGAACACTGCTGGTTATTCCACTGCATATCCATTCTTGGATGCAAAGGAAAAGGTGAAATTACACAATAGAGTCACATATTTAAGAAACGCTGAAAATGAATAATGAGAGTAGGAGAAACTGCAGAATACAAATACTGAAAGTAGAAAATTAATGAGGAAGTAGGTGTATAAGTCAGTTGAGCATCTGTTCGGCCACACATCCTCTAAATGACTCAATGTTTTAACGTTGAACGGTGAATTGTGCCGTTGTGGAACTCAATAAAACGCCTGCTTTCAGTTCTGAAGTTTGAGATACAACAAAAATAAACAAACGTTTAAACGTTAAAAAGAGTCAGTTATAATAGATTTACATATAATCACACTTAAGTGTATACTTTTGACTCACCAGTGCAACCAAGGTCACTATGCTTATGTCAAAGCTGACATTCTGCAGTGAATTCATCAAAAGCTGAGGATCCATCCAACGCATTGTAAGCAGCCAGGCGGACACATACATGATTGGCGCTGAGAGAAAAGTGCTGATCACCATCCCAGAGGTTACCTGTTGAAGGAAAAAACACATTTGGTGAGTTGTAAAGAAAACAATTGTTCAGCATCTGCATGGCAGACATGCAGGAGGTAAATGTGAGCAACTCACAAGTTGTAGCTCTGTGTTATAATAGACAGCGTAGATGGCCACACTTGGCGCGGTGGGAAACACCCCATAAAGAAAGGCATAGTTGGAGAGGCTGGAGTGGTTTACATCGCTGGTGTTGCTGTTGTCCAACAGATCCACCATTTCCTTACAAATCAGTGGCATCAGCAACCTAAAAGTCCAATCACAATTCTGATGTCATGAACCATTATCTGAGGGGTTAGTTGACACTGAGCTGGAAAATGCAGTCTACTAAAAATATTTACATGTGTAAACCAGCTATTAAAGGTAAATGGCTTGTGGTGTGAGACCTGAGTCACCCAACGCATCAGCACAAAACATGTCGGGAGCACTTTACAAAGCCTGCTGACTCTAGTGGAGCATGTGTCATTATTAAAAGGTCACACGATAAGACGAAATTATCTCTTGTACAAACATCAGGTGCAGTGACGGCTGGTTTTTCCACTCACAGTTTTGCCGTCAAGAGTAATATCAGTGACACGACGGTGGATTTGGTTAATTTCCCCAGCTGTCCCACCATGGACAGACCCAAGTAGAACAGAGCTGCTCCCCCGAAAGAGTTGGCCAAGCCATCCACAAAGTCAGCCATAAAGGGAGGAATTGTCTGGTGCAGGGCAAAGTGGGCGATGATGCCGATGACGACCATGAACACTATGGGGTTCTTCAGGACCTGCAAAACCACAAGGCCCACGATGAGGAGTTTTCCTTGCTGGTGGTTTCCCCGATTCTTCCACTTCTGGATCTCGCAGAAGGCAAAGCCAATGGGGTTAAGAAGCATGAGGGAGACCGGGGCAACCAGGTAGATGTACTGGAGATACTCTGGGTATGTGCTCTTGTAGAGCGCCTCAACTGCGGATAAAGGTCAAGACAAATTGATTAGTATCAACAAAGGCAGGAAAGTAAATATAAGTAAGTAAAAAATAAAAGTATAACTGGATTTTAGGCTCCATCATACAAAGCTGCATGTCCAGACTAACAGAAATATTTTGGTTTACACACTTTTCCATGTGAGATCTTTTACATAAAAAGGTCCCGGGGTCGTGATGTTGCCCAGGATCCCTGTGTGCTTGTTTTGTTTGAATGACAAAATCCCTTTTCAAAGAAAAATCTCTAAATTTGAGAATTTTCCATATCTGCTTTTCCTGCATAATTGTCAGTTATTCAATCATGCTTAACTGGGTTTGTTTATTAGTGAAATAACTGCCTGAGAAGACACTTAGAAGCCTAAGGGTCATGCAAACTGATCATTACTGCATAGTAACATAAACCCTTTTCTCCTCAAAATCTGACAGCTCTCCATTTCAACTAAGAAAGAAACAACAAAGATGTGTTTATATGTCTGCAAATGTAAACAGTACATAAACAACGAATCCCACCTTGCTCAGAAATTAGCGCATGAGGAGCGTTGCTGCATGAATGCAGTGTAAACAAGGGAGGGCCCTGGGAGTAGTTATGTACGACAAATAAAGCATGAACTTGTTTGGACAAACATTGGCAGGGTGGTAGGTTTAAGTACACTTACCAATCGGATATCCCAGGGCGAAGTCGTTGCTTTGGGTGGCGAATATCGAGAAGAGCCCGGCCTTGCCGTAGCGACTCCCAGGACTGGCGACGATCAGCGTGAGGACGCAGACCAGGAAGAACACCGACACTTTGGCGACGAGGATGCTCCACAGGAACGGCCAGACCACGTTACCGAAGTCCAACACGACCATGTTCTTGAACAGCAGCGCCGGGAGGGCAAACTTGGATACGAAATTCCCCAGTCCTTTAGCCTGCGTGGACGTGATGACGTTCGCCCTCCCTGCGATGTACCCGCATAATATGATCCCAAAACACTCCAGGAGGGCCGGCAGGAGCTTATCGATGGACATGCTGGCGGAGGGAGCGGAGGAGTCCGGCTGGACCTCCGCGTGGGAAGAGTTTCTGCCCGTCATCATCATCATCATCATCATGCAGACTCCGGTGTGACCACAGTCGTGTTCATGTCCAGCTTGGCGTCTCCGTATACTAAGAGAGAGATAATTACCTTAAAGTCAAGAGCATACATAACCAGACCACCGTTAGTTAACCCAAATCAAAATCACGTCACTGACTTTGTAAACACGTTACGTCTCACCTCTGGGTACAGAAAGTCCTCCGAGTTGTTCCCCTTCTCGTTCCGCTACCACGCGTTAGTCAAATGTCATTCAAAACATGCTAACGCTAGCTAAAGGTGCTGGACCGAGGTCTGGCCCACATTCACGGTGTTCGCCGGAATTAAAAACGTGGAGTTACAAAACTTTTAAAGTCAACACTGTTATGAGACGTTTCTGGACGAGCTAGCTACCTTGTTTGTACTTGGAGTTACATACTAGTAAGGCGTTTAGTTCCCTCCCAGCAAGCAACTGTCAACAGCCACGATTCAACCAATGGCGTTATCCCAATGGGGCGGGGCTTATCCTACAGACACGCCCCAGACAACACGTGGTTTGTTTCTCCAAATACAAACGGAAGTGGAAGCAGTCAATTTTTATGGAGAGAAATTACTTCTTTGTTTTTATTACTTTATAATAAACATTTCAGAAATCAAAATATTACCCTCATATAAATGGCTTTTATTACTTTGAGCAGTCCTCAGCCTTACCACAGATTTAAAATGCGTGTATGTACACTTCATTGTGAAGAGTTACATTACAAAACACACACACACACACATCACCCATATATATAATATATATTATATATATTATATATATATATATATATATTATAATATATATATATTAATATTTATTTATATATTATATTATATATTATATTATTTATATATATATTTATATTACTTCTTTTTTTTTAATCATCAACGAAAAGTCAGTTGGAAGTCATCCCCCTATACACTACCACCTATCCTTTTTTATGTTTTATTTAATCAGTTAAAGCTGTAGGCCTAGTCATCCATATTTTTTATGTAAACAATGGATCATCTTACTGTGACATTAATGTGACAGGGCTCATTTGTTGGGATTAATCCAATAACACTTTAACTCAAGTCTGCACGGTCCCTCAACTTTTTACATTTGTTGTCTCACAGCTTGTTTTTGTTTTACCACCTGCATCTCTGGCTCTGTCACACTGCTCCCTCTCACACTGCTGGATTACTCTGACGGTGCAAGGGAACAAAATCTGCATTTGTATTTGAATGTCAAATTAGAGTTGAGTTAACAGAAAAATAAACACATTTAAATAGTACAGCATGTTCTCCTCCAGCAACACACAGTGGTGAACACTCCCCATGAGAACCCTGTTGTTCAGAGTTCACCTGGACTCTGCTTAGCCTCCTCTCTCTCTTGCATAAAAATAAATAAATAAATACAAATAAATGTAGTACTCATTACTTGTTTGTATATCCTTACTTTAGTATATTGCACTTTGTATCTTAGCACTTATCTTTGTTGTGTACGAGCTTTGGGCGTGCTTGAAACTTGTTCTTGTGAAATCCTGATTGTACTGATAGCAATATAGTAATTACACTTTCTTCCAACAAATGTAGTTATTGTAAGTTGCTTTAGATAAACATGCCTGCTAAATGCCCTAAATGTAAATGTAAATAAATAAAGAAAGGCATTACTGGAGAGGGAAATGCTGTTTCAAAAAGCTGGTGTTTCTATTGTCCGTGCAGATCCCCCGTGTCCTTACAAATCAGGGTCAAGTGTACGAGCAAATATCTGCCAAAAGTTCAAACTCCATATCAGAGTAAATGTGTGATTATTTTGGACCAATATAAATATTGTGACATACAAGATCATACAAGGGCACTGAGCAAGACTGCACTTCAATCAGTGAAAAACACCTTTTATTCAGCTGTTCCCTATAAACATGTCAAGGAAAATAGTTTTCTTTTAAATGAATTCAACATTTCAATTGCACACAAATATACCTTAAAAAAAAGTTACTGTATACAACATGATCTTTTACATATCGGGGCCAAAACACCAAAGAGCTTCAGACACAAAGATCATACGTTCCACACTGAGCAACACATCTGAGAAGTTGAAGATGTAAAAGACAAGGTGCAGGCCTTCAGAGCAAGCTCAGCTCAATGAGACGGCCCGCGAACACACCTAACGTGCCGATGAGACACACAGCCATAAAGACACACAGCAGGATGTGATCCAACACCATGGCAACAAACTTCCACTCTTCAGCAGCCTGGAAGAGAAGAGGGACAACGTGTCACAAGCTGAAAAACTCATTAAAAAAACAAATTAGTGACACTTTCCGTGTGTGTGTGTGTGTGAGAGGGATTACATTGTTTGACTCCTCATCTGATTTCATGGTCTCTGCGATGTACTTGACCCCTTCAATCGCACTGCGGACGTCAGGGTTCTTGGTGATGGGTGACTGGTAGGTGACAGAAGCGGTCTGGTTGCCGGAGATGTCTGAGATGTCAAAATCAGCGCCGTAGATGCTGGATTTAGCCTGCTTTTCTTTTCCCGGCCGTTTCATTGTTGAGAAGAACATGATGTTGGGAATGGTTTCAATAAAAACCTGTCACAGAGAGACAAGATATGCACAGTGAACACACAAGCAGTTGGATTAACAATAAAGATATTCTGTCTACTACCACTAGATGGCAGTATAATACAGAGGAAGGATGAAGGAATGTTCTCCAAAGCTCTACAGCTATAATCTCAATGTATGTGCTCACCTTGCGGACCCAGTCCGGCATGGTGTGAGTGCTCGGGGAGCGGTGGTGGGTGTTGATGACAATGACAGTGATGATGATGGAGGCGATGACGAACACCATAGTGAAGAGCATGTACTTCCCGATGAGTGGTACAGCACTGGAGGTCGAGGGGATCAGCTCCACGATGACCAGCAGGAACACAGTCAGAGACAGCAAGACGGAGATGCTGAGAGTCATCTTCTCACCTGGGAGACACGAAACAACATCCTCACTGCTCGTATACCAGCTTTTTAATCAGAGTCTAAACCTGACAGAACGCCATGCAATATGCAGTTGCCGTGTCAGAGATATTTGACTGTTTAGATTGGTGTTTCCCCAGAGGAGGAATGAGGATGAGAGAGCAATCTGTCTTACAGATAGATGGCCTTGTGAGCTTCTTCTTATTTATTAGCACATAATCTCCATCAGCAGATGGATTTTACCCACGTGAGCTTTAAAACGGCTACTGGAATGATTGTGACATGTGATTGTTTTACAGGTTTCTGGTCACAAATTAACTTGAATTGGTGCATAAAAATGTAATTTGCTACATAATATATTATTCACTTATTCTTGTTCAGACCTTTTCTTCTAATTTTTGCTGTTTCTTTTTGTTTATTTTTTATGGATAATATTCCCCATTTTGAGGACTATATTGTCATTCAGTTGAATTGGTCACAAATCAACATCGTTTCGTTTTGAGGGGTAACAAAGCATAAAGGTAAAACCATAAAATCGGTCCCAAAATATTTTGAATTGAAGATGAATTAAAGAGGGTTTTCAGGAAGCTGATTAAGAAATTACATGAAATGACACATTCTGTGCTATTCAAACACACCCTAACTTTTAAAGACAGATGCATAAATAAAAGAAATAAATATCCCTTAAGTGGGAAATGTGGAGCTGCTCCATTAAACAGAATGTTAGCTTACGATAGCAACAACATGTAATCTTTATACATTGCCACAAGGGAGAGCTGTTGCTATGAGTAAATACTTGCCTTCCCTTGCCATCCAATCAGGACTCCACTTTTAATATTTACACAATAATTGCACTGCTCATCTACACCAGAAAATCACATTTAAACAGTGAGAAGCATTTCTTTTTCTGCTTGCTGTTGTTTCTAAACCCAACAAAAGAAGACGTAAACAGACTCTGACACCATTTCACACTAAAAATGCAAGGCGGGTTTTTGTTGCTCAGTGAGAGCAGTTATCCCAGAGAGAGCATCTTTTGGCACCATCTTCTCCTCCACACTTTCCTGTCAGCAGCCATATCAGAAACTGGGATCAAGTGATGTATTATACATTAAAGCAAAGGCCTGCTTTCAGACATGACAGCACAGAGGGACCCTGGGTAATGAGGCAGACCTACACGCTGGGAACATGGCCAGATGTGCACACAAGCGGTGCACTTCCTGCAGCAGCCAACGTGGGGACAGAATTGGGAGCAAGGATTTCATTCGTTCGTTATAATATCATATGACAAAAATGCAGTATAAGTTAACAGTGAGTTGTCACAACTTCAGGAGCTTTTTGGTGTGCATAACCCTTATAATAAGGCGAGTGTCTCTCAGTATACATCACAGCTGGGCTACTCTACTGGACCGGACATTTCAAAACACTTACTGTCACTCGTGTGAGAAATAGTTTTGTGAAATAAGCTGATTTGCTTTCTTACTCAGAGACAAATAAAAACCACAAGAACGTGCGCCTGCCAGCCCCCTGCACTAATTATACATAAATGAGTGAAACTGACAATGTACAGTTTTATGGGTTGTCAAAGTGAGGGTGCCAGACTGAGCCAATGAGTGGGCTTTAGAGGTGCTGGAATGCAGAGAAACTGTCCAAATGTAAGAATGTGCTGAGCAGCAGCTCTAAACCTCACTATCATATTACCGTTTTATGGGGGCCTTTGTGTCAGGCTACGTCTTGGCTGGGAGCAGTGAATTTCTGGAGTCCCATGATTAAGCACAACAGTTTTTGTCCAGATTAAACAAAAGAGATATAATGTGTTAATAAGACTTTTTCACCATTGTGCCAAGCAAGTCTAGCTGTTGTCCTTGTGCTAAGCTAAGCTAAACTAGCTTTCTCCTGGGTAACGCTTTTTTATCCTACAGATATAAGAGTGAAATCAAACTTTTGCTTCATACCACACCTTCTTCCATTTGCATTATAGTAATAAAGACAATCATAACGAACTGGAAAATACAGAAAAGGGTCTGTTATAGCTTACTGTCTTGTAGAGTGCTGCAGGCTGAACCTGCTAGCAACGCAGCAAACCAGCCATACTTGCTTTTAACTACTCCTAAATTAGGACACCATTCCTTGTATTTGAAAACATACTTCAATAAACTCCTTTCTGATTCTGATGTATGATGTAAAAAGCAAGTATATCTCCGGCCTTGGATGGTTAAAATGAATGACACACATATCGTGTGTGCCACAACATACACACTAAGAGAAAGAGCTGAACGTATGATCTAGATCACCATATAATTACATTTAAATAAGTGTGGTGCATGCACGTTTTATTGCTTTTTGAGAATTTGATTAAATGTCATGCTTTTGTGGCATTTTTCACTGGGATATAAAAGAAAAATGTGGAATCGGCGTCGACATACCAGAGTCTGTAGGAAGATAGAAGACGAGGCCGGTCAGGAAGGAGAAGAGCATGCAGGGGATGATGACGTTGACGATGAAGTAGAGCGGGAGCCGCAGCATGAGGAAGTGGTAGGTGATGTCCAGGTAAGGGGTGTCGGGGCAGCAGGCGTAGTACACCCAGTGCTTCCAGCCGCGGTAGTCCTTCATCACCCACTCTCCACTCTCCATGAAGTTACTCAGGTCAGGGCGGTCACTCTCCTGGTGAGGAGAACCGATAAACAGGGTGATTAAAGGACCGTATCATTTACTTCTATATATTTCTATTACTATCTCTCTGAATTATGTTTGGGTTGGGTTTGGGAGGAGGATACCACTCCAAAGGTGACCTGATGACAACATCAGAAATAAGATAGCATTGAAGCAATAAAAAGGTCTCTTTGTCCGCGTGGTAAACATGAATCTACTGCCAGGCGACAGTTAGCTTAGCTTAGCATAAGGCCTGAAATCAGGGGGAGGCGGGGCAAGCCCACTAATTAACCAACATATCCTCATATAAAGATGATGTTTTCAATGAGAATAGCCAGAGTTAAAACATTATATCACTTTTACTTTTGTGTAATATGTAAAACAACGTTGTGGTTTTATAGGTCACTGCTCTCTGCAAAGAAATAGTACATAGTAATAACACTAAAAGCTGCCATAAAACTGTAATATGTAGTTTAACCCCCCTCAGTTTCTATGAAACTAACAGTATCATAATATTATCATAATATGCTAAATAGTGGACAGAGTCAGGCTGTTTCCCCCCTTATGCTAAGCTAAGCTAACTAGCCTCTGGCTGTAGCCTTATAACATACACAGATGTGAGAGTTGCTCTTCTTAAGCAAATAAACACATCTCTTAAAAATGTGCAAACTTCCTCCAGAATGGATTTACAGGATTGACGACGACCAAGTTGCCGTCGTAGGTCCAGGTGCCCAGCTTCATGCTGCAGTTCTGGAGGTCAAAGGGGAAATGCAGAACGATGATTTCACAGTAGCTCTTGAAGATGGCCGGCGGGTTCCACGTGATCTTCCCCGTGTGCTCAAGCAGCACTTTCGTCTCGTGAACGATGGCAAAATCTCCATCGGCACTGTGGGCACAGAAAAACACACAGGAAGCATCAACATGGGAGGTAATATGTTAAATGTTAACAGAAGGGGACATTTGTGCCCTGAGGAGGGGTCGCTGCTGCTGTTGCACTGCAGCCAACCAGCGCTCAGCTTGGCACGCGGCGTCGTGGCAGGACGAGCTGGTCGTCAGGGGGGAAAGCAGCGTGTCAGACCAGCATATGGTGGGAGAAGGAGTCAATGCAGAGTCCAGATTTAGCCTAACGAAATCGGAGCTGTCACACACCGCACACTGGAGTGTAGGAAAGTGTGATTCAAAATTTACCCCGTTAATTGTTCCTAGAGGTCTGGATGCTTTCTGTCACTTAAAGCTTATTATAATGAACAAACATAGGTGTTATAGAAACAAAATGAAAACACAGCATGGATCAAATATAGAGCCTGGAAGCGTAGCCTACTTATTGTAGAGAACCAGATCAGGCCGCCAAATGTCAGTGGAGGGAACTCTGATCTTTTTGATGCCTCCGTAATCCTCCGGGTTCCACTGCAAGTTCACATCTTTCCATTGCTGGAAAACAAAACAGACAAGGTCACCCGGAACAATGGATAGTACTGGAAATTATGATAGCCATTTATTAATGTTTGTTTTTGATGAGCTCCAGCAGAATTCTACAGATGTGGCACATTTTGTGCAGATAAACATTGTAAAGGAAAATCACATTTTCTACATGAATTATTCAATTCATAAATGCTGCATTACTTTATTTCTTAAATTTCATGAGTGATTTTTTAAACCTGTAGAAGAACGATACAGCTCATATTTTTTAACAGTAACCATTTAGTATTTGTATTTACTGTATATGAATTGAATAAAGAAAGAAACTGATATAAAATAACAGAACAAAATGAGTCTCTTCACTCTGCAAAGTATTTTTTTATGTACATTTATTGTTGTGGTCAATCCTGATTTTATGGTTTACTTATCAAGACAACAGTATTTATAATGAATTAAATGCCTCAGAATTGAATTTAATCTCTTTCTTCCTCATTTGATGCTTTCTGCAAAATGATGATTGTCATGAATTTGTCTTTTATATATAAATTCTTATTTTATATATATATTAATTTGTCCAATATCCTCTTTATTGATGCATCACAACAACAAAAATAAAACATTTATCGAACCTGTTTCAGTCGCACGTTGCTGCTGACGATCTGATTGACCTCATCCTGTGAATCCAGATCAACGTGTTTAGACAGCTGACGACAGTGGACTTAATGCAGAGGGGATTGATATGGTATGTGACGTGAGGCCGCTCACCACGCTGATGAGCTGGATGAGCTGAAGGCCCACGGTAACAACCACCGGGTCCTTGAAGTGACTGACGGGACGGACGACCTTATTGTAGCCGGTGAAGAGGGTTTTGACCAGACGTGTTTCCCCAGAGGAGGCCCAGGCAGCGCCTGAAACATGAACACGTTAACAGTTCCTTTATTGAAGGCATTTAGACAAGTACGATATCTAATAATGATTCATTTACACCTCTAGCTGCTTCTTGTGTGCGCTGGAAAATCATCACACTGTGCCAAAGGAGAATATCGCTTTCAGGACATCTGATACTTGAGGTGAGTTCATTTAATATGAGTTGAAAATAGATATGAGTGATAGATAGAATACTACAGGTACAACGTGTTTGTGAATATACAGTATGTTGTAGACTGAAATGACACACTTTTACTTCACTTTGAAAATATTTAGATTTAAAAAAATAAAGTCTATATGTTCATTTAAACCTATTGTCATAGTTTTTAATAGCATTCTCCGCTAGATAGCAGAGAAAACCTTGCAAAGGAATCAAGCCAACCTGTAGCCCATGTGTAAATGTATTTGCGTAGATATACTGTACACATACGCCGCATCTAAATTTGGAAATAGTGCATTCAAAGTTGTTAATGGAGATGTTCTGGTGCTCTTTCCGCGACATATCTGTCACACGCCAGAGCATGGATCCCCTTTCATTCCTCAGCTGACCTTGAAACGAAGGTCATTTTACAACAACATGTTGTTTTAATGGTTGAAAGATTCTCCAGACATTCGACTCGGTAAAGGAAGGAATCGCGTGGACATAATTATGCAGGTGACTTCACGTGGCGACAGACAGACAAAAGGTTGAAAAGCAAAATGAAAGCAGCACACATGCCCTTGTCAATCAAAGAGCCGGGTTGAATTAATACTTGCTCATTAGTTTTGCTGTTTAAATTGGATGAGCTTTCACTGACCTGAGAGCAGTCTCAATAAACGTAATGCAAACAGGGTAAGCATTTGATTTTTACAGAATTTATAGACTTTTTATGCTTTAAACAATAAGAGTTATTCAAACAAGGCACTTATTTCCACAGGTAACCAACACACATTTTCTTTAGCTACAAGTTCTTACCTGTCAGAATGACTAAATGAAAAATGAAAAATAAAGTATTCATTCTTGCCAATAAACGAAATAAAAAAATAAAAAAACAAGATCCAACTTCAGCACGCTACCCGTCGACCACTTGGAACGGTTTGACCCACTTAAAACATTCTTTCAGCACCAGCAAATGACTAAAGGCCTTTCCTCTACAAGCTGCAGGCTCTCCACTGGCAGCCGTGTTGTTATTGTCTGACAGGATGTGAGTGACTGGCTATCAATGCTTGTCATTTGAGAGGGCCGCATTCTTTGTCATCTGTTATAAGATCAACATGCCGGAGTAATCCGCCACTGAAATATCCCATCGTGAACTTGGCCACACACAACCTGGAGGTGAGAAGAGATGCAGCACATGCTTCTCTTTTTTTCTCTCTCTCGGTGATTAAATATCCAAGCCGCCTTTAAAGCTGTACACATAGGAACGTTCAGCCCCTTGAAAACACACGCTGAGTAACAATTTCACATGTATATAGTCTGTATACTCATATGACTTAAACTGTATCACATGACCAGGAAACATGTAGGTTGTAACTCAGATAGAGTTATACATACATTATATATACGGTATGAGATGTTTGAGGAATACATATGTAGGCTATATTTATTAAAGTAATACCTTGAACTAAACCCCGAAATGACATTTGCAAATAGATATGGTTAGAACATCATAATACCTTGTTACAAACCATATATATACCATATATATAAACATATACATGCTGCTCACAGTAATGCATTTAAACACAGATATAAACAATAATTTATGGAGATTTAAAGTAATCTGTGGTACGTTTTTTTTTTGTTATTGTTTTTTTTTGTTATTGTTTTGTTATATACCTCATATTCTCACTTGGATAATGACTATTTCCAACCAATATATGATCTTTATATGAATTAAACGTGATCATTTGAATAAGCTGCAGGACATGATAAGCTTATCTTCCTCCTGTCCCTCCCTTTGTCGTATTTTATGTCATGTAAATATCGTACTTTGTATTCGAGGAAAATAAAGATCAAATCAAATGAGTTATTCAATATGGATGATGGTTGTTTTGTTTATTTATGGTTGTTTTGTTTATTCTCATGTCCATTTCTTAACCTGAGATAATTCAGGTGTTCAGACAGCCTTGTGTGGCTCCTGAGGGCCAGGTGTTACACCGCCCTCTGCTCCACCCTGCCGGGCCTGTGATGGGTCAGGCAACTCAATTTCCTCACATCCCGAATCCATTCAATCAGCCAGTCAGTCAACCGCCTGCCTCATTCATCTCACTTAGGGACAACTGACCACTTTGGCAACGTCTGAATTAAGAGAGATTCGTCGCGACACACCCACCCTCTCTATCTCCAATAACTCGGACCACCTGAATTTACACCGTGTTAAGCAACGCTTTGCTTTCTTCAAGTGTGTCGTGTAACGCGGGACAAGCCGGCTTTGTATCTGCTCAGTGGACCTGCAGTCCCGGCGTGGTAATTAAAACACTTTGGAGGGCTCGCACTGCCGTTCCGGTCTCTAGAGGACTATGAGCTGTGTGTGTTTATATCTGGAGTCATTAAATGTTCACTGAATCTGAATGGAAGGGCATGTCATATTGGAAGGGGAGGTGGATGAAAACTGGACACCATACTTGTTGTTAATGCCTCGATGAAGTTTAAGAGATTAGATTTTTATAGAAGAGATTATGATGAGTGTTGAGTGGTTTATTTCACATGATATTCCACATTGGACGGGATTAGTAACATTCATTGGTTTCACTGCAGCCAAGTGTGCATTTGATATGTGCTGTATTTTAATGTAAAAATCCCTGTTAATATACTTTACATTGTACATAAAACTCAATCACGTCACCTTTATTATATGATTATTATACTGTTGGGTGTGCTGTGAGAAATTCAAAACGAATCATTATTATATCAAACAGAATATAATGTTTCCATTTCAAATACT
This sequence comes from Chelidonichthys spinosus, assembly GCA_029853015.1. Classification (NCBI taxonomy): domain Eukaryota; kingdom Metazoa; phylum Chordata; class Actinopteri; order Perciformes; family Triglidae; genus Chelidonichthys; species Chelidonichthys spinosus. The sequence goes on from CM056830.1 coordinate 19,516,305, forward strand.
TCACATGGTTGAACTGAATATTTCTTTGTATTTCAACATTTGAAAATGTATTCAGGTCAGCTGTTTGCGGGAGGAACGCATTACCATCCAGTCAAAAGAGAAAGGTCAGTTATCTCATGGATCACAGCCTTTCCAATTTAGTCTCATTACTGGGAATGAAGCACATCTACCGCACAATACATCTGGCAGACGATCCTCCAGCACGGTGTTATCACAGCATCAGAGTGAAGGATAGAAAGCTCTTTACTGGTGTGGTTTACCTCCTTTCACAGACAATGCCCGATGCAGATGAAGGTATGATATATTTAAAATGGCCGATAATGGCGGGGGAGGCTAAACGGTTGGATGAAAATCCAATTTTGCCACACAATCACCAGAGACAAGTCTGAATTTGGCTTACATTAACTGGATGTGATGTGGTCACAAAACCCGAGTGATTAGATGTCAAGCAGTGATTGCTTCCAAAGACGCTTTGCAGGGAAATTGAGAGGTGAATTGAACAGCTGAACTTGAAGCTACAGGCAACACGGGGTGGCAAACACTGTGTTTACATTGGATTTTATATAATCACATCTTAAAGCTCACATGTCCACAGAAAAAAAGTATATGATTTAACATGAAATAAGGAATCCAAACGCCGATCGGAGCTGCAATTTGAGGGAAAGACGTTGCTCGGAAAGACACACCCCATGGGTAATTAAACCCCAAAATGCATATGTTTAACGTGACATTGTTTGCATATATATGCAGTAATTAAAAGACTGGCGAGTGGTGTTGCCTTAGGTGTGTTTGGTTTTTAATCTCACTGTGAATCAGTGTGACTGATGTGTCGTTAGGGGGGTTTATGTAGAGTCACGTGACGCGTGGCTTTCAGGCACAACCCGTCATTGTAAATATGCAAAACGGAGGATTATCAGTCATATCTGCCCGCCTCAAGTCATGTTGCAGCCACAAACAAGCATGCTGTTCAAGGTCAAATGTATAAAGAATAATTAAATATTTATATATTATTCAGTATTTTCAAGGATATGAATGTTAAATATTATTGCCAACAAATCCCATGGAAAGAAAAAAATGTGTTTGTCCGTCTCTTCTTCATTTCAGCCCCAAGCCCATCAGTTCTAATTGAAGACAGAACTCTTGTTTAATTGACAGATACAGTTAGACTGGCTATGAACATAGTGGAGCATTTAACTAAATCGTGTCAGGAGTTGGTGGAGATGGAAAAACAGAACTAAGGCCACAAAAATAACATCGTATTCAGAAGTTGTCATTTACATCAACCCGCATAAATACGCCGTTGAGTTCCATTATAAATATGCCAAACCTATGGGCGGCAGTGTAGGTAGAAGGATAAAGCCATGCAGAATCAACAATAACAAATAACACGAGCGACTTCCGGTGACGCTTGAGAACCTAAAATCCCGTTTCTCCCAGTTGACACCACAACACATAACTAGCGTTATCAGAAATCTCCACTTTGGCTGGAGTTTTTAGAAATAATCATTTTCTGTGATAAAAACAGGGTTTTCGTGTAAATATGAGGCAAAACCGTGTGGAAATATCTGTGTGTTCCCTTTGTGTAAACAGGGAAGGCCCTGCTGACACGACTGTTTAAACTAGAAAGATGTCCTCAGTGTGCAGATCTCAACCAGGGATGTCTGCGACGATCACTGCTGTACCGTAAGATTCAATGAATGTAACTCACAAAAGGCATCGTAAAGCACGCTTCATTCAAAGGTGCCATATAAGACACGTCATACGAACCTCACCAAGCTGTATGCCGACTAGCAGCGACAGTGTGTGTTGTTTCAGAGAGGCAGTTAACCAAACATACCATCCAAAACAATAAAAGTGAGCCGCAAAGCAAAGACCAAAGCTAAATATCGTCGGAGACACACTCAGCCGTGTCCTGACTGGTGAGTGAGGAGTCAGCAGGCGGTCAATAACAGTATAAAACAGGCAATAAAGAGTGTTTTGAGAAAGTGTGAGTCACCACAATTAGCCGAAACAGGGCACTCAAAACATAAGCAGAATGCCATGGACAGACACGGAGGTGCACACTCACGCATTCACGAACAAACGCATACAGATCGCATAATCCTCCTGTCGGGGATTATTTTGGACTCACTTTTGCATAAACATGAATCCAAATGAACATGCTAACATATTTACCATATAACGTCGTGTTTACAGGTTCTCTCTGCTGCCCCCAAGTGGCCATTAAAATTAGTTCATGCACCTTTAACACACAATTTGATGAAGATCTTTATTATGATGACTCGTTAAGCACTTCATTTTCTCAGAGTGGGGTTTAATAAATTAACGTGATCATGCACAAGTTGTGTACAAAAACATTACAATTAAAAAAAAATTAAAACACAAATGCATTTTTTTTTATATAACACAATAAAAATGTTATGGTCAGGCAAACGCACCAGTGTGTACACATGATCAGGGAAAGGCTACCTCCAATTACATAAAAACAGTTGAGGAGATAAAAAAAAAAATACAGCATCATAGAAATTACCCCCAGAAATATCAGTAGCTTATTTTAACATCCAACTATACAATGTTTGACAGAAAAGAATGCACAGCAAAGACTGGGAATGTAGAGTAAAACTACTAGAACAGACAAAAGTAAAGTCACAGCGCTACACGATCTGAACACATGCTGGGTTACAACTACAAAGCAACAAAGACCTTGCACCATGCATGCTGAACCATGTCAGCTCCTAAAAAAATCCCCCGACAAAAATGGGGAGACGTAGATTACAAGTGTAAAGTTCACTGTCCGCACCCGATGCAGGGGCGGACAGATGTTAGGGCAGCACTAGTCCATACGCAGGGCATTTAAAAAAAAACAACGTATCAATCAATGTAATACAAACAGTTGAGTCTTTACACAAAAGAAGGATTAGATCGCTGTTCTATAAAAGTTCCTGAATCTGCGTTTAGAAGAGCACATCTCCGTTTTTAATGAGCGCCTCCACCACCTGTCTCTGGTAGCGGATGTCGTTGAGTGATGTCATGGCGTCCAGGTCCGGCGCGCGCATGAGGGTGGGTCCGAAAACGATGGCGAGGTTCTCGGCGTTCATCAGGTTGAACGTCTCGTTCTGTGTCACTCTGTGAGCGTTCTGTGAGAGGATTAGAAGATAGAAGAGGGTTTCAGGGACAGACCATCGTGTTTCTTTTTCCACCAACCTCCACAATATCTCAAAGTAATGAAGAACTATTGACGACAGTTTATCTAACCATCCATAACTAGAAGTATGCAAAGATTTCCCTACACCAGAGAGCTTTAACAGGGGGTCCGGGACCCCTAGAGGGTCCGCAGAGTTACTGCAAGGGGTCCCCGAAATAATTTGATCCCAAACTTTTCTTTCAAATATATCCAAAAAATACACATTAACATGAATAAAACATATAAAAGGCAATTATACAAATTTGCTTAATGTTATATTGTGAAATTGTGATGTACAAATACCAATATAGAATTACAATATGTTCTATAAATATATGAATCTGTCATTATATATGAATCTGTCTGAATTATTATTGGCCCAGTTAAAGAAGCAACACCACTTTGTAAGATATGTAATGGGGTCCTTTCACTGTCACTATCAGTTAAGGGGTCCTTGGCCTGGAAACCATTGAAGACCTCTGATCTACACCCTTCATCACACATCATCATCTCCCCCCCGAAGCCCTTCCTCCTATCAGTTTCCAGCCACATTGCTCACCTTTTTAAGTGCGCCATGAGGTACTTCAGAGTTTCACTGTGTGACGGCGGCAGCAAAGCCAGAGCCTCCCGGAAAGCTTCCAGCTTTTTCTCTTGGTCTGTGAGCTCTGAGCAGAAACAGAAAGGAGCGTGTTGTTAGAGCGGCCAGAAAAGCACTCTCTGACCTCAGAGGACACAAGCGGCGATCAATGTGGTTATTTCCTGCGGGCTAATAAAAGCCATTAGTCTCCGGGAGGAAGTCTGAGGCTGCTTGAGACGACAAATTACACATTGTGAATGTGTTGGAGAATGTTTTGCATATTAGGCCCACGATTGGAGTTGATTATTTTTCACAGCAATGTTCCTGCAACCGAGTAAAAAAATCTCCAATGAATGTTCCCAGACGCAAAGTTTTATACAGCAGTGAGTGTGTTTGCAGCCACATAGTCAAAATAATCTGGAATTCAGTGCAGTCGGCGTAAAGGTAGTTCCTATCAGGATGTTATACGGGCCCCATTTACTTACTGCTGCTTTTATGTTTTAAAGGCTTGCAGATGTGCTCCGCTTGTGAGTTTTAACAGATTTTGCACCTAAAGCAGCTACTGTTTATCGTCTTGTCACTTAATCCACTAGACTTGGACAACAAACGTCATCAACATACGAATAACCAGCAATCCTCACCTAATCGTTTTTTATTAAAGTTTAGTTAATATAGACGAAGCATATCATTTTATTATAGATTGATACTGATAATTTCAGCAAAACAAAAGCAGAAAAACATGATCTGATTTTTACATTTACAACCCTGCAAACAAAAGCCTCAAGAATGTATACATTCTGCATATTTATATATTTACATGGATTGTGTTTTGACTGGAACCCAATATTTGAATTTAATGGAGGTCATTGAACTCGATTCCATCACATACAGATGTTTCTGTTATTTTGTCCACCCTCATGAGGCCAAGGAGACCGGTACTGCAGCTGATATCTGTCATGTGTGGATTTTCTGCCCATAAAAAAGCGTCTAAAGATGAAATCCTAATGCAGTAATGTGACCACGTGAAGTCAACAACATAATCCTTCGTCGTGACAACCCTCCATCTTTATGCAGCTGCATCCATCCAGTGAAACAGGTGTGTTTCTGACTGAGCGGCTTCGCCCTGACTTACTTGCAGCCTCGATGAACCTGGGGTAGGCTTCGTATGAGATGATGGGAACAGGCAGATCCCTGAGGTAAAGTTTCAGCGCGCCCGTGATGATATTGATGTCTTCATAGGCATTCACCGAAATGTCTGTTTTCTCGCCATCTGTGAGAGACGAGAGGAAGACAAGAACGTCTGACATCAATACTTCGGCATCAGCGTGTCACTGTATCTGTCGCACTGTATTTTGCAAAAGTAGCCGCTATCATCCGCCTGGCCTGTTTTATACGGACTCTCCCTCCGTTATGCATGCTTTCCAGAGCAGGCCGTGGCCTACTTGTGCTGGCAGACTGAACATCACAGCGCTGGGAGCTGGAGTGACACTCTGTCATGGATGATATCCCACATGCGGATCTGGAGGAGTTTAGCCCACTGCTGCAGGGGTTTTCCTTACGGTTAAAATTCACACTGCACTGGGCAAAGACAGGCTCATTCCCACTAAGTCTACGACTGAAAAAGGTTTTTTTTTTACAGTCATGTTTAAGGCAGAGAGAGTACATCCATGGTTTTATCCCCCTGATGTCGCCCCCTGTCCTGACTGTGAAACCCTGCGTGACACTCCCAGATGGACACTAATCCTCCACAAATGTGTCACTTTCTCATTAATCCCAAGTGTTCTCTGTGCCTTACGTAAACAGGATGAAAGCACGCAATGTCGGCCGTCATGTCCTGAGCTGACGGGAATCTACGAAGGAACGCATACCTTTGTCAAACGCCATCTTGACTTCTTCCAGCGAATCACTGAATCCAGATATTCTGTAGAGGCCTTCGGACTTCAGTCCTTGAAGAACAAACATGATCATAATTTAAAAAAGAAACCTTTCAGGGCTGACGTGAGTAACGTTCAGCAGCATATGTTGCCTCAGGTAATTGGGGAAATGCCATTAAACACCCTTAAATATGCAGAAGAAATTAAGGGTAAAATGTCCACGTGTCACACAGTGGAACGACGTCGGGCCCACGCAAATAGTTTTCTGCATCACTGGGCAAAATAATAAAGACATAAATCAAACTTAGCTGCAGACATATATTAGAGGGCAGACAATGAGGGAGCAATGAGTTTCCTACATAGCTGAATGATTTAACTGAAACGCAATCAAATAAGGCAGCAGGAAATAGAGTAATGTATTCTTCATTACATGTTCACAATTACCAGCACACTCATCACTCAGTCAGCCCCCCCGCCCAAATAAACAGCAACTCAGTTAGTAATGGAATGACTTCAAACGCCTCAAATGAGTCGGATTCATGGTAGATCTCTTACTGTAAAATTATTATAATAGTTAAATTAAATTAGAACAGTTTTTAACATCATAAATACTGTTAAAGTGGTTGTTTTCTGCACAATATCAGCTAAAAATGCTAAACGTGACCACATTTTCTAAAAATATATAATTTGAGAATATATTTGAATACGTTTCCTAACCTGGACATGAGTTTGATTAGTTGTGCTAGAATAATACATAAATGTCTTCATAGAAGCCAAGAAAGGCGGGAAAGGTTTGGATGGTTTCAGAAATTTAATCACTACTTAATGCTTAATTTTTGAAATATATATGCTTAATTCATAGCTTTAAAAACATTACTTTGAAAACCATCTATCTGAATTTCCAGATGCACAAAACTTTACATTAATGATTATTATATGGATAGAAAATGGAAGTGTTCAGATAAACTGTCGTATGTGTAGAAATAGATATTTCAATGCTTCATTCTTCTGCATGAAATCAAGTATTCAGGAGTGACTTATATGATTATGGTCCGTCTTTGTTTGCAGATATGTCAGCTATACTCCTTCACTCAGCCTATGATTGTCAGCTAATCAGAGTCTACTTCTACAGCTGTCAGGGCTTACAATGTATTCAATTAGTATTTAATTTAAACCTGCAGGTCATCACATTTATCCCCCGTGACCTGGACTGACCTCTTGACTCGATCTCTCGTATGCACATGTCCACCACCATGGGCCGCGCCGTGTTGTGGGCCTTCACCAGGGTCGTGAGGTCACAGCTGTAGACTTTGCGGATGTGTCTCAGGTCGGGCTTGCAGTCGTTTGGAACCAGAGACGAACACTGTTTGTGGACGTTTAAACCACAATCTGCACAGAGAGATACACAGCATTGTATTTATTTACTCTTCGTTCGCCAATCAGGATGCAAAGTGAGATATTTCCTGTAGGTCATTTTGTCTCTGAAGCGAGGACCGGTATGCAAATTCCCATTCAGCGTTGGTGTTGGTTGAGATGTGGTCGGCTGGTTTCGTGTGTGTTTTGGCTTGCAGAAGAGTGTTAATTCCCTCGATCCATGTTTGCCCCCTAAATGTCACGACACCACTAGAGAGCTCTCTCTCTCTCCGCCACACGTCATTGAAGTCACCTTGAGCGTCGGACACAGCTGGAGTCACCTCTGGAGGGCCATTTGATTATTAATAACCACAATAAAAGGAGGATTAACCACAAGACTCTTGGAAATATCTCTCTTTATCTATTTGTGCGAAAGCATTTGAATGATAATTATTAAACGTGGGGATGTTTTCAGGAGCACGCATCACGCTGGGTGTTCAAATGGCATATTAGTCACGATGACAGTTTAAGTATCCCACGTTGCGTTATGTGTCTTCAGTCACAGCGGATGGGGCCCCGAGGCGCAGCTGTTTCAGGGGCAGCATTCACCTTGTTGGGAACAGAGGAGCCCGTGGAGAGCAGACGCATGGAGAGGCAGCAGCTCCGCTTTGTAACGGAGACGCATGGAGGGATTTAGAGGACCGAAAAACGCTGTGGCCTGGAGGAGGGATATGAGCGCTGCTGCTGTGTGCTCTATTCTTTCTCCCAATCCAAGCTCACACACAATGGATGGAAGCAGCAATCGAGGCGCTGCGGGCTACACGAGACCTAGTTTCCCAGATTAAAGTGGGGCAGCTTCTTCAAGCCCTTAGATCTTTTTTGAGCCGTCTCCAAGTTCCAAAAGGGTTTTTAACAAATACTGTTTCCAAAAACATAAAAAAAATGTAAAAATATTTTTTTTACACATTTTAAATAGAAAAAATCTTCTAAGAGCAAAGAATCGGCGCTTCTGGAGGACCTCAGACAATATTGAGATTAATATGGGTCTCTGGAGAAATTCACACAGCCTGCATTTATATGCATTGATGCAGAAATGTAATTACTTTAAGAGATGATTCTTTTAAGGATATGAGACAGGCAGTATAATAGAGGACGGCCTGTCATCAGGCTGAGCCCCTGTCGTCGCTGTGAGCACACTGGCGGCCCCGGGGTCCCAGGTGGGGCGGGTGGGGGTGAGAAAGGGGCCCGAGGGACACAGAGGATGCTGCTTTACTGCACCGTCAGCTCTGTCTCTGTTGCTATGGGAAGAAGCTCCGTTTTTTTTTGTCTAAAGGGCTCTGAGAAGAGGTTTAATGGGGGCTGGGTTCTAATTTCTAATCAGCACATTATCACCATGTCGACCGGCAGAGTTACCAGTTCAAACCGGTCCCTTTCTGACTGGAACTGAAAGCGCCACTTGTATTTGTTCGATTTTTTTTAGAAGTAAGTTAGATAGGGGTTGAGCTGCTTGACCCAGCTCTTTGGGTTGAAGCCGCTGAATTGTAATGTGTGTGGAAACAGAGGTCCTTCCCCACGCTCCGAGCTCTTCTCCTCATTAAAGAGACATGCCAGCTTTGTTTTCCTTCACGGGCATGATGGGATGAGGCTGGGGGCCGTACTCTGATGAGGAAATGTGGCACAACAAGCACAAGCAGAAGCTGGCTTGCTGGCACGCGGCCAAAAAGCAGTTCACACATACAAAAAGAAAAAAGGGGGGTGGGGGGAACGTTTTTTTTTTTGGTATGCAAATTCGAGCATCATGTGAGACTTTGCTGCCCTAGATTCCAGTCGCCGTGGTCGACAACGAGGAAATGGCAACATAAGAGTTTATAAAGATCGACTCCAAACATATGTGCCATTTTTTTTTTGTGTGTTTGTTGCCAGCGTTCAAAATCAAGACGTTAATAATTAACGGCAGAGCTCCCACAGATTTGTGTGACACACTTTGTTGCATCAATAAAACATCAAGGACACACAGTGGACTATATCATAACACTCTTCCGGGATGGGAAGCGAATTCCAGCAACAGCTACGGCTGAAACAGGAATCTCATCAGAGTATTTGACAGGCAGATACAACATTTACATCACAATAACAACGTGCGGATGTCACATCCGTCACACAAAGTAAAGGAATGCTAAAATAATCATATGAATAGCTAATGGGAATTCATAAAAGGCTGAACAGCATTACAGATTGATGGTGAATATTTTTAGAATATGCTCACACTGTGGAGCACAAAACGACAAAATGGATTTAGGAAAATACAATAACTGAGCTGTAATCGCATTGTTATCGTCTGCTGCTGGAGTGAGCCTGTTTACTGGGCTATAATGCAGCAAATGCTTATCCATCAAAATCATGGGAGTGGAAACCAAGACGACCCTTGTTATTGGAATAATAAGGATGTGAGGAATAAACCCTAATGTAGTTATTACATGCATTATACATAATAAAATATAAAGAATAAAGCTGCTTTTACATTAAAAACAATCCGTCAATGATGACTGACAGTGCTGAAGCTCATTCATCTGCTTGTTTGAATTCACAGAGAGAACAAAAGTAGGTCAAAAAGAAGGGTTTGATAGTGTATAGTACATGTTACATCATGGCTTTAAAGCCCCTCATTACACTATTATACAACTGCTAATCCACAAACTACTGTTGGGATTTTCGATTAAAACGCAATAATCCAGCTCCGGATGCACTCATAACCAAGTAACCTATATACAGCAATGCCCACTTTGTACACCATGAATGTTAGCTACTATAGGAGTGGTTTATATCAGATGTAGCTGGAGAACACGATGTACCTGCACATTTGAGCCCCTGAGCCATCAGTCCCCACATGAAACTGGCACAGTGTTCGCACCAGTGAGGCCCTCGGAAGGTATGGACCTACAACAGAGAGGAGGACAGTGACAGATATTAGTGATGAAGGGCGATGAGAAGACAGCGGGAAGTTGCCAGCCATTTGCTCCACAGACATTGTTTATCCCGGCCAGGAAAGGAGGGGAAACGAGGCCGAGGAAGAGGACTGTTGATCAAACTACACACTCTAGACTGACAACGCTGAGCCTCCGAGCGGGGGGAGGCATTGCCATCGTGCCACAGTCGGATTTGACTTTTTCACAAGAGCGAAAGGTGCAAGTTGTCAGGGGGAAGGAGCCATGGAAACAGTGGGAGTCTGCCTTGCTCGGGGAAGGGAAGGGAGCCCCGCGCTCCACCGAGTGACAACAGCCTGACCAATCAGGGAGGCCCCTGGGAGCGACAGCGAGCCACAGCGCTCGCTGTTTTCCTTTCAATAAGTCAACAGCAGACGCGGCAGACAAACAAACCACAGACCTGATCAGCATTGTGCAGTTTGATCAGTTTGTTTAAGAAAAATATGAACTCACAGTCAACTAAGAAGTGTTTTAACAGTCGGCCATCATTGATGGTGAACCCGATCATCTGGAGTGATGTCATCGTTTCTTTTCATGTTTACAGAATCCCAGGATGACAATCTGGAGTATCTAATCAATTTGTGCTGTTTATAGCATCATATAAATAGATCCTGTCTTTCTGTTCCTGTTAACATGCAAGAAAAACCTTTAAATGCTGGATTTATTTAGAGTAATTAATTTAACAGTCTAGTGTAAAACTAGTTTTATTTGATAAGTGTGGCGTTTAACGGTCAGGGAGCTTTACTTGGAAAGTTTAAAGACTTAATTTGGAAACCAGATGTTCTTTTTACACTCCCTTCCTAATGAATTTGCTCAGATTGTACGTCATCCTTTAGTTGTGGGAGCTTTCGACGTGGTGACTGAAATGCTGGGACACTGCTCAAATGTGGAAACGCAACATTCAGCAATCCTGGCAAACAAAGCAGCAGAAATAGACTGGTAAGCATCAGCAGTTTGAAAGCCTTGATGTTAATAATTCACCTGCTGCTCTCCATCCCATTAACCAGCCAAACGAGTGAGCCTGCAGCCAAATAGGGATACACTCCTCCACTGTTTCCCCCTTCTCCATCGGCCCTAATCTCTCCATCTGGAGCTCAAACTAACAGCAGTGGTTCCACAGACCACCCAACAGATTTCCTTTTGATAAAAGGCTCACTGGACAGACCAAAACAGCTCTGTTTTTCATCCCCTCTCTCCCACTCTATCCCACTCCCCCTCCTCCCCCGACTCCCATCTCCCGCAGAGAAGCAGCCCTCCGGCCACACATGATCAAATTAACGTTTTGGAGATGCAACAGATGATAAGAAGTCCTTCAAGCCTCACCTTAAAGTTGTGGACTTTCTCGGATCTGGACGTCCGCTCGCTCTCCTTCAGTGTGGCTCTGCGAACCAGCGAGGTGAGCTGTGAATAGGCGAATACTTTAAGTGGCTGCCAGAAAGTGGCCGGAGGTTTCTGTGGCCCCATCCTCATGCCCAGAGCCGCCGCCAGAATATCCTCCTGATTGGCCTCTCGCTTGGCCTTTTGCACCAGGGACTTCTCTTCCTTGTGAACCTCGTAGGACTCTCTAGATGGCATTCTGGTGCTGCAGTTTTCCCAAAACCAGATGAAGGAACAACCCCAGTGGAAAAGTCCCAAAAAAGGAGGGGAAAACTGTTTTGATGCTCAGCGCAAGACTCTATCAAATGATATTACTTGCATTGTGCCAATTAAACTGAGACAACAAACTGCAAATTTGATTTATAAAAAAAATAATAATTCAAAACAATCCAAAAAGGGAAAATCCTCATTAAATCCTCTCACAGCAGTGACAGTAGATGAAGTGGAGCCTCCCTGGTAGGAGTGCCAGCTTTTATACAAAAGAGGTGCAGCCCTGGGTGCTCATGTGGTTCTCTGGGAACGTGTATGCAGATGAGCTGAGTGGTTGCGCTAATCCTCTCCTCCCTGTGCAGAGCTGATATTCTCCCTGGAACAGAGACAGCACACTATTGTGTATGGATGCCGTCAGGGCGGGCAGAGCGAGGGGGAGGAGTACAGGGGCGGACCCCTATAGCAGTCACAACAGATTAAATGGATCCCAGCAGCCAATCACGGTGCAGATACGGCAGGCTTTATAGTAGCCACCACCCCGCCCCCCACCCCTTCACACACAGCCATCTCCATCAGATAACCCAAGCAGGGGACCCTGGGAAGGATGAGAGTGGGATGATAATGAGCAACGAATGAGTCATGCATCAAGAGTGGGCTGCCGCCTGCACAACTTGCGACAGCATTGGGCCGTTAGAGAGGGGCTTATTTTCAAAAATCATGTTGCCACAGAAACTGGTCATGACGGGGACCGCGACGCACACACACACAAACGCACCGAGAACGCAAGCAAGAGGTGCTGCTGTAGGAATGTTGATACAAAGTGAAGTGGATTTCAAATCAAATAAATTCAACATTTAGCATTTGGACTGTTCAAATGAAGAGGAAATGAAAACCAATGAAAACAGAAATATAAAACAACTCCTTCTGTAAGGGCATTGTTTATAATCTACCACACATGATAAAACAGCTTCGACATTTCCAATTTGAGACATATTTATGCACCAAAAACAGATAAAAATCACATGTCATGGTCTGCTTGTCTGTTTTGCATCATGTGAAGGATATTTAAATGCCTTTCTTTATGACATAAACTCGCCTTGCCTTCCAAATAAACAACACAAACATCACCCTAAAGGAAATACATTTACACATTGTATAAAAATATCATCCAGTCTAATGATTAGTACTGGGAGTCAACATGCACGGTTACTCCATCGTCTTACATTATGATAATAATACCAAAAAAATAATTTATACAACATATGTCTGGAAGCTGGGAGCCTTTTCTTTTCTTTCTTTGTCTGGATGTTAATTTCCGGAAGGTTTACACTGATGCAAGCGTTGTTGTGTGCATGCAAACCAACGATCAAATACGGCGTCGTGACAGCGATGTGGGAGGAAAAGGATCCGCTTCTGTTCACACTGCAAGTCAAATGTGATTATGCTCCCACGCCTCACGTCACCAGTCTAATTCAGACTCAACTGTTAAATAGCAACATTCTCACCTTTTTTCTGTCTTTTTTTTTTTTTGAGAGCTGGAGAGGAAGTGACTGTACAGACTCAAGAAATCAATCAGGTTATAGCCGCCCCCCACCTCAACAGAGAGGTATCACAATAAGAACAGCGGAGAGGAGCAGAAAGGGGCCTTTGAAGATCAGTGCACTTATGTAGAATGGGATCCCAAATGGTGCATGACAAGGTGTACGGACGGCAACGTGAGAGACGGGAAAACGCAGAGGGCTTCCCGTGCAGCACTCAAGGAAAAGCCTCCTCTGCTCAGGAGGGTACCTGTGAGCGGTGCAGATAAAAGACAGCAAGAGTCTTTTATATGCACTCGCTCATCCGCTCAGACCACGAGTGCTTTGGAGGGGTTTTGCAGCGTAATTGCGTTGCCTGCTGTTAAGTGCAGCGCGAGAGTCTGACTCCCCAGGATGTGGTTTACTTTGAACGCAGCTCTAATTGACACTGATTGATTTGCTAGTTTCCTCCAAACATGTCCAGAGACGGGACTCTTGAGGATGGGTGTGTACAACGCTGTGTCTTTTATATCCGTGTGACGTCCATCGAGCTTCTCCGAATGTTTGAATCGAGACGCGTTTTAGGGTTCAAACAACAATACAATCCAACTTCTAAACTGTTTGATTCCAACCCAGAAACCAGCACAATCTCAAAATGTTCTGTGTTGAAACTTTATTTCCTCAAATCTGTCCAACTCTCTTGTAAGCCCTTAAGCTGTCGAAGTGACTATTTATGTGGGTTGGGAAGGCTGTTACATAAGGAAATGTTCTTCTAATGCACTGCTGACCCAGCACTGACATAAAGGCCCATTAAGAGGACAGCAATGATTCACTCATGAAAAACTCTCAGGGCTGTGATTTCCATCTCTCACATAACACTCTATGTTTGAGTTAAATAACAGTTGTCTGTCACGATCTAAATCTGTGTCATAACGGCCAGAATAAAAAGATGCAGGTTTTAGTGACATCAACTGCTGGAAGGCTGCGTATTAACGTAAAAGGCAGCTGATTCACAAAACTCATCCTTGAGTCAAGCTGCAGATGAAGAAGTTACATAACGTTTATATAACCAGACACTACAGCGATGACGAGCGAGAGCCGAGATGTTATAACAGAGTTCATAAGTATACTTATTCTGACGTCAATCTTTTATATATAGAAGATTGATGTCAGAATTGGGGCGCTGCACTAGGGGTGGGTAAAAATATCGATACGGCAATATATCGCGATACTTTGCTGCCAAATACAATATCGATTTTTCAAAAAAAGACGCGTTGTGAATGCAGTACTTTATCCTATTTCATTTTATTTTCAAGTGAATTTCAAGGAAAATAATAAAATGGAGAGGCTGTTTTGAATTAAATAGTTTTGACTGTGAATTTGTCCTCTGATCAATATCATCTGATGTACATATACAGGTACTTGTGTATTCATCTTTATTTATATCGCAATATCGTGATATCGTGATACGTATCGTATCGTGACCAAAGTATCGTGATATGTATCGTGACCAAGGTATCGTGATACATATCGTATCGTGACCAAAGTATGTGATACATATCGTATCGTGACCAAAGTATCGTGATACGTATCGTATCGTGACCAAAGTATCGTGATACGTATCGTATCGTGAGGTTCTTGCCAATAGTCACCCCACGCTGCACACTAAACGCTATCAAACTACATGCCATTAAACAATAGTGAGCAACTGTCCTTAAACCTTTTGTGGCCGTTCATAATGAAGTGAATAAAACACCTAACACATTCATTCTACAAGCATTCATCATTTGGCTGCATACTTTCAGGCCACCGCCACCAGGAAACACCACCATATGCATGAGATGTGGCTCAAATCATTTTTTTTTGCTGAGCTTGCAAGAAAACCTGCACCAAATTACCAGGATAAATAGATTACCTGGATGTGGCTGGAACAGTCTGCGTTGTGACAGTGATGTATGGGAAGCTGCTATCACGCTTCGCCATTCACACGGCAAGGTCGAAAAAACCTACATAGGACACACTCTCTCCAACACACAGCACAATCCAGTGGGAGGTTATATCACATTTTACATTTATACAATATATATATACAAATGAAAGAACAAGTCCTCACAAATCCACTACACAGAATACAGAGAGAAATGTATTTTTTCTTTCCTCTTACTGTGTTCACTCTTATTCACAAACATACCAAATCAAATGTCTTGCAAGTAGAAGTGATTTTGATCCTGAACAGTGTTGTTGTAGCCTGAAAATGTCAGAAACACAATGCTGAACCCACTCCTCGTTACATCGATGTTCAAGCAGAGCAGTGATGACTCGCAAAGAGCAGCAAATCCTTTAAAATGTGTACTCTGTGCTATAACAACAAAGTCAGATGGATCAGCTGGGGTTCAAACACGTCTCATCATTATTGATCACTAACGCTGTTTATGCTGAATTCCTAGGATACCTATCTGTGTTGTGTTACTTGAAAATCGTTACTTCAGACACAGTTGGTCTCTTTTTTAGGTGGCAGGAATGTAAACTACTCTTCTTCAACATGTATGAGTTTTGCTTTCAGGATGATGAAGACAGTTGAAAAGCAATTAAATACAAAAAAATAGCATGATGATTTTTTTTCTCTCCTATCTTTATTGCCATGTTTTCACAAATGTTGGCTTGAAAAAGGAGTGCCATGAATGTGAAATACCCCTAGGTTAGGTTTAGGGTTAAATACTGGTATGACTTTATATCCTATATAATTATGTAAATCAACCAAACCAAAAATAACTACAGGTTGCTTTTATTCAATTAAACCTTTCATTTGTTTGCTACAAAGACATCTACGTGGGAATCATCTACTTTTATACATATAAAAAAAACCAACTATATTTTATGTAATGACAAATGATCTGTGGAGAATAATTAAGAGACTTGAGTGGGGTTTTATCTCTGTGTGGTGCTACAGAGAGCCGTTTTCCCCAACAACAGTCTCAATACCAGCACTTAGAGTGCGATGAATGGCTCATTGTGCGTCAGCTATTTTGGCAACAGGGTGATGATAACAGGATAGGATGATTCAGTTAATGCCTGAAATATTTGTCAAAGGTGTTTTAACAGATTAACGAAGGAACGCCAAAGAGATTCTATTACTTTTCCAACAGCTTTGCATATTCTTAGGAATATCTTAATAATTTAGGAAATGTGGTAAATAAGTATTTATATGTAAAGATGTTTAGGGAAAGCTCACACCTTTTCTGAGAGAAAATAATCAAGATATCTCTAAATATGTGAGTATAAAGTGTGGGATATGAGAACATCCCACGTTGGTCATGGGTAATCATAGACGGATAGAGCAGTTATATCAACCATCTATTTTTTTTTCATCGTTATATAACCGCACTTTACTCCTCCACATCCCTGGAGGGAATAATAGAAGTCCCAGCAGCTTCCTGAAGGACAGCAAGACTTCACAAACAAGCTCTTACACAATCGCTTCTGGTCTTATTGATAACAGGCACGTTAAGTTTGTGCAGGGATTTTATATGAAATATTATTTTAGGGCTCATTACATCTGTTAGTCAATTCAATTCAATTTTATTTATAGTGTCAAATCACAAGTCTTATCATGTTAGTTCAAATTTGCATTATGGTGGAATGAACACAGACGACACCAGATCACTGAAAATATTCTGCTACTAGATTCAACGATTACATGTAGTCCAGATTTACGGGACACACTAGATTCAGTAGACTCAGAAGTATTTGGACACTCTCTTCCAAGTATATTTATTTTGTGTACTTTGGTGAAGCGTACATAGATTCCCAATCATTCGGACATTTCCTGGAAATAGACTGACATACATCTTAAAGGACTACTTCACCAGTGGGAACATGAATCTGTATTGAAAGTGGGTCATATATGTAGTCGGAATGTAAAATACGTTTCAAATTTGGTGCCTTCTTGACTGAGAAAAGGCAGAGAGTGACTTTTTGGCGCATACGGATGGAAGACAACAACTCCCACAATGCACAGCTACGCAGGCCACTCCCATTGATCTGTCCCCCCTCGCCAGTCCCCCTGGTTTGCACTCACACATAGCCGTCTCAAAGTCAGCAACAAGAGAGTGTGAGGAACTAGTGTTGTAGTCTTACCCCCGTTAACCAAAGCAGCCTCCGATGATGCAAAATGACGATATTTGCATCATCGGAGGCTCTTCTTCAGAATAGAAATACGGAGATCTCCCGTTTCTAACGATACAAAGCTTAATGCAAATGGGTGAAGTATTCCTTTAAGCATTATACTTATTTGGGCTCTGAAGTTCCAACTCTAGATGCTACTGAATAAAATTACATTTTCTACAGTAGTGACCCACAGTTCAGGAAATGCCCGTCTATTATTTTCTCAGATAGTTGCCTTGTTTTGCACTACATGTTATTTTGCATCATGTTTTGTATCTTGCAGCCTGAAATGTAGCTTCACTCCCAACGAATGATCAGTTGTCTAAAGGCAGCTCGTCACCAAAAGAATACTAATGGAAATATACTTCAGTTTCGTAGCATAAAGTCGACCCGACTGACAGAAAAAGAAGAAAAAACAGTTTGTGTCGCTCTGCACAAAAACAACGGATTACATAACATTACACAACAGATGGTTGGAATGATGCATCATTCATTCTTTTTCTTGTTCACGCCGGTGTCACAGACACAGTTCACACAAGGTTATAAACCGAGACATAATTTACGAAATGAAAGTTTACTCAGAGGACGGTATGTGGACCAGCTTTTCTGGTCTGGAAGGCCCAGGTGAGACTTCAGGGGACCATGAGAAACCTCTATTGTACTGAACCTTACAGACAATAAAGTATCTCTAGACAGGTTGCAAAAACTGATAAGATGCGAGCTCCAGTACATAAAAAAAGTATGTTTCAGCACATGAACTACCCTGGCAGCGTCATTTTTCTTTGTTTGGGGACAGGTGGCCCCGAGTCCCGGTTTTGGCAGCAGGGCTGGACTTTCTGATCAGTAATCTGCTCGCCGTCTGCTCTGGCTGAGGAGGACACAAACCTGTGGAGCGTTGACCATATTGTATCTTATTATGTATCACTCGCTGTAGGAGAACAGCATCTGTTTGGCGTGCCAGGTTTCCCATGAGAACAATGTTTCTGAGCCGGTGGACTTATTTTATACGCTGCTGGTTATCTTAGCAGCTGAAATTAGCTGACTGCTCCCATGAGGAGGCGGTGTTAATAGATATTTTAGAGGTGCTGATGTATGAATAATTACATTAGTGCACTTTATACTACGCTGCACTGCGAACATATTGCAGTTTTTGAGTAAGTGAGAGCTTTTCTAAAAATGCACGGCGTGTTTGTGTTGAAGTATCTGGTCAGTTGAACAACAACACATTCTAGTTGGGACTTAACTATAACCAGATGTTGCATGAGCGAAGGTGTTAGGAATGTTTAGGTGAGGAGGAAGATGAGGCTGTCTGATGAATTAGTGATGTCTCTCTTTGGGTGTGCGTTACACAGCAGCTATAGGAAGTAACGCCCATATAAGGGAGTAACTAAGCATTATTTTGCCGCCAAAATGGCTGAGCAAAACATGACCTTATAAGTACAAAATATAGCTTTAGGATGGAGAGCCTGGCAACTTCTCTCTTCCATTGGAAAGGACAAGGATACACTAAGGTGACAGGATGAGTAAGAAGAAGGTCGATCAGGAAGTAGAGGGCTTTAAAAGACAGACATGTGGTAGGGAGAGCTGGATTTCCTTAGACTTGAGGGTAAGAAAGGACTTCCCAGGTGGAACAGATGCAGAGACTCTAGGAAGGACTCTGCCAGGGATTCGGAAGAACCGGGTGCGGCCGCACGGGTTTCGGACACAGGCTTGATATCTTTTCAAATAAAGATCATTCTCGTTCCACCTGACCTGAAGATTCATTTATCACCGATCTACACATCGACATCTTTGGGGAACCTGCCTAAGAAACAACAGTATTTACCACCAGGAGGAAGGAGTAGCAATCAGAACGGAGAGAGAGCACAATGAGGTGATAATGATGTAGCTACACTCTGCGATACTGTGAACAGTCAAAATCATCCCTGGAAATATTCTTGGCTCAGCTCATGAAAATGCCTGACAGATTTAGAAATAGCAGCGCAAACACCTCCGCAGTGAATGACAGAGTGAGTTTAGCAAGGAAGCAGAGAGGTGAGTAAAAATAACTCCCGTTTCTTACGACTCGTTCTCTGCCGGCCTAAAGGGCGCAAACATTTGGTAGTTTGGTCCGAAGTAGAGAAAAGCGCCTGAGGTCACCTTGAATTCACTACAGTCAGTGTGGATGGTGAAAAGTTAACACGCATACAACTTCTCAAACCACTTCTGCAGCATATTCCACTCTTATTCTTGCTTTTATTGCCTATTATTATAAAATTGCTGTTAGATTTGCAATATTTGGTTCAAAAGCCGCCAATGAGGGAGATGGTTGAGACTAAAAACGTCTTTGTGTTTCTGGTTGTGTTGGAGCTCCAAATTTCTTTCTTCATCCAAATGAAATAAGGACACTGGAACAAGACTATGAATCTATGCTGAAGTCAGATCAGTGTCGTACTTCATCTTTAAATGCAGAACGCTACACATCAGATCCCCATACTCATCGTTCTTCACTAAAATCAGCTGTAGAACGAGGTCTGTATGTGGGATTCTCAGTTTCTGGTTCTCACACCTTTCAAGCAAGCAGACATGAAATGTTGTGAAAATCATTTAATTAAATCAGTTTCAAACCAGCATGCCTCTTTATCACCCACAGAGAGAGAGAGAGAGAGAGAGAGAGAGAGAGAGAGAGAGAGAGAGAGAGACAGTGTTACATCTGTAATTGTGAAAGTCACTTAGATTGGTCTCATGCCTCAATTTGATTTCAGGTTTCAGCTGGAATATATTTTGTATATTTATCGGACGAATAATTTAAGTTCATCATAGTTTGGATCTTATTTTTTGTAGTTTAGAACATTGTTTCCTTTTGTAGTAATAATAATATTTTTTTTTTCTGTGAATAACGGATTATTAACATTATGCGGCCGCTAAATGTAAGTTTCACCTCCAAATAAAGTGGTGTTAAAAATCTGGCAGAACAGTTTCTTTCTTGCCTCATTAGATTAAATGTGTATTGTTTTATTTTTGGACCAAACATATGAAAGTAGGACTGAGTTTGCCTGGAATTATTCTGTTATAAAAAGCAAAATATTGTTAATGGAGTTACCAAAGTATTGGGCGTCATGGCAACTGCCAAAGGCGAAAGGATCGACATTCATTGTTGCACAACAAACCAGCCGCCAGGAATCAATGTATATGTATTCCTGTCCGTCCGATATGACCCATTTGGCTCGAGGCAGTTTTCAAATCAGCATGCCATGAATATCAAATCATTCAAAATGATTCAGAGATGGTGGACATCTGGTGGACCTGGTGTCTGTGGACGATCCTCTCCCCATGCAGTCTGCTTGTTAGCATATCAAAGATAGAAATGTTGGAGTCAGACCGAGAGAGAGTTTGTTTTGTCTGGAGGTTTGAGTCACACAAAAACACCTCCACTTTACATAATAGCCTCTTTAGGACGTTACACAAGCGGCGGGCTAACGAATGTAATCTGCCAAGTTTTTCAAACAGTTTCTCTTTGTTTTCAGGTCGACCTCCCCTCCACCGCCGCTATTATCCAACCTCATTTACGAGTCTCCGTGCGCTGTAAGAATAGGCCTCCACACACTGCAGAAGAAAAGGGGAAAGTTTGCTTCGTTAATTCCGCTGCGTATCGAGCCCTTGAACCGTTCTCTGTTCTCCGAGTTTATTTCAAAGCGATGTGAAATCGTCGGTTCCTACGTAACCTCCTTGCTGCGCCGTTAAACAAGGACAATCTCGCCCATTGTGGCCACGCTCGCCTCTGGCTGCTTGTCTGCTTTCACAGGGCTGCATCTTCCTGGGAATCTAAGATCTCCCAGCTAATTTGACGTCCTTTGTATCCATCGCATGAGTAAACAACGTGCGCTCAAACTCATGATGGTTCGGTGTTAAAGTTCAGTATAAAGAACGCTCCTCCTTATCTGCGACATCTGTACAAAACCGCGTTCCTGTGTTACATCAATCACTTCCATTGAACTTCAAGAGCACTTTGACCCCGTTGACCTCCCGTATGACCCCTCGGTTTCCAGGTGAAAACAACAAACCCCGAAACAGAAGCACTTTTTATACGCTCGCATCATGTGAGCTGAAACAACCGGCTGTTCGCTCCCTGCTGGGAAACCACAAGCAACGATGTGGAAACCATTTTTCATTCTGATTATCAGGGGCTTCTCTCTCTCTCTCTCTCTCTCTGATTGTTCGGCTAGCCTCTCCAACATTGATCACATTCTGATTGTTTACCAGCCAGCCAGTCAGAAGGCCCATGAGTTGAATTGATTATGAACAAATAAAGAACGCAAATGCATGCAAAAATAAAGATGCATGCATTGGCCTTTTGGCTTGAATTGCTTTTCCTGCTGCGTGTTCTGTTCAGACGGCACAACGCCGCAGTCTTTACAAGGCCTGGCTTATGAGGGGGATGGAAGGATTGTGGGTAAAGTCGCCCTAATTCCCACATTATTGCTTCCCTGCCCGTGGAACAATGGAGAACTGCAATTGTATATTTGACAGCACAGTAGAGAGGCATTAAGTGTGTTTGCACAGAGACCGGAATGTAATAAAAAGAGTGTAAATATCATCACGTCCGGACGGATCAATATCTGTCATGGCTGACATGTTACAGAGCCGTGTGTTTACACGAGCCACAGGAAACATGGGATAACACGATCACCTTTAACGGATCAAAGGTCCATCTCAAAGAAGAAAACAGTATTTTTTGTCACTACAGTTCCTCTAAAGGTAAGTTTAAAAAGAAAAAGAAGTTAAAAAATTAGCCAAAATAGTGTCAGCTTTCAAAACAATCACATTCATGATCCATTTAGAAGCTTTTCTGTGGATTTCGGATTTCTCAACTGTCAAGGATTCAAAGATATATCCAGAAATGTTCATGTTCTGATTGTCCATATTAGCTTAAAAGTTTAGATTCAAGTCTTGGACCAACTAAAGAAAACACAAAAACAGAAATAATAGGTGAGTAATTATTGTAATTTGGAGGATTTAAACCTTTGAACATAACATGCTGCAAGTTTGTGTACATTTATGGGGGAAAGTATTTCATTACAACACATTTCTATGTACATAAACAGGAAAAAAGATCCTATAGCATCAGTGTGACCGTTTAGAAATCAATCAAAGATGATATTCCACTTCAAAGCAATTTTGAAGATTTCCTGAAAGCCAGTCTTAAGGTGCAAACAGTAATTAGCCATCACTTTATTTAATGGGGGAATGTTAAAACAGTGATTAGCTCGTCTTTGTTTTCTTGATTAATCCATTCGCTCTGGTGAAAGCAAGCAGCTGCAAGTCTGCTAATCAGTGGCAACAATCAACACAACTGTCTGCTTAAAGGATATTATAGAGCACAAAACCATCCACCAGGCTTTCAGGACAAAGACATTAGAATTCATAACGGGTAAAAAACGCTGATTTAATATATGTTTCCATATGCCAGCTATGGTGATCCTGTCTTTGTTGTGTTAAATGTCTAATCTTGTGCTTTGTGCCAAGAATTCACATATTCAAAAGTTAGGTTAAATCCGAAGAAGGAAATGGAAGATATGAAAGGAGTAAAAGTAAGGAACAACATGACTCATGCTGACTTTGTTCCCTACATTTAAACCTGTGTACGTCTCCTCCTCCAAATCACTTGAAACCCTTTAAAGAGTTAGAGGAGAGATTTCTTTTGGTTCCGCTTTAAGCAGATTTCATTGTTTGGTGTCGTTTAAAACAAAGGACTCATTCATTTGTTTTGGTTTTCAGGTTCAGGAAGGATCTGATGCTCTCATATGTGTGTTCTGTTACAGCCGATGTCAAAGTCATTTCCAATTGTTCTTCATCAAATCAAAGGTATTTTGCATGCAAGATATTACTTGTAAACAGATGTTAACGCTTCATGATCACCAATTTACGTCTTCACGCTGATCTAATTAACCGAGACAATGGATGCAGCTGCTCTCATCAGCGTGACAATATTGGGATGGTGGATCAATAAAGGCAAATGTCCTTATTCCCAGTGTCCAAACTAACATCAAGGAGGCCGCTACAAGAGTCGTTTGACACCATAAATATTGATTTTTTAAAAAAAGAATATGATATATTACGTTCTGCAGACATGGACTGCTGGACTGTATGGTTAATAACACTCAGGTGTTGTTTCAAGGCTCTGCTCTGTATGGTGGCACTCAACGAAAATGGAGCTATCCTTTATGTTATTAGCTGTGACAAGTTCAGTCTTTTCTGTAAAATAAATAAATAAAAAAACGTCTTTAATGACAATGGATGTGTTTGAAATGAGTTTTCTATGTAGATCACTATATTAAGATTCTGAGTGTGAAATGTTTGCTCTACATATAAAATGTTCCCACAGTGAAACAGAGGAAAAAGCATGCACTTACTCCTGAAAATACCACCATGTGATGTGTGAACTACAATGTACGGAGGTACCGTGAATTAGCCATCAAGAGAGTTGTTGTCAGTTTATTATGAGATAACACTGTAGTAGTAAATTAATTGTCTTAAAGGGTCATTTCAGTATTGTCAGCATATATCAATGTGCTATTGTACTTTCTAACAACCTGAAATTTAAATTCCTCATCAATTATACAGTAAAGTGAGACTAAAAAAGAACAAAATCTGGCAAAAAAATTTGGCAAATATAACTAAAACAGGAGTAATTTGTGTATACACACTTGGTGCTCAAAATAAACCAGTTTGTTACGAACAGTGTGCTTCATTTATTTACACAGCGAAGGAGCTCTATGGCACAATATTCCACTTATAAGCAGAATACTGAAGGATATCACCAGATTCAGCCTCTAAAAGGACTGATGATGTAAACAAATCGTCTGTCGCTCTCACATCTCAGCGTTCGGTGTGGCGGGACCGTCGACGGCTGGAGTTCACGTTGTCAGACACGACCCCGTCTCACCCGCCACCATGCCCTTTATGAGCACGAGGAGCACAAGACAGACTTTAATACCGCCAATAAAAAGCGGTGACCTCACAGTCCCCGGTGTCATCTGATAAACCACAGTAATCCCGCTCCCCTTCATGTGTGATGAGCAATGCCCTCATTAGCCCGGCGCTGCTCTTAAACATTTGATAGTTAAATCCTGGGTTAGCAGCCGCTCCTGTAATCCCATTAATTTCATCAAGCTCAGACACGACTTTGGGAAGAAAAGAACGGGGGGCTCGACCGCGAGAAGCTCGCAGACACACAACACATTCTGTCAATTTGTCGACATCTTGAACACATTTTCAAAGTCCACATGAGGATTTTAGAAATCCACATCAGGGGCGAGGCGGTTTTTAAACCCATTTAGTAGATTTATGGAAATCCCATTAAAGGGTGACTGACTTGAATTAGCTCTGAAGAAACTGGAAGACCAAAATGGACTTCCATCTTTTTTTTCTGAGGGGGTTCATGATGATTATTAAAAATTGCAATAGCGCGACAGTGAAAGGGAGGCTATGTAGATAGATGCACGCCTCATTATAGTTATTGATGAAAAGAAAAGGAATGGTTAACTTCATAAAAATGCAATTCAATGGAAAATGAAGCAGCGGCGAGTGTCTTGATTGATATAATTCAGAGTGACAGACACAAAACGGGCGCTTTGCATACTGTATTTCTTTGACTCACATGTGAAATTCTCACCTACAAGGTCATTTCGGTGGAGCTGCACTCCACATCATACATCTGGAGATAATGGATCCAAGGATCATTTAGAAGCCAATACGTTTATTTTTGATGCCTTTTTTTATCAAAACATGTCAATTAGAGTGTCTGCAGGCAGAAATCTGATATTATATATAACCTTGAATTTGGTGTGCAGGGTTGTTGCTTTGATAATGGCTGAACAAATGTGCAGAGCAGCAGCATCATTATACACCGGGCTTATTTACAGATGTTTTAAAGCTGCTTACTCTATGCATCACATCAAATTAGAAGCTAAAACATCCCCCCTCTCTGCATGTGAACAATTAAATGAGCAGGATTTAAAGAACACTTCCTGATGTTGTTTGTTCTGAGAAAAGAAGGAAACCTTTACTGGAAAAAAATCTGAATTTATGATTAAAAAAAGATTTTTGATCAGATTGAAGAAAGTGGTACAATAGCAGAAATACAATTACAGATGCAAAGGCTTGGTTAGTATCTAAATGAGTGAATTCCTGGTAATACTTCTTCTTAAAGTGTAGTGAAGTTTAATTTGATAAACATTTAACATTTCATTGAGTTTGTCTACAAATAGCGAAGTGTGTGTCTGATAATGCAGGAGGTTAACAGTCGAGTATAGTGTTAATAACTTAAAAGCAAGGTAGCTATTGTTGCTCCCGGTTATCAATCACTTTCACCTAACTTGAGAAATAAATACCCTATAATTTAATCTTCTGGCGCGTGAGCAGTTTTTATTTATTTCTGTCACACCTTGGGACCAAAAACTGAAGCTCAAATATGAGAAAATAAGGAATCTATCACGATAACCAACAAAGCACAAGAATGTTCTCAGAGGCGGTTCAATAAAACTAAGTGTACAATATGGCCCACCGTGAAATGATCGACGGCGTAATGAAGGAGCTAATGAGGGGGATCAAGATCGCTGCAGAGCCAATAAATCAACACAACGGTGCCTACAATGATACCGGAGCAATAAGTAAAACTGGTCAGGGAGCGGTGGGGGAGGGGAGGAGGGGGAAGGGTGGTGAGGGGTGGAGGGGGGAGGGGGGCGGACATGGGGGTTGCAAGGCAATGTCAAGAGCACATTGATGATGTTTAATGGCTTCTGGCAGAGCAAAGATCGTTTCACATAGAATATGGCTTATTCTTAACCATCATCACAACATAATTCTGAAAAATCTGTGTACATATGGTAATTATTGCAATAAGAATTCCCGTTGACACGTCTCTTAAAGAAATCAATGGTCAGATCCCCGCCGAAGTGTCTGACAATCAATAAGACTTTGCACTGATCAGCAGTCAGTGAAGTGGATTCCCTCGTGTTGAAGCGAAAGGTCGCTCGGCGCTCCAGTTAAGAGACGTCTCGACAGCACATTTCAGAACCATTTAAAAATAAATTGACCTCACGCTGAGATCACAAGACAATTCCACCGCTGTTGTCATCGGTGAATCAATGTTTATGAATTATGAATCAGAGACAAACAAATCAAGACAGTTTTGCCTTCAAATGCTGTCAGGAACAAAGAAAGTGAGCATGGAGGAAGATGTTGGCATGGTATGTTTCTGAAACCACGGATATGTTGAATGTTGAAACGATTCTGCATTCAGTCAGAGCAAAGTGACGTAGTATATCGAACATATAAGTAAGCATACAAATCATTAAAATGGAACATATTGAGAACAGAATTAAATCCTCAGTTCCACAACTCGTTTGCTCACTAAAATAACATCCCTCAATCATCTAATCATAATAAAAAAGTTCCAACCGAACACCTCATTAGGAGATATAACATAGAGTCTGGCAGACATGGATCTGACATGAGACCCAAAGTCCATCCAGGAAGGAGATAACACCTCGGAGATTCCAGCTGGGGTCAGGCCATGTAAGCCTCTGGAGGGTATTAATCATTTTTAGAGTCCCTTACCCAGAGGCTATTGTAAGGATGGGAAAAACAGGCAGGATTCTGCTCAATATGGTGCAAACAACCTAGAGTACAGCGAAGAGGGCCAACCAAGGCAAAGTGTTGCTGGAGTTTTGACCTCCTCTTATGTCAAGGATGTGAAAACATCTTCCACTACCACAGTACAACAAACAGTGAGTACTGGCCCAACAAGACTGGCCTGAGCTCCTTTTCCTGGTTTTATGAGAAAGTAGAGCCGCGTGTCATCAGCATAGAGGCGAAGAACCACAAAGAGACACAAAACAACCCCTGAAAAGACAGATAAAATTACAACAAAGAGACTGAAAATGAACACGACGACATGCAGTAACAACAAAGAGATGTTAATCAACCACAAAGAGACACAAAACTCCCACAAAGCATTGCAAAACGACACTAAAGATGCAACATTACTCCAAACATCGGAAACAACACAACGTGTCTATTTCAGTCTGGGTGTCCTGCTTCTATAAAGGGAAGGAGGCCTGTTGTTTTATAATGCATCCCTGTAGGAGTCCAGAGTGCAATGGTCCACTATGAAATATTGATAACAAAGTAAGTAAATGGACATGGGAAACCAAATAAAGTAATAGAGTGAGAGTTGCACATACAGTCTCAGTCCTACTGCTGTGAATAGACCTCATGCATGCTAATGCCAGCGCAGGCTAATGGAGGGGGCGTGCTGGTGCCTCCAGACACACCGGGGAGTGCCCAGGGGAGGGATTGGCAGAGTGGAGCACACCCTCCATGCACGTGCACTTGCCCCCCGCCGGGGATTTGCCTCTACCCGTGCAATGCACTCAGTGATAGCGGAGCTGATACACCCTTATAATACTATTAAGTAGATGCACATCCCTGGTGGCGGAGCCAGATGCCATGCCCAGTCGCCCTCCTATCAAGAGCAAACGCAAACACACTCGGCATATTAGTGTGTGGAGGTTGCCAAGTGAAAATAATGAGCGGTTATCTGTATTTGTAGAGGGAACATATTATATCCCATCAAGAGTTCAATTAAATGCCCCGACCATGTATGAAAGAAATACCTTATTTCTTCACATTTCAATGACAATAGAGGGCCATCTTTGCTCGGTGCTGCAGGCAGCTTGCATTGTGTCCCGTGTTTGATTTGGGACACGACCAGTGTATTTACATAATCTGAATTAA
The DNA here is from genome assembly GCA_029853015.1 of Chelidonichthys spinosus. Classification (NCBI taxonomy): domain Eukaryota; kingdom Metazoa; phylum Chordata; class Actinopteri; order Perciformes; family Triglidae; genus Chelidonichthys; species Chelidonichthys spinosus. The sequence goes on from CM056830.1 coordinate 19,544,324, forward strand.
ATGTAAATCAAGCTGTTTCATCTCTGTCTCCCTGGATTCGAGGGGTTAAAGCGTGTGCCCCAAAACAGAACCCCCCCCTCAGCGGTGGGAAAGAGTCTTCATTGTTGAGAAAATCTGGGGTTAAAGGCCTGGAGCATCTTCTATTCAGCAAACCTCTGCGTTTGTAAAAAAAATTTACCCCTGATGCCCCCTGAAGGAGAAAGGGTGGCCAGTTTGCATTTATGATACGTTTCACGTAAATGAGGCTGTTTGGCCTTAATCCTCGCCTAATTAAGTGCCAGTCTGCTCAGGCAGCCTGCAAAGGGCCAAAGCGTAATACCTGTCGGATTACAGGAACAGCTGGAGCAGCCTGCCTGTCAGCAGATCAGCTCCACATTATTATCCTGCTCATTAACAGAGAGGCTAAAAACACAAACCAACTAGCATGTTGGCCGTCTTCATGTCTGTTGCCGTTCTTTCCCAATTAGGCTCCTTGGTATGTGACGGCTCCACATCCGAGCGTGGCTCCTAATTGTGTGAAATATGGAGACTGTTGCTTTGCTGTTTATTGATTATGCTTTTTATTCGACTCTGCTGTCCGTCTGAATGCTTCTCTTCCTGCTGCAGTAAAAAATAGTGATATCTCTAAAAACATGCATTCATTAATGAAAACCTCATCAAATTAACATTGAAATCATCACAGCATGTATAATGAAGAAGGCAGAGCTGTTTGCCAGGGGGAATTTAATCAAACAATCAAAATTAATAGTCTGCATGTGAAAGGAGGTGAAGAAGACACATATATATCTCTGTGATGCTCTGGTTTTTTTTTCCTTCTCCCCTTTGATTTAACTTCAAAGATGCGGAGCCCCGTTGTAGCATCATTTGGTTCCAGATACGTAAATATGCAGCATGAAGTCTTGTTATTCAGGGTTTCTGTGACCTACATAGTAACAATTACAATTCTCCCCTCTGAGATCAGCAGCTAATCAAGACAGCCCCACTTAAGATCTGCAAAACCTAAATAACACAAAACCGAAGGACAGAAAAAAAAGAGGACTGCTCTTATTATAATTGACATTTTCTAGAAATCATTAACGATGAATCAGTAAGAATCCTTGCGTGAAAACTTTATGAGATCTCCTCACACTAATCTGAACTATGTTTCCAGGAGAAGCAGACACATCAATAAGTCAGTCACTTCCATTTGAGGCATTGCTTTGGATGCAACGCCACCTGCTGGACACTCAGAGCTGGTGCTGGTGGAGTTATGCAAATGTTTTCTCAGTGATGTAAGCAAATATCAAAATATCGAATCAGTAGAGCTGAACGCATTTTTGTCAAAGAAAAGCTGTTTATCCTTCCAACTAAAATAATTAATCTTCATCAATGTAAACACAATCACTTGTATGAGGTGATATACAGTAGAGTCATTGTTCTTTGGTTAATAGAAAGTAGTGTAATGCTACAATGGAAGAAATTAAGATTATACACCATTCACTCTGTTACTGCACGTTCACTGTCTAAAGGAGGTTTTGAAGCAGCGCTGGAGCTTGACTGTAACTGGAGAGCATCAGTTTGTTGGCAGTGAGTTAGTTTGCAAAGCGCTTTCCAACAACATGCGATTTCAAAGTGTTGTACAAACACGTGCAAGACACAAGACATACAAGACAAAACATCAAATATGTATGATTTTCAATGGAATATGTGAAGTAGAAGAGACAAATATGCAAACATTGGACAGGAGAAACAGTTTGGAGAAGAAATGAAATGCATTCAAGTGAAGTACAAGTACTTCACAATTGTACTTCTGTGGCAGTGCAGTAAATGTACTCAGTTACTTTTTATTGGCTGAACCAAATCATTTCACCCCTGGAAATCAGCAACCTATGTCAGTGGTGGAAAGTACTGAGCATACTGTATGTATGTACATGTACTTGATCTAAATATTTTCATTTTATCGCCTAATTCTACTTCACGACAGTTCAGAGGGAAATGTACTCATATATCTGACAGCTATACTTACTACAGATTAAGATTTAACATGCAATTAACAAATAATATGTAAAATATGATACATTATCTAATGTTGTAAAGTTGTTAAAATTAGCTCCACCATGAAAAGATGTTTTAAAATGTACATTTAAACTTATATTTTTAATAGGAATATTTTTACATTGTAGTAGTTTAAGTAAAAGTACTTTCATCCCAAAGCAGACACAAACATCAGTACTTGAATCTCCACAAGGTGGCAGAAGACACCACAAGAAACATTTGATGTGCAGCAGAAACAGCTTTCCAGACTTCAGGGGTTTTGTGTGAAAGCTACAATCAGAGTGTATAACGTTAACAGCTGCTGAAGCCTGTGTGGTGTTTATTAGCATCTTATTGTTAGAAACACGATGTACAGCCGTGTATTCCTTGTTACACCATTCCCATACTCAAGAACATCTTTCCATCTGGAGAATTAAATGGAAACTGGATTTTTTAAAGAGATATTAAAAGGTTTATTACAACAAATTATCAATTAAAATCTTCATACAGAACTTTCACAAGTTACAAGTACACTTTCAACACAGTTCTCCTTATATTTGTATTTTTTTTTAATTATTTTTTTTTGCAGTTAAGCCATGGTAAAAACAAATAACCAAAGCTTTCATAAACAACTCAAGTTGAATCAACTTGTTTAATGATATTTATCTGACCGAGACATTATCGAATAAAGAGTTAAATTCTCGCAGAGAATCATTACCTCATGCAGATAGCACATAACAATAAAATATAAATAAATCATACGTTAACAAAACAACGTGTTAGCTTCTCATAAAACTACACAGTAGTAAGCCGGTACAGACGAAGAGAAAAAGGCAAATGGACTCTGAGGTGTGATTTGCTTCCTACTGTTATTTCAATGATGAAATGCTCACAATTCTTACAGGCGGTGGTCGTGCTGCTCTAATATACAGGATGTGATTCCAGTTCACATCTGAACACTTTAAGTTTACATGACAAGATATTGAGTCAGGAGGAGGCCTATCCTAATGATGGAAACATTAAGATCCCCTGCTAATGGAGGGCTCAGCTACTGAAACCAGACTATCCTATAAAAGAAACAAAGTTCATAACACCTACAACGATCACAGGAAATGCATCATTGATGTTATTTACACTGTTTTCTAAAAACGTCATTGAGAATTCAAATCATGTAAATAACAATGTTCTTCTGCATTAAAGCCATAAACGGTCACTTATAAAGCAAAGACGGTATACAACTAGATTTCCTTAGTGAGAAACTATGTTCATGAGAGTCGTCATCTGTAATCCACATTATTTCAAAAAAAGTACTGAAGTACTTTGTACAAAAACATTAATGGCACTGAATGAAGTCAAAGGTACTGCAATCCTACAATCACTGCTTCAGGAACAATCAGACTACAGGTGGAATGTTGATGAAATAACACGTTAATCTAAACCGGCTCGCCTCCTTAAGACTAGTTTTACAAGCAGAGGTGAGCTCAAACATTCACTACAGCCCATCTCACTCACAGAAAAGCTGTCAAATGTAAAACACGATTCAGCCATTTACATTTGTGTAACGTGACGGTATTCAAATCTACTTCTAAAAAGCTGCCAGTACTGAACACGTGGACTGTCAAACTCTAAAAAACCTGTCGTCTCTCAAAATGTGCAAAACTGAAAAAGGCAAATTATGAAAAAAAAAGAAAAAAAAGTGGCTGTTCTTTATGTAACTTGCTTTAAGCAGACTAATTACAAAATAACCGAAACGCACTTTGGTAAAATCTCTAACAATTCACTGATCAAACCTTCAGGCAGATCACTTTTAAATTAAATTATAAATAAGATTAATAAATAAATCACAATTAACCATTTGCTTTATATTTTACAACTAAAGTGCCTGTTTTTTTTTTGTCTTCGTCAATTCCAGAGAAAACATTTTGCATTTTTCAAAAAAAGCAAGGAGGACAAAATGGACCAAACATACACAAATTAAAACCAGCAGGGTCCAAAGTGAAGCTGAGAGAGAATTCCTTTCCTCTGTTTGAGAGCAGAGCAGCGTTGACGTTTGGGACGATCAACTCCCCGAAGGCTGAGCCCGGCTCTCCTCTGTGCTCTGGTTAGATGTGGCGGCGGCGCTGGAAGGGGCGGAGGCGGCCGAGGTGGCGGAGGAGGAGCTGACGCCGTTGGAGGTGCTGACGGAGCTGTGCTGGATGGCCTCGCTCTGGGGGCTGCTGGGGACCGACATCTCCTCGCAGCTCTCGTCTTTGTCCGAGACTGATGGTGGAAAAGAGGAGAAGAGGAGAAGAGGAGAAGAAGAAGCTCGCACCTCTACAATGTTTGCTCACATCTCCGTTTACCTGCGACGTTCACCTGATGTCGTCCAGGAAGGTTCGGGGAAGCGTAATGAGATGCATGTGCTGTGTGAGAGCCATTTCATTAATCCCCATAATGCTACTTCTGCACCCCTTCCTTTAATTAAAGCTCCAATGTCAATTTAAACCCACATCATAAGGGTACATTACATTCTGGGGCATGTGGCAGTGTTTCCCATCCCTAACTGCATTCTCATTTGTTTTTTGTTACCTTGCCAACTACTGCAGCGACAGATGATTACAGCACCTGATTTTAATGATGCTCACACTGGAGAGTAGGGAAGACTTGGAGTCGAAATGCCACCAGCTGTTAGGCAGTTGCATTGAATTAATTGGATCCTGATGAAAAAAAAGGAAAAAAGACTCTACTCTCATGCTCTGTTTCGTAAAGGAATAAGGCGCACGGTGATAATTAATATTGTTAATGATATGAAGTCACTTGTTATGGCACTTTGTAATTAATGATTTCGTATTTGAGAACGTGAAATACAGATTCCACAGCAAGAAGGAGCAATTAAAAGTGCCGTACAAATGTCTTCACATTAGGGGCTTCGTCTGCCTGCTTGACTGGACTTTGACCGCGTGATTTAGTGCAAGTGAATGTCAAAGCGCTATAAACTCCCTTGCTGTTTTACTATGCAGAAGGTCAACCTCAGAATAAATCAGCTTGGTGGTTTTGTTCCATGTTCAAGTGAGCATTATTACTCCTAACGACATTAAGGGGTGGCTGTCTGATATATCGTAATACTCGGAGTGTCCCCCGGGCGGCCGGAGCTTCTCTCTGCTCTCTGGGTTTCTGAAGTGGGCTTTCGCTGGAAGCAGATGGACGGCTCCGTGTGCCAAGTGAAAGCATGTCCTGGCTTGTTTGTGGGGCAGTCTGGGCAATTTCCTCCCACCTGCCATGGTTACGCCTGGGCAGGCGATGAAGGGTATTACCAGGCCTAGGGAGCAGCGTAACCTTACGGGATGTATAACAGTGAGAAAAGGGGGGGCTTTACATGACTGAGAGCCACAGATCAGTCAGAATCAAATAATGTGCTTCACTAATTAGCAAGATCGATTATTTCAGTGATTCCCAACCAGGGGTACTCGTGCCTCAGGGCGTACTTATGCAATTGCCAGGGGGCAAGATGGTGAAGTAGCTCAGCTAATTTGAGAAAACATAAATTATGATTTCATTTAAAACATATTGAATCAGCTGTAACACCTGTACATGTGATGTAAAGTGCATAAAAAACTCATCTGAACACACGTACGAGTACTAGATAAAGTTGAAAGAGCTCAAACTCAGATGAAACTATTGTAAAGATAGTGTGAAGGAACAAAACACTGGATTATTTCATTCTGTGATTCCAGCAGACGTTTATTTTCATTCTCACATTAGTCGCCTTGCCTAAAATCTATGCCACCTGTCACGAGCCAAACCGATCAACTAGGGGGATTTGGATTTGGACGAGGTTATATCTTCCCACGCAGGGTATGAAAGTGCTCCAAATGTCATGGAAACACGGGACAGACGTCCTCAGCAAACATGAGAAAAATGACCCAATTCATCTGCAGATCTTAAAAAAGAAAAAAACAACTATCCAGACGACACCAAATGAGAGCTGGCTCTGACAGCCCACTCTGGCCTGGAAACCATCAGTCCCATAATGCACATGACGCGTGTCAGTGGGATGGTTAGCAATAAGGGATGCATAATGAACAGCCAAGCTTGGTGGACGTCCCGCCACGACAACGCCCTGCAGTCTTGTCAAGCTTGCTGCTTTAATGGACTCATTTCAGAGGCAATCATTGTCAATACAAGTCGGCGGAGGCGTTTAGAGCGGCAGTGGAGAAGTGGCTCGGAGCGCCACTTGTTCTCGCCGCGTACCGGCTCATCTGTGAGGGGAAGGTGAGTTATGACCGGAAGCACCGGAATGACAGAGAACCCGGTCTCCGGGAAACGAAGAAATATCGGTGATATAATTCTAAATGAGATCCATGTGACCAAACGGCAGAATCCTCCTCACATATTCAGATATTCATGATCGTCGCATGGTGTGACAAAATAGAGCTCGGGCTCATTTCTTGACAATCCGAAGCATCCTTCCTTCCAGACATTTAGTTTCATCTGACAAACATTTATTTCGGTGTTGAATGAGGAGTGAACACCTGGCTTCTCGTGGATACCACCTGTGGCCTCATGGAAACACTCAGACAATGCCGTCGGGGGGAATTTGTCTGAAACCACGCCGCCCATAAATATCGTAACTTTTGCAAACTTTTTTTTTTCTTAAAGGGGATCTAATATGTCAATATCTCTTTCTGTTTGGCCATAAGTAAAACATGTCCTTCTCGTGGTTAGCCGGAGCTCATTTTGGAAGCCTTTCACTGGAAGCCTCGGGCTGAGAATAATGGAGCATTACTCACTGTGATAGCCAGATTTCTTCTGCATGGCGGTTACGGGGCAATCTTTATGAGCCAGAAGAAGCTGCTTCAGCTGAGCCACTTCGTTTCTCAGCAGGGTGACTTCACTCTTTGAGAGAGGGGAGACGTACAACAGCACTCAATAACACGGTCACTCCAGCCTGGAGCGTGCAGCACAGCAGATCGTTAGGTGAAGACAAACAGACGACATGTGCACATAGTTGAGAACCAGAGGAAAGCCAGATTTCTTGATGTTGATTATTCAAATAGTGGAAAACATGTTGGAGAGTTGTAAAAGTTTGATAACAATGAAACATCCACTAGCAATTTATTAACACGGAAGATACGCAACCAACTTATAGTTGTGTGTGTGTGTTTTTTTTTTACTGCGTTTTACAGTAAAATAAATAAATATGATGGTGCTCTCTGGTGGACAAACTGTGTAATGATGACACAGTTTCTACATTATCTCGATCTCGACATTTCAACACTGTTCTTGATACTTTTAGGCACACGTTTAATCAGATACTGATATATTTACTTAAAAAAGAAAATATTTGCAAATGCGAATGTCGAAAATCACTATATTTTTGACCAAATATTATCGATATTGCAACAATATTGTGGTGCATTCTTAAAATATTTTCTCATGTTTGATCAATAATCATCAGAAATGTTGATATAATGACTAAGTGGGTAAAAAGGCAAATATTAGAAGATCAGAAAATGACATCACTTTACTGTAAATCAGCTTAAAATCAGGAAAAAACAACAGTTACACCAAGACCAGATCTAGTCTGATGTCATAATATGGATATATTACCACGAGGTAAATCCTCAAGCCCTCGTTTGTACAGTAAGTCTAAATGACCACTACATCACAGCAGATAAACTCCACATTAAACAGCGCACACAGGGCAGCGGCGTAATGAATGAATTCAGAATAAAGTATGATGCACTTCTTCATTAATGCTTTTCCTGCACAATAATTAAGGGCCTTCACTGGCTCCCGACCAGCACATTTGTCAGGAGGTGAGCTGTTCGCATTGTCAGTGCAACTTTGTAGACGCTGCTGAGATTTACACTCTCGTGTCGTTACAGCTCCCGAGGGAGGCTGGGGATTTCTGAATGTCGTAAAAAAGAGGGCCACATTACGCTGAAGGTGACTTTAACTGGATTTAGAGCGGCCAGGGGCCCACAGAACACCCAATGGCAGATTTAAGCTCCTTCTCTTCTCCTTTAAAAAGGACTACGGGCGGCTTAATCTATTAGTCTAAAAGCAGCCAATTTATTTGATTCCATCTGTTTAGTCTTGCTGGTGTTGGCAGGACTCAGCTATTGTAAGACAGATTTAAAACACAGCTGGAAGGAGCGTATGTAACGCATTTAGCCAAAGCCATATTCACTGCGTTTCCACCATGACTGCTGCCATTTACAGTTAATATAAACACAATCCTCTCCCTCCACTCCGCTACGTGGATGCACCCGACGTATCCTTGTAGACAAAAGTCAGAAATGTTAACATCCAGGACAAAACGGTTTCGTTAGTTTGACGTGAAATAAATACTTTAACAGCTTAGCAGTGAAAATATGAAGGTGTTCGGTTGGACCACGACAGTAAAGCTGCCATTCATGCCCCGGCTACAGCAACGCCACATCACAGCTAGAATTTTAAAAACTGGTCTTTTGAGAGTTAAACTTGTTTCTAACTTTGTGAATTAATCAAAATTGAGCAAATGGTGATGCTGCGAGCCCTGTGAGCTGCCTGGCCTGACACCTCATTAAAACGCCAGTTAAGGATGATGTAAAAATAATTGTGCATCATTAGAGGCAGTTTCACTGATCAGCTGGGCCATGTCAGCAGGGGGGCTTTTACAAAAACTGCACTGCTGATTAATGCCTTCATATAAAGCGCCCTTTTATTCTCTGCCACATGTTGTTCCCTTCTTTGTAGTTAACAGCGATGCCCTGTTTATAACCCCATCCACTCACCTATCCTTCCCCTTTCATCTGCCTGCGCTCAAATGCATTCTCAAACAGCACACTCATGACAAGTGTTTTTGAACCACATATTAACGACATGAACTTATGCTTTTATGCCGCCGCCTCTTCCCCCTCCTCCACCATTCCACATCTTACTCCGCTTTCGTGGAAAAAATAAGACAAGTGAGCAAATAAACACCACATCTCATTTAATTGTCTGGAACACCGATGTGCCGCACCCCCGGCTCACACTTATCAACAGAGACAGCAGATACATGAACTGTTTCGAACTTGTCAGCATCAGATCCTAATTGCTTCCAGCAAAATGAAGGTTCAAAAAGACACCTTTCCCTAGGAGATTTTTGAGGCCATTCAGTAAACTGCCGAGACAGAAGCAAAGACACGCTTGTGCGCGGCTGACATCTGGAGGATACATCTTTATTGACAGGGACATATCGATGTAAAGGGCTCGCACACCGCTGCTGTCACACGGCAGCTCTTCTTAATCGGCTTTAATGACTTCATCACCGCAGAAGGGAAAAGTCTGTGCGCGAACGCTGGCAGCCGGCAACACATGGTGCTAAACAGACACGCGCTTGCATTCACAAGCCGACATATTGATGTGTGAAAAGAAGAAGAAGATGAGGTAGCTGTTACATGCAGTGTAGAAGGTAAAGAGCACCTGTAGTGATCCGTTCATGGAGTTGAGGTCGTCGGCCTTCTTCTCCAGAGACTGGACCCACACTTTCCTCTTCTGCCTACAGCGAGAGGCCGCAGCCCTGTTACGCTCCAGGAACTTGCGCCGCTTCTCATCAGGGTTTTCGCTTGTGGTTCTGCGTCGTCGCCCCCCTGTGCTTGGGGGGTTTTGCGCAGGGGGCGCTGGGGAAGCCTGAACAATAAGAATAATAACACAAACACAAATAACTGGCAGAACAAAACCACATCTATAATGTAGTGCTGTCATCTTTGTGAATAGTCCACACTGATGTGGTTAAAACTCATAAAATACGGCAGTAATCACATTATATACTCAGTTTAGTGGCCTTTATGTGATGATCAGGACAGCAGTGTCACCAAGTAATACATTTAACGTGCCCGTTTAAACAGGAAAACAATAATCAGATCCAGCTTCAGGTCTTTTTAACAACATCATGTTTAAACAACTGACAGATAATGCTGTTGTGTTTATATAAGGCTTTATAAATAGGCAGGAACAGACAGAAAGCTAACGAGCACACCGACGTGTCTACATCTGGGATGGGTATTGTTGGAACTTTTTTTTTTATTCTACCGCTGACAATATTTTTTTTAGTCCCAAGAGAGGAAACACATCTTTTCTGAGAAATATTAGAGGTTTTTTCTACATAACACCTTTTTTTAGTTGACAAAACGTCTAAAAACTCGCTGCCAGACAAGAACTTTTCATAGATAAAATATATGTAACATTAAAATTCTGTTTTTGATATTACAGTTGGTACCAAAACATAACTGAAGTTCAACATGCAGGCCTACTGGACGCAGGACGCCCGTCTTTTAACAAGTTATAAGGAGTATTATGTAGGCATATCTGCAGATTACAGATGCTTAAACAAAGAAGTCTCTTCTGTGAAACATACTGCAGGTGTGCACACTTACAGGCGTCTCCGTGGTGGAGGTGGCCGGCTGCTGGAGGGGATTGGGAGACGGCTCCTCAGTCGTGGGCAGGTGAGGAGCCGGAGCTGGAGATAGGACCGCGATGGGGGCTGGACTCGGGGTCGGGGCGGGAGAAGTGGGAGCAGCAGTGTGTGTGACGGCGCTGCTCTGGACTTCACCACCATTTCCATTGGTTACCTGAGGAAGCTGCTGGCTTAACGTGGCTTTCAGTTTCTGGGAAGAGAATTCAGCAATGGAAAAACCGTCGTGAAATCCAAAGAACATTCCGTTATGTAAACACGGTAAAAAGGAGCTGACAGGAAACCTTTAACACTTGTATTAGGGTACCAAAGTCTAGTCACTGGCAGTTGAGGTATTTGTTTTACACTATAAAACTATGATTTTCATTAACAAAGAAGCTTATTATAATAAAAAAAAGTGATCTGGAATTCAAATCTAATTGACAGACACTTTAAATTCAAGGACAACAAACACGGCTTAAATGTTTTCACCTGGATTTCTAACACAACCTAACAAATCCCTCGACGGCTTATGAAAATGTGTGATGTCGAGGAAAGTGATACGAAGAACGCCAGACTCATTCTAGTATCAGCAGTTAGTGAACAGACTGCAACACCTTGCTTCAGTGAAGCTGAGTTTAAAACAGTCAGCAGAGAACAAGAAGAGAGGTATCACCGCTGACATTTCACCACGGACGTTACTAGATTATGTGAGATATCCTCCTTCTACAAGCACTTATATTAAGTATTCAACATCAAATGTATTCAAATCCAGGTTATACAATAGGATTATGGAGGTAATAAATCCTGCTTTAGTTAAGAAACTTCTAAAAAAGTAGAATTAAATAATCTTGAAAAGAAACAAGGCAAAGAATCTGAAGAAACACGTATGTTTAAGCTGTAATCTTATCTGGTTACCAAAAATGATGAATCCCAGTTATAATGTGACCCAAACTATAAAAAAAATACATAATAATAATAACAATTCACTTCTTTGAACATTAACTGCATACGCTACACACAAACGTCACCATTCACAGAGACCGTTTCTCTACAGATCCGCGTTCATGATTCATAAGCCAGCTCCTCGAGCATCAAACGCTGAACAAACAAGGTGAAAGTGAACGAGCCTTTTCGCAGCAATAACAAAGTGAGAGGGAATACATTTACATGAGAAAACAGAGGACCACATTATTCTAACCACTACCTTTGCCAGACCAATCTATCTACCAAATTAGTTTATCGTGTAATACCCTTCCAGAAGCTCTTCTGGCAGAAACAAGATATTATTCTCTTGGAATGGCCCATAGAAAGAGGGAAAAGCCAGTCAGATTCATATTTCATCTCTGCCATGGAAACCTCATCAGTGTAATAACCCTCCATCTCATGGGTGTTATTCAACCATCTGCTACTATATTACTTATCTTTATTTTGCAACTAATTAACAGCATAATCTTCTAAATTCAGCAAGTTAATTATCATTATTGTGGTCTTTGCAGCATCATCAGTCCTTGTAAAGTGCCGTCTCCGCGCCCCCTGAGAGGAGGGTGGGGGCGGGGAGCGGGGCAGGTTGAGTGGGGGTCTGTTTTCTTGACGTGGGCTCATTAGGTGTTTGCTGATGAGCTGAGTGCAGTGGGAGGCACCGGGAGTGAGAGGATGGGGGGGTCAGGTCAGGCAGGATTCTGCTGAACAAAAGGTTCCATGCAGGGTGAGGCCGACTTAATGTGCCTTGCTGAGCGTGTGCCAGGATGCCCCCAGCTGGCTTTTTGCTGGTAGCCCCCCTCCGGTTGGCCCCGGTGACGGCATGCTGAGCACAACGCTGTCTCCGCGTTTGTCATCTCCACACCCCATGATCCCCGACAACACCACCACCAACCCCCCCACCTCCCTTCACTTCTTCCTCGCCAGTCAGGATCAGTCTTCCCCTCCTACACACACACACACCTCCTCTCTGCAGTTTATCTGTTAATTTCCACAGGCGGAGCATGCTGCGAACACTTACAGGTTCTGTGATCCGTGCTTCATCACATTGCCACTGATCTCCCTCTCAACACTTCATATCCCGACCCTTCAACTATCACTTTTTACACAGGAGGTCCTAGTTACAGGACTGCTGTGGCCATCCTCTCCACACACAGCAATAATTAGAATAAAGAGCTTTCCGTGTTCCCAGTCTGACAAAGAGGAGCAAATCTTTACGTTTGTATTTGTAAAAAAAATTAAGTAAGTCTTATTTTTGGGCTATTACTGTATGAAATCATGTTTTGTAACAAACTTTGGGCTGCATCTTTTAATGAAAGGTACTTTACAAAGACAATTATCATCATTATTATTGCTACTATTATGTTTTTATTATTAGAGAAGCTAGAACCATTCAGCATTTTGCTTAAAATACGGCAAAAATAATTATTTGATTCATTTCAGATTGAATAACGGGTTAATCAACAAATCATTGCCTAGAAAGCAGAAAGAAAATATTTTAATAATATTTTAGATGGTAAAATCCAGGTGGAAAGTGCATTGATAATAAAATAATGAAAATCTAACAACAATTTTTGGAATACTTCCGACCCAACCTGTCACTAGCGCCCTTATCTGGTCAAAGAAAAGCCACTTATCTTCAGGCTCCCTCATTACTTTGGTTGGTATTATGCCTCTCGGATGGAAAATGACAGACTTAACATGGAAATAATGCTTGATGTAAAAGAAGAGACAATTAATACCAGCTTTCGCTTCTGATTGGGCGGGCTGAGGCTGAGGCTGCGGCTGTGGCGAGGGAGGTCCTGGGATCCCGGGGACGTTAGGCACTATGGTGACAGGTCTGACAAGCTGACAGGAGAGACACAGAAACGGATCAGCACTGAGAATATTTTTTTCTTCGGCTGCAAAAAGGCAGGCGCCGCTCCCACACACACACACACACACACACAGCCACGGCAGGCTCTCAGAGTTTCCTCATATCTCAGCCTCATTAGGTTGGATGGCCTGTTATTTCGTGGAGGCAGCGCCACATGGAGATGCAGTGTGCACGCTAATGAACCTCTGCCTGCCTGCGTGAGAGCATATGGGCAGGGAAGCTGAGGAGAGGATGGAGAGACACGAGTCGGAAGGCCAGAGGCAGGCCTCCTCCCGCAGACGCTGACAATTGAGACAGAGGGTGGTGGGGAGAGCTGGAGCGAGAGAGAAAGAAAGTGGGGGGGAGGAAATGATCGAGTGAAAGGGAGGCCCACTGGTGGCTCGTGTTCTCGGTCTACTTTTGCCCTCTTTTACTCGTCAACGGCTTTCCCAATCCCCACAGACGAGGAAGATAGAGGTTTTTTTCCCTGCTGTGCTGCTATCAGGAGATAATCATCTGCTGCTCAGTGTTCCACACAGACAACCAGGACTACTGTGAACAACAAGACAAGCTTCCATATGGGGCACTTAAAAAGACCAAAAAGACCTTGATTTACAACATGTTTCCTGCACGAGACACTGTCGTGGGTTGCAGTTATAATTGGTTTGCAAAACACATTAGTAGTATCATCTATCTGCTCTGCCAGAAATTAAGAGTGTTGATTCTAATTGTACAAGGACAAATAGTATTGAAGGATTCTGGACCGGAGCCTGCTGTGCCTCAGCCAAATGTTGTGTCTTTGCCACTGTGACACACAGTTGTACTCTAAAGTCCATTATTTTTCCTCAACAGCTCTGAATTCAATGCCAAATCTGGAGCTGCCAAAGTAGTAAATAGTGCCTCTGTCCAAGTAGAGCAAAGAATATGTGGTATTAATATGTTCACTTTTGGAAGGACAACAACCGCAAACATGTGCCCAGCACAGCATCAAGCTATTCAACACTAGACTAAAATATATTAATCTATACAAAATGCTTTTGTTCATTAGTTGGTTCATTCTTGTCCATGGAAACCATTCTGTTCTGGGGATTTTGTGATAGGACAGAAAGCCTTAAAGGGCTCAGAAAACAAGGAAATGTAAACATTTACAGTCCCATAAACACCTAAACGCAACATTAAAATGATATAACGGACAGCACACTCACAGTTGGAATATGAACACTTGAGGCTGTAATAGACGCAGGTATAGCGACTGGCATGGTCTGGCCGTTAGGCAGCTGTAAGAGCACGGGGAAGGTGCCAGACACTGGGCTGAAGGGGGAGAGAGAGAGAGAAAGCAAATCCCAGTGAAGGAAACAACAAACAATTTTGTGATTAACACACAAAACATAATCTGTCACATTAAAGACAAGGGTGGCTGCTACTACTACTCCAGCATTATGTCATAATCAGGCAACAACGTATGGAAATAAAGTGGAACCGAAACAAAATCCAACTCAAAAATACACCCGTTGTGTAACAGGTTCAAGCAATTATCATGAAGTTATTAGAACATATATTCTGTCATCACATTAGACCTCATAAGTGGCATCAGATATGGACTGCTGGTTTGGTTAAAAACACATGGGGTTTCCACTAAATCGTCGTTTTCAAGTATTCATTTAAATACATGATATTTTGACCTATGCCTTTCAATTTGAAGCATATTTTACTATCGAAAATCTTAAGGGAACATTCCAAACAAACTGCTTCCTTTATTGATCATTGCCTCGTTGATTATTTGTGTGGGTTCGAATACATTTTTTTAAATTGCTTCACCAGGGAGCCAGATTTAGGATGAAAGCATCATAATCCGTGTCCATGCGTCACTGCAACACATAGTTTTTCGTAAGGCTGGGCAATAATTCAATAGTGGAATCATATCGTGATGACATATGTGAGCTCTCCTGATGTTGACTTATGAGGTCTACAGCCAAAAATAAAAAAATAAAAATCCTGAGTGCAAATAAATACAAAACAAAACAAGCAACATGCCTCATGGAAATATGAGCTCACCAATAAATAAACAAACGGCACAAATATTAAAAAAGATGACTTAATAAAACCATGATTTTAAAGAAAAATGGACGTTTTGAGTTACTTACACTATAGGCCTATTAGTGGATGGGACTTGGGTAATAACAGAGCTAGATGTTGGTGATGGGAGAGCTTGCTGTATTACAACATTAGCCTCTGAGGTTGCTAGAAGTACATTGGGAACTTGGAGAGATGCAGGATGGACTATAGTGGATGTTGGCAGTGAAGCTGGCTGCAAAGATAAATCCTGAAAACATCATACAAGACCTTAGCGGCAGGAAGGATTTAATGAACACCAGATTGTTAAGTAGGGTTGTAACGGTATCATGGCACAACTATTCTTATTATAAGGTACTTATTATCATCATCATCACCAGGTACAATGATCCTTAGAAGACTGTAAATGTAACATGTTATATAACTGAACACCTGCTATGCACTCTTCATGACAACCTCGTAGACTCCCTGTGATCAAACAAACACTAGCAACAGCTCGTTCAACCAGGCTTTACCTTCTCGTCATTCGTGGTCGATTCGGGGTGAGGCAGAGGGCTGTCTCGATGCGACTCCATAGCCGTCGGTTCTTCTGTTTTGTTGCGTATGATAGGCGTCGCGAGAGGTGACAAATCCAATGGTAACTACGTAACAGCGAGAATAAATCAATACAACACATCAGTGATATAAATGCTAAGCAGAGGGCAACAAAAATGAAGGTAAGATGGCGATGCGAACAACCTTTTTAACGTCATCTTCGGTTGCTTTTTTGAAGTCGTGGTCGAACGGACTTGCAAGTTCGTTGAAAAGTCCAACTTCCTCGCAGTTCTTCAAAAAGCGGGTAGGTGTCGGAGTTTGGTCTGCAAGGGAGGAAACAGATGCAAGAATGTTATATAAAGTTTACATTCATAAAAATAACTCAAGTTCAGGAGCACTGACCAGCAATAATGGCACTGTCGTTCCTTGCCGGGCCAAACTTCAGGGTCATCTCATGTTTGTGTTTGTGGACAGCCAAGTGATCCTCATTTGTAAATCTCTATGTACCGTTGAAACAAGATAAACAGGACAATCAGACAGGACATCAAAAATCATGTTTTCTATTAACCGCAAGGCCAATTTTAAACATCTATAGCACTCAGATCAAGACAAAACATGTGTGTAATATAAGTTGTTATAAGTTTCATATTCTGTCCACATTTACATATTTATGTGAGTGGACTTGATGCTAGAAACAACGCTCTGTACAGTTCCAACCAAAAACCAATTATATCTACATACATTTGTGATTTTAATGTATTATTAGTTCATATTATAAATCACACTCCAGCTTTACTGTCTGTCCACTGACAAAGCAATTTAAAACAGCAACATTTTGTGATAACACAGACGACTTACCTGTCCACACCCTGGAGCAGTACATTGGAAAGGTCTGTCATCACTCATATTAAGGACTTCCTGTTATGTCAGCCTGAGGTCAAACAAAGAGAAGGCGCGCGCAGGGGTTAAATATCACACCTAGAGGTGTGCATCCATGTAAGAGGCAACTGTTGACGACTGTGGTTGCTTCCAAACGTTGAATACACTACGAAGCTATAGCAGAAATGTCAGCAGATGAGCTGGGATCCCGCGCGACTGACGGTTGGAGTTACAGGTGAAAGTCCTGAGAGGGACAAGCTAGAAATTTGGACAAAGCAGCATCGATGATGGGCGGCTGCTTCGGTTGTTTACACCTCGGTGTCATCATACGAGATGGTCCGTTTGTTTTGGTCCGGGTGTGCGGCTGAGGAGAGCACCTTGAGCTATCCTCCGCGGACACTTCCACCGATTTTATTATATTTAAATATCACGGGGGGGAAACAAGGCGCAAACAACAAAACCTATGAGGTTATTTTCTGCCTCCAAGTCGCCTCCGTAGTGTAGCGCGAGCTCCAGCGTTAACACACAGCCGTCGCCATATTTGGACCACAGTCTCTCTGTAAACAGAGGAGGTGTCAACGTTTACTTCGCGGTCGTTTCATTGTTCCGTAGCTCGCAGTGCCAGAAATTATGCCTTTTACATTCGCGTTGTGTACCCATTCGTTATCAGCATAAGTGGTGACTTACCCCCCAGCCAAAACCCTGGATCTCCCCCAAAATCCCACGTCTGTACCAAAATATCGCGAGAGCAGACGGAGGCTCTTCCGTAAACGTCACGCAAACAGAGCCAGGATCATAGATGGCGAGGATGCTCAAGTCGTTTTTGAACGAATAATGTGCGTGTAGACACACACATATACAAATACTTGTAATACTTGTTTAATTACCTGGATCTACTCCATCGCCCTCACTAAAAAAATCTAGAATTTATGTGGGGCTATATTTTTTTGTTATGATTGTGTGTGTATATATATATATATATATATATATATATATATAAATAAAATAAACTATGCAAGTTGAATACTCCTTTAATGTTTGGTTTTAGTGCACCTTGAAGATGCATTCTTAACCATTTCATTTTAAATAATTGAATTGTGGCAGCCTGTGTTATCTTTCAATATGAGCACCCCTTGTCCAGGGTTAACTATTAGTTACCCAATTAAGGAGTTATTGGGTTTTTTTCTTCTATTTTTAGAAGGGGTTAATAAATATGTACATGTACATTTGGTTGCTTTCACTTCAATCTTAAACTGTCAGCTATCCTGCTTTATTTTGTTTGGTATTCACCATTAGTTTGTTCTTTGATTTGAAAGTTTAGGTTTTGATAAATAATTTAGTATCTAAAAAAATAGAAGCCCATAACCAAGCCCAACAAGTTCAAATAGATCGACAACAAACCAAAGCTAAAGATTCTCAATTTACAGTGACACACAATTGAAAAATGATCTTCCTTTGGACAAGCTGGTACCAGCAGATGTTTGGCATTTTTTTCATCAATAACCGACTGAAATAGTAAACGACAACTGGAATTCTGAAACAATTGACATGTTCCAGTTTTAACCAAATTCAGTCCAATCCAAGCAGCTTCCATTACAAAAAGTCGGTCTTTTAAACACTCGGTAGGAAATTCAACAAAGTCAAAAACCATTATATAGCTCAATTAAATTGTCTAGATTTATTCAATGCCATTTACAAAAGCAAGCACTCACTTGCTGCTTAATTACAGTACTCTTTAACTGCATCTAAACCAAGAATTCCTTCAGGTGGACCCCAAAAAGCTTGCATGTGATGTGCTGTGAAAAGAAGGCTGACGTATGGTAAGTCAAAGCAGATGCTTCACAGATGACATTCAAGAGACCAGTTTGCTTTCTATTATGCTAGCATGATATTCCAGACATAAAAGTTACCGCCACGTTAAATAGTCAAATACATGTATTTTAATCACGTAATTTCTTACATTTGTACAATACATGTTTTGCGTATTTCAGCAGTGTCTGAAAGTCTTGAAAATGTACATTTCCATGACACCAACACGGAACAATTTTGGTAGCCACAATAAAATATGTAGTCACATCGGTAATGAAAGTGTGGTATGACAGCAGATTTTTACATTGCAAACAGGATAAGGAAAGCGACCATCAAACAGAACAGTCCCATAGCTTCAGACAGGGCGAACCCCAGGATGGCATATGAGAACAGCTGCTGCTTCAGAGATGGGTTCCTGCCAAAAAGCATAAACTGTTAGTATGAAAAACACAAGCACGAACCACAAAACTATTAATCCAAGTGAATTTGAATATTTTCAGGATGCAAGTCGTGAGAACAAACCTAGCGTAGCCGATGATGAGACTGCCGAACACGGTCCCAATTCCAGCTCCGGATCCAGCCACTCCGACAGTGGCAGCTCCAGCTCCAATGAACTTGGCAGCGGTGTCAATGTCCCTGCTGATAGCGCTGGTCTGGAAGCCCCTCAGTGTGACCTGGGTGAGGGGGCTCTGTGGCATTACAGCAACACCGCTCTGGAGCAAGACAAGAAAAATCATAAACTTTCACCTTTACAGCCAATGCCATGAGATGAAAATTGAAATTGTCTATCATAACAGCACTAAAACAAAGAGCATTAGTGATAAATAACTGATTAAACGTCTAAATTACAATGTTCATGATCACCTATCCAGTACTAAAACATGACCATTTCTAAGTTAACCTTCACATGTAGTAGAATGGCAGTTGCAGCCCCAGTAGAAATCCTGTATTTCTTCTTACCTCTGTTTTGAGCTCAGGCCTGGACAGCACAGAGGCAGAGAGGGGTCTGTAAAGAGCCCGGGAACCAGCACGGACCTGAACACCACAGATACAAAACACACAAGCTGAATAAGTCATGAAACAGACCATTGGTAACTATTCCCAGTCTAAGCAGGTGGAAGGCACCTTGAATGTCACTTTGTCTATCACTGCAGTGCAAACACTTCATGACCTGTGGCCTCTAATGGCTATTGAGTAGTCTGCTGTCAAAGTCACTGTTTGTTTTTTTGTTCATCCGTGTTGCTGGCAAATTACAATTACCATTAAATGGCAAGCTGACTAACACATTGGCCCATTGTAATTTAAACTAGTTAGCATGCTAGCGCTACTAGAAACAAAAATATGACCTTGGGGAATGATTTAACAAGAACAGCCTGCATTTAATTGAGAGGACAAAGTGCCCTAATAACCAATGAGATTGTATATATCAATCAGCCACGTTCGAGTTTTCAGGTGAACAATATATCCCACCAACAGAGGCTTGTAATGACCTTAGCTAACGGCCATTACTGAAAATGTCCACACTACAAGCTAATGCAAAGGTAGGATTCTTCCCCCCGATGATAACTTACATGCACCTCACTCATAACATAGGCAGGTTATATTGCAGCCGTTTAATAAGCTGTAAGGCTGCGCTTTAGCATTAGCTAGCTAGCCTGTTGGCCTAGCCTGATATACCCTTGTCAGTAGGCTGCAGTCAAGTTCAGCCAGAGGCCCAGCGGATTCATTCGGGACATTTAAGAAGAAAAGCAGAGCTCACAACCCCCACGGTGAAAACACAACGACGACAAAAGGACTCACCAGAGCCGGCGTGGAGACGAACTTTGCACAGGCGTACATGTTTCTAATTTAGGTCGTTTTTAACCGGTTCGGTCAAAATCTGGTTGAAGCCCGGGTCTCTCTGAGGAAGGAAGACCGGAGAGAAGTAAGGTCAAACGGGTGTAAAAACGCTCCACAGAGAAAATACACGCATTCATATGCACATTCACATCCATTCTGCATGCCATGCTCACTTGTGCGCCGCAACGACGAGTTAAGACAGAGGATGCAACGGGATTTACAACGCTACGCTTCTCATTCAAACTGCCATTACACACTTACCGACTGCAGAGGTCGAAACACAGTGGAAGAGTGCGCATGCGCGATATGACGCACGTAGAGGCCCGGATGATGACAGTTGGAAGGTCATTTCACAAAAACTTTATTTAAAATTTCCCAGCACCAAATGCTCATTCACACAACTAACCTTTGTTTACACACGGTCCGTGTCAATTAATGGGTGCACCATCGTTGTATAATTACATCATTGATTACATTTAATTATATTGTTTATAGTAATATTGATGGAAACAGACAACTCCTGTTGGTCTGGTAGTTCTACTAAAATGTTGAACAGAAGCTGAAGAGATTTTAATTTAAAGAGACATGAAAAACATGGAGTTTTGGTTTTTTAATACTTCATTCGGTGGAAAAGTGGGGTTTTCAATGGCTAAGATTTATTTAAATGGCATTTATCATAAAACGGAGCATGTTTGGGAAGTTGCAACCATAGCAGACTTCTGGGGGAATACATTGCAATTGTTTCTGTGTATCTGATCATAAGACATTACCATGTAATTGATATTGTATAGTTGACATTGTTGACATTCTTAGACCTTGGCTCAATGAGGCTCTAGTTCAACGGCAAAAAATTCTTGGCTTAATTGCATTGCTGCGAGTCAAACCACAAAATAATTGCAATTTAAACAAGGTGAGTGTGATCCTAATTAAATTCAGACATATTGTATATTTGTGTATAACAGCACAGCAGCGCCTTTTCCAGTGGATCAAGCTGAAAGAAGGAGAAATCTCTGTTTAAAATGTCTTCAACATGATACTGTAATCAACACGATGCCAGCACAACATCTATAACCTTGTATTTTTTGTCAAATGGTTTTCCATTCTGGCTGCAGGAGAAGCAGAATTTCAAAATGAGTTTTTCCCTCATAACCAAAGCTGTCTGCCGCGGTCCGCTACTATCACCTGTTGTGGTGTGAATTTAACACTTTGCCCAGAGGGACTGATGGCTCGGGGCCCTGCCTGTGCATCTCGCAGGCTGATGGTGGAGCTGTAGGCTACCAACACCGGGGCAGATTTGTAATCGTGATGAATGACTCCACAGCAGCTGGTCTGTGATGGAAAGGTAATGAGCACAGGGAGTCCGCCTTTGCTGCATGCTGGCTTTAAGAGAGGAATGTCTCAGTGGCTCCTCAGGTATGATCTCTCCGGTTTCACAGCCAACACAGATCCACATGCCACAGAATCAGTGCATCATGTACCAGAAATGCTGAAGAAGATAGTGAAAGATCTTACACATTAACAATCACAGAAGACCTGAACAAAATGATTCTTTTCTATCGTTCTCTTCTCTTCTGATTTATTCACATTCTGTAATATTCTATTCTATGTATGCTATTCTATCACCTTCTGTTCTGTTTTATTCCATTTGATTCTATTCTAATTTACTCTGTTCTGATGTTCTGTTTGCAGAATTTGCTATGTGTTCATTTTGAGCCTTTTACTTTGCTGTAGGAGTTGCATTCCTTTTTTAACAGTCTACTTCACCTCATTGAATTTAGTATCAAGTTTTAGCATCACGTAATCTGGTAAAACTATGTTTCAAGAAGTCACAAACCTCCACATGATATGCCTCGTTCAGCCTGAGTCTGAGAATAGCTTGAACATTACTTGTAGCAACCAAGAAGACGGTCATTTCTATAAAGGTCCAGCAGAGGGTGCAATCGGGTTTAATGTAATCATAGCCTTTGTTGCCGGGGTCATGGTAATAAGGATGAGAAACAACAATATTGTTCCAAAATTCACTGGCAGGAGAACGAGAACAGATTTGTTACTGTTCTTGGTATATGTTTAATAAATATACCACATTTGTTTTTGATACCTGGTTCACTCTAAACCTATTAATCTTCCTGTTAATTAAGTAAGAAAGAGAAAGCTTAGAAAACAAATACTATCATGTGACAGAGCTTTTTGCATCGCTGATGTTAATGCAGATGTAAAATGTAAGAATGTATTGTCGGCCCAAGTGTAATGCAGACAGGTATAGGTCAGAGCTAGCCTGTATGATAAAACATGCAGATTTACAATATATTAATTGCAAGACGGCATATATCAAAGTGGCCGTTAACTACCTGAGGTCAATGTCATGCCGTCTAATTAACCGGGCAGCGGCTGTGTGGTCCTACATGGCTGTGGAAGGTGGAGAGAGCAGCCGATCTCACGCACCCCCCTCCCCACCACCACCTTTTACTTCCTCCTATTCAGAGGCACGCACGCACTCGCTGTCTGAGTTCTTGCATAGAACACTCTGAGACATTCCATTTGCATGCCCGCCCCATCAAGCTGGATGCACTCAGACTGGTAATAAAAGGCATTGACCCCCTTAACCTTTATGAATTACAATTTGTGCCTGCAGCACGTCCTGTCAGAGGCCTCAGAAAAGCAGGCACCTCAGCCGGGGTGTGTGCGTGTTGTTTTGCAGTTGTTAAGGAGAGGGGAAAAGGTTTTTACAGCTCCTCGTCGGAGCTCCTGACAAGCAGGGAGGAGGCGGTCTGACAGGAGAAGCAGGGTAGGGAGGGACTGCAGTGCTGCTGATGGCTCCATGCTAATCTCCATTCCTGGATGCTGCACAAAACTACTGAGACTCCTTTCTTTGTCAAGCCCAAGGATACGCAGCCTGTAGGGCTCCACCTCGGATTTCTTATCTCAGATCCATCACTTAAGGCACTTAACTAATGCTAATAGATAAATCAGATTCTTATGGAAACATCTGGGATTTCATTGCAAGTCTGTATCGAAGGCAAACAAAGCTGCACAAATCTTCTTAAATCTGATTGTGGGGCCAAAAGACGTCTATATTCAACATCAACCCCCAAGTCTTACTGCAACACTTGTTGACTCTTTAATGACAAATACTGATAATCCAATACTACTGCAGCCCAGAATCAGGATGGCTTAGGATATAAATATTATCTCTGATTGTTTAGTTACGTCTCGTTGAGATCAAAAAATGGTTTGCAAGAGACACACACACACACACTTACTCACTCACTTAAAATCATGTTTTCCCTATTCAGCATAATATGGTGATTATTCTGAATTTGGTATGAACGCTGTTTTCTGTATCTCTAGTGGCTCCAGTTACCTTCCCTTCTTTGAACGATGTATGGGTGGTTCAGATACCCGAGGTCCTTATTATTACGTCCCCAAACATACACAGTAGACCTAAGGCTCAGGAACTTGTGAGTGCAATTTGCATTTCTCTTTAATAAGGACAAAGGTTTTATCAAAGGGTTTCAAAGAATGGTCTTTCTGGTTCTTAGTTATCGTCTTTGCTGATGTATAATAAATGGTATTTATTCTCCTTTACTGTCTTTATTATAAGATCAATTAAAGATTTTGGCAGGATATTACATTCTTTACATTACGACAATTACATGGTTAGAATATGATGATGCCATTTCTCCTGGGTGGCACGGTTATTAATCACAACAGCGATCATCATACAAACTTGGCAGTTTTATTCCCTGAGCAAACTGGGGAACAGGTGGGAAATCCAGTGGAAACCAAATCCCTTTGTTTTAAAGACGTGCACACAAACCGCAGCTCCGCATCACACTCGGCTTGTGAATTGTGTAACCTGCGTGGGTCATACGGAAGAACCCGAGAAGCCGTTTCACTGAGAGTGTAGACAGCCTTCCAGCAGCTGCTCCAATAATCCACAGTAGGTGCAGACAGATCTCTGAATCCGCTGGAAATCATCCCACAGAAAATGCACCTTGCGTTCTTTATCTCTGAAAGATACAAAGGACATTAGCATTCAAAAAATTGATTTTTCACAAATCCATAATAACACTGATCTTTGTGCAGCCGGTGAGCAGCGCAGTTGGAAGCGGTGTAAGAAATGCTGAGGCTTGCAGTATCATTAGTCTTTATCCTGACTTTTTAGCTAAGTCTGTAACACCTCTACATCCACTGGATGCCCTGCGCTTAGGGACGTTCAACTGAACACTGATTTCATTAAATAATCCCCCGAAAAGCAGCACTGTAATACCAATATTGTGCTGGGTTTTAAATAAAGTTTAGAACTGACACGGTGTTATGACAAACACAACTGCGCTTTATTCCTCTTTCCTTCCTCTGTTTAACATCAGGAAATTCAGGCAGCGACTGTGTGAACAGGAGCGTGGCTGACAGGGGCAGCCGTGCGATGATTGGTTTACGGATCTGTGCTTTTTCTAGTGACTTCAAGGTCACTGAGATTTACAATGAAATGGCTTATGACACTTCAGTAAAAAGCCACCCAAAGCTGATGACAGGAAAAAAAGAAAAAAACGTGCCGGCCACTTTAGAGGAATCTGCTTGACCCCACACTGTGATCCATTACCGGGATGTAATGTTGTCTGTTTTTACTATAATACCCAACCAAGATGTGCGTGTTAGTTTTTCGGCAGACAGAAGGTTGTTAAGGATGGCATATGGAGAGCGGATTTGATAGACAGACACTACATGGTGCACACAGTACAGTAGATTAGAGGAAGGGTGCGTTTCGAGCTCCAGTCAAACGGCAGCTACAGACTACTACACAAAAGAGCAATTAAATATGATTTAAAGGCCAACCTGTAATGGCAGTGTGCTGCCCCCTATTGAAATATTATTGCCCTACTACTTACTGTTTTAGATGGTGATTTAGTGCGTTCTGTCTAGTTCGGTTTATTCCAGTCGTAGCTAGTGTGAGCTTTTGATTTAAACACTATTATACACGTCGAGGCTGTCAAAGCTGTGTTCATTTTGCGAAAACTGTGTTTAAAAATAATGATGGGTTCATAATATTCAACCCCTAAGCTTATTTTCCAACATGTCACTATTTAACTGGGATGAAAATCACCATACAAGCGAAGAATAAATACAGGCTTTGTTGCAATCATTAACGAAATTACATAACCAACACTTGGATACAAGAAACAGATTTTCAAGGCATGTTTACTTTGCACTCACATGGAACGCGGGCGATTTTTATGGGACGCATATGGCCGACTTTTATAGTGCTCAATTAAATCGCTTTAAACTGGGATTAACTTTTTGGAGGGGCAATCCATTATATAACGTCTCCTTGCTTGAGAGTTGTTCACCACACGCGGCTGCTGCAAATGTCTCCTAAGCACCGCTCGCAGATTGGGGTGTCAAATATGAGGCTGTCACAGCAATATTTAGTGGAAAAGCCCTTCCTGCTTTTAATGGCCTGACCTACATCCCAGTTCAGAGAGCTAATAAAGGCAGTCTGGTGGAGGTCCTGGAGCTGCACAATGTCACTCACAGATCCCCAACTCAGCAAGATCCGGAATGCTCAATTAGTTGCTTTTACAGGCCCCATTAATATGCATTAACTCTCTTTCCAAGTACAAGCACAGACAAACAGCCGCTGCTGGCCACACATCAGCTATGTAGCAGGTTTTTTTTTAACCTTTTCTAAAACGTTATACATTCTGGCATCATAAAAATAAATAAGAAAGGGAGCAGAACTGAAATACATTCAAGTTTCAGTCAAAACACACTGGTGGAATGAGTATGCACTCAAGTGTAGTATTTATGCTGTTTTATACTTCTACCCCACTGCAATACAGAGGGTCATATTGTAAGGCTGAAACTATTAATCAATTAGCCAATTGAACATCAATCTACAACTATTTAATTGGTTTTGTGTTTTTTTTTTCACCAAAAATGCAGATTTTATGCTTTTGTATTTCAGATATAATAAAAGACTGAACATTCCTCGGTTTAGGAGTTTTTATTTATGACATTTAGTAGACCAAACAATCAATTTTCAAGAAATGTATCCGCAGATAACAGATTAGACTCCCTTTACAGTTATTTGACAGCTTTAGTAAGTCGTTCCTTAGCAGATTAAGGTTTTATATATAAAATATGATGGTTAAACTACTTAACCTTTTTTTTTTAATTACAATTTAAATACAATAGTAAAATGCTACTTGCCCATTAATGCATCAGTAATAATCATCCATATAATGTGATATCTAATACTATGACACCCACCGGGGCCAGTTGTCTGCATTGATTGCTTTCATCTTTGTTACTTAAGTGCATTTTTGCCAATAATATTTATGTGCTTTTACTTTCAGTGTGCTATTGTTACTTTAACTTAAATCTGGATCCGCTTCCTCCACAGCGTTATAACATGTTTTAAAATACAAAATGAGTATGCAGACCAATAGATCTTGTGGGGGGGGAAATGCAATACAAGATCATCAAACACAACAGTTATAGGAAACCACAACATTTACATATAATCTCTAAGCCTGTCTCAGCTCCAGTCTTGAACCAAGACAACAGATAGCTCACCACAGAAACATACACAATCTGGTACCACTCCTCCCACACAATAAACCGATGTGGCACATAGCAAGCCGAATCAATCACGGCACTTTATTATCCTGTCACTAGTCTGCTTCCTGCAAGTGTGTTTACCCTGTCCATGGCCCTGTGATTGTGGCTGTTCAGTGTACATTAAGACAGACATAATTGAGATTGTGGGCGGCCGAAAGTGCAGGGCTCAACCTGTTGTCGTTAATCTGTCATATTGTCGAGAGTCACAGCAGCGGTGACCTGTAGGAGGCTCCACCTTGGAGACGCGGCGCTTTGTTGTTCATGGCAGAGGGGCCTCACCTATTTTAAGTTTATTGGCTGGCCACCAACAAAGACCCCAAAGAAAGCGTAATCTATTTCTTGACCTCTGACTTCAATTTCTTTGCTCTGCTCCTAATCCATGTTAGGTACTTCATGATTAGGAGTGACGCTCTTAAAACTCATCACCTCTGCATCACATGCTGGTTTTCATCATGTGAGTGATTACAGACCAGACTGACATTCTTATTTTTAATTGTTATTAAAAAATAGGGTTGAAAAATCAAAAAGGAGTGAACAGCCATGCACAGCATAATGAAAGCTTAATACTGGGCTTTGTAATATACTAAATTATACAGGCAATCAATTTGAATTAATTGGTATCCCTTCAGATAGCAGCAGATTCTTTTTAAATTAGATTACTGATGGTTGTGCTGAAAATTCGCCTTCACTTTGTATAAATTAAAGCTCTGGAAAAGCATTTACAAAATAACAAGATATAAATGAATGCAATCGTACTGTTGGAAAAGGTGCTTTTTACAATCACACAACATATTAGAAATAATAGCTAAACCTTGCCTCTGCGGTCTGTTATTAATTACCTGGCAAATAGGAGCTGTCTGTTTTCAGACTGAGTTATAGTGGTGGTGAGAGATCACCAAAGAAAATTAAACAGCAATCAAAGTACATTTCTATCATCATAATTCTGATTGTCAGGATCACCTTTGCTAAGATGGCTCATAGCAGCACAACAAATCCTAGTTTTCATTAAGTGGCTCACTATGCCGCCTCTCATATTTTATATTTATGTAGCGTCATACGTGTGTCCTACATTCTTGTTATTTCTCGTACGCGATGTAATTTATTCGACATGGAAACACGAGAATGCTGCCACGAAACTGAATTTAATTGATAGTTAGAGAAGGCGTAGCTTCTTAAGAGTCATCTGTGGCATCCGCTGTGCAAAGCGCTGCGATATGTTTATGCCACACCAACACACACGCAGCAGCAATAACACCAAGCGCCCTGCAAGATTTTTATCACATCATGCATGCCTTTTAACCTGCCGTGATTTTGCACAGCAGAAATTCACAATCGCTTAAATTTCAAAGAGGATGTAAGTATCTGGCTCTGTGTCTTCAGAATGTGGCTTCTTTTATAGCGGGGGGTAATATCAGCCTGGAGACCCATACGTTATGAAATGTCAGGATCCTATGCATTCTAATTGAGTGCGGAACAGTTAATGGCTGTGGAAATTCAGCCACTTGACGTCTTATTCCCCTGTGTGCCATTTCACAGCCAAGCCCATGAGCCTCAATTAAATGACAAAATGGGCCCATTCGTGAAAATAACAACAATAAAAACACAAGCCTGGATGGCAATAATATCAGGTCTCACCTTGAATCAACAATGGTCACAGCTTGCAAATGGCTAAGCAGAGACACTATGATAAGAGCAGAGACAGGGGGGCAATATGAGGTAAGTCTTAGCAGCTTAATCCAAGATATACTGTATGAGGGCTGCAACTAACTATTATTTTCATCACTGATTAATCTGCGACAATTATTGTCTCAGTAAAGGCCAGTAGAACATTTTAGGCTATTTATGCTACTCCATTACAATTGTACTTTATACTACACTTCATTTATTTTGCACTTTTGGAATAAAAAAAAAACAGGATATACTTTAATAATAATTATATAATAATAATATGATGCAGAACTTCATTAGTAATCTACCCAGTCATATACAAAGTATCCAAAACTGGCTCCACATTGAATGTATTTGTTAGTAATAAAACCACAAAAACAAGGTATTCTTAAATAATATGACAAGGTAACATTTTTATACTTTACATTTCCTGATGATATTTGACTTGTAACTGAATATTTGTAGACTATGGTAGTAGGAAACAATACATACTAATTACAATGTATAATAGTAATATTCTTTCTCATTCATCACTTATGACCCACTGGAAGTGCGTGGTGGAGTCTGTATCTGCAGAGAACAGCCCTCTGCCTGTATTTTCTTACTTCTCTGTGTTCCGGATGTTTCTGGGGGTCAAGACTCAATCAGGTGCCTGGTTGTAAAGCACATATCTAAGACACAGTGGCAACAATACACAAATACAGCAAGGCAAAGGTCCAGTGGATAAAGAATGACTCAGAGGTTGGCTTTAACCCAGTGGGGGGCACACTTGCCCTAACCCTGGGGCAAGGCAGGATGTGTTTCTTGCACCAACTTTAAATATTTTGTGTACAAACTGCAACTGACTCATTCTTCCTTGAAAGAGAATCTACTTCCTGTAAAAC
The DNA here is from genome assembly GCA_029853015.1 of Chelidonichthys spinosus. Classification (NCBI taxonomy): domain Eukaryota; kingdom Metazoa; phylum Chordata; class Actinopteri; order Perciformes; family Triglidae; genus Chelidonichthys; species Chelidonichthys spinosus. The sequence continues at coordinate 19,573,881 of CM056830.1, forward strand.
TGGCAAAGGCTGATTCTCACTCTCAATCAAGCATTTGGTCCAAAAGGTGTCAGAAAAAAGCACAAAAAAGGCCCAAATATACGTCTTCAAATGCCACGTCTTTCCTGAACCATACCCTAAAATATTCACTTCAATATCATAGAAGATATTCCTGCAAATATTCATATTTGAACAATTCATTATGAGCATTTCTGCTTTAAAAATGACCTAGGTTCTGTACTGTACATGAGAAAACATTTAATAACTTCCAACTTTGGCTGTCAGACAGCAGGTAGAACTCGGCCTGTCCATGGTCCCCGGGGGACCAGCAAGCCTTTTTCTCAGACTCAGGCCTACTTTTTCAACCAAACAAGATCATGTCCCAAAATCTCTCTCCCCCGAAAACTTAAAGTCACCTATGTGTTACCAAGTAAAACTTTTAAAATCCAGAATCAATAACGCTTAAACCTTTTCCCATTTTCAGCAGATGTCTGCAATCCATAAATACACATGGAGCATGTCCTATTAAATCCTGTGATATGGTGAGGGGCTAAATATTGACCCAATCCTGATTGGAGTAGATTTTTTTCACACTCTTGCTTATTGTTTTTATGACTCTTTGACTTTAAGCCCTTTACTGCTTCACTGATTTCATGCAACAAACAATAGCTTTTCAATAATTCAATTTATAGCTCGCCATAAATGGAATTCAAAGGACAATGCTGCTGCAAATGAACACGGACGCTGCTTTTGGCTCCGGCAGCATCGCGGTTTCCAGAGGAAAGAGAGAATATTTATTTTACGGTTGCCTCACATTCCCATTAAAAAGGAGGAAGCTATATTTCCAAGCGTGTGGGCATAAATGTAATATACAGAGTTAAAAGAGACAGATGGTGGAGTGAAACTCTCAAGTGGCAACGCTGTGCAATGGTACCACTGCAGCCAGTGCCAATGAAGAAATCCTCCTAAAACCATCCAAGGCCAGATTACATTTATTAATACATGTTCATGTGCATCTATCGTGCTGCCCGCTCACATACGTGCTCATGTGGGCCGTCTTGTTCTCCATGCACACGTGGCCGCATCTCGTTCATCATTTATTGTTAATGCCAAAACACTGAGAAGTGATATGTGGGATCTAAGAGACAAGCAATGAATTACCATTCTATTTATTTATCCGGGCCTTTCTGTCAATCACAGCAATAATCAGAACTAACCATTCAAATTTTGAGAAAATGAAGGATGCATTCCCTCCAATTTTCAATTTGGAAGTGGCAACTATGGCCATGATGAATGTCTGAATAGTCCATCTTCTTCCTCTCATTTCTCCTAACCTTTCTTGACAGCTTATATATTGCCTACCTGGTAATTTGCTCTACAATAATTGTTACTGTGAGATTTCCCCCAGTTTTTAACAAGGATTCTTAACACCCTCTGTAGGTGACAAAATGCAATTACAAACACAAGTGCCCCATCGTGACTGGTCATCAGCAGCTGCCACCCCCCATTCCCAGGCCCCAACTGGTTCCATTAATGGAAGAAAAAAAAAACAAAAGGCATGCAGACAGATTCAGCAAACATTTGCTCGGGATGAAGCGTTAATTAAAAGATATGAAGCCGTTTTATTGATTAACAACATCGGTGATTAAAGTGTACGGCTGATTTTTTTTCCGAGGCTTGCCGTTTTGTTCCCTCTCAGAGATCATTTATTTGTTGCGCGGCCCCGTTTATTGATAAGTGTGTTTGATGAATGCAGATGCGGCTGTTCGGAGAGTGGGCTTGCTGATGGAGCGATCATATTGTGCGAAAACACCAGGCTCAGGCAAGAACAGCTGTTGCGGCTCCGTCCACTGGGACGCCATGTTTCACCACCACCCCAAGTGCACATGCAGGCGCGCTGCTGTAAAGCTGCAACCGACATATTCACAGCATCCTAACAACTCTATGAATTTTATGACACATCACCAGAGCGCTCTCATCTCTGTCCAGCACTAAAACCTTAATTATTGGACTAATTGCTATGACTATATTCATCCCGCTGGTAATCCGTTGGTGATTACATTCTGTGCTCAATACCAGTCTTATCCTTTAATTAAAAGGATTATTAACCTTTAAAGTGGAGCCATGTGGGATTAAACCCTCGACTGTTAGTGTCAAAAGCGTTCTTTTACAAAACAGGCTGAGAATGAGGCGCATCGTTTCAATCACAATCAGCAGACTGTGGGCTATTCTGCATGTTAGCCTCTTAAGGAGCAGACTTACAAGAGCAATAAGCCATCAACCACATGTCCTACAGAATGCCGACGCATTACACCTGGGGGCCAACAATCAGTGCAGATAGATGGATAATGATACAGGTACAGACAACAAGGTGAAAGGGTGAACTGGTTAAAAAACTAAATCTGAAAACAGACAGTGAGATCTTCGAGGCTTTTCACCTTGAACACAGGTGAGTTCAGAGTTCAAAGTCAGCCTAAGTGGAGCGTGATTAAAAATCATTGGAACTCGTGGTAAAACGAGAGTGCATTTTCCAGCCCTGAAGAGGATGGATCGGTGTGGTCAAGGTTTGATGACAAATCATTGATCTACATGAGGCCTCCTCATGTACACCTGTGTAAGACACTGGAAAGAGGCACGTGGACTCTGATTAGTGTAAGAATACATGAATATAAACGATGTTAAATTGATACCATCGGTATCACAGGGGGGGGGGCTGCAGCGGTCATCCAACGCAGCATCATATTGTCTGATCAATACCTGCCCTAGTCAATAACGTAACAGAACTATTTGGCACCAATGAGGCAAACATGAACCATGAGCAAGAGACCATGATGCTGAACCCCCCCAAACCCCCCCATCAAAGCTGAGTTGAGCAGTAAGAATCCAGAGCTGTTTGCCCATGCCAAAGCCACGCTGCATTATCCAGAGCAAGTCTTCATTTGAATGTCCTAATTAGTTAATTAGTTGGTGGTTAAGGATGATATGAGCATCTCATCAATCTCTCTATCTCTAAAAATAAACACCCTGGGATGGCGGTGGTGAGTCATTAGAATACTGATGACTGTGGGAAGTGTCTGTGAGGATTAGAGGTCTGCTTGTGACACTCCATATTTCCACAAACCACCCGGCTCCGTAAAGAAGACTAAAGAGCCATTGCCAGTGAGCATTGTATGGATGACAAACCAAGCATGACATAATGAGTTTACAGAAACTCTGAGGAGCTCAATTAATGCTTTTCCATGCGTAGCGTTTGGGATCCATTTACTTGTTTATCACCGATGGAGGGAAAATGATAATTAGACATGAGAATGAAAGTTGTTATCACGCACACAAATGATTAAAAACAAGTTTATTTTAAGGAAGTGCGCATTATGACTTTTAAACATTTCAAAAAAGGGCTGTTATTAAAGTGCCTGATTCTAACCAGACTCCTCAGTCGCCATGTGGACTTTGATCAAGTACTTTAGGTAAAGTAGCAGCAGTGCAGACAGAGTTTGTTCTTTGTTTCTGCAGTGGAATATGTGAAGGAAGGAAGGAGAGGAGGAAGAAAGAATAGGTTAAAAATAGTTAGCATGTGGCAGCGTATGATTGAGTTTCCAGGGCTCTGAAAATTCACTCTAATTATTCAACGCTATCCCTCTGTCATCCTTCCCTATATGCATTCCTTTGCAGCACAAGTGACTCCAACTAATATACATAATTCTGCTACTTAATTGGCACGGATCGGGTGAAAGTGGGCTAGGAAACCTCCTTAGAGACTAATAGGGGCACATATCATTGGCTCCATCAGAACAGTAGTCCCATAGGTGATAGAAGTCAGCAAATATTTCATGAGCTGCACTATCAAAGCCTCACCTCTGGAGTCTCATGCACTATCCTGCGAAGAACACTTCCGAAACAGTTCGGCTGTCAGGTGTATTTATAGCAGGTGGGCTGATGACTGATGCTAATGCAGTGGAAATTATGCAGTGCACTATTGCTGTCATAACAATATGTTAGACTTAAACAGAAAGGTTAACTAAACTAGTCATTTAAGCTATAAGTGGGCCACTGGCGTATGCCTGCATCCACGGATACAGATTAAGCTTAGTGCTGGTTTTCATAGACATGGTCCTCGATTCACTCTAGTGTTGATTTAAATATGTTGGTGTTACAGGGGAAGATTCGCTCAAGGGCTAAATGGAGTACAAGTTAAACTGCCATCCAGAAAAAGTCACAGTTTCACCTTGTACCACAAGATGAGACGGCAGGAAAGAAACAGTTTAATATCACGATTACTGTGAACGAAAGAACAATTATTATTAGTATGAGCGCAGTATTCTTAAAATGTGCAGAAAATTATCAAAAGTACTGATATACACAATTACATGATTAGTTTTAAGTATCACACTGAGCACACACACACACACACACACACTGCGTAACCACTATGAGCCCAACAATTGTATAGGAGTCAACCCGTGTTGCAGAATAGTTGGTCCACCTTAAAGCTGCAGTTGGTAACTTTTCTAAAAAATAACTTTTTATAATATTTGCTCTAACTGTCACCATGTCATGACAGTAGTACACGAGACGGATAATCTGTGAAATAATCAGGTTCCTTTGCTTCCTTTTAGCTTCCGAATAGGATTTTCAAGAAAACAACCAATCAGAGCGGAGGGGTCAATCAGCTTGTGAATACAGATTAACCTTAGTTAAGATAAATTAACTCATTTTACTTCGTTTTTGGGAAATGCATTATGTTACTTGTGTGAGTGATAACAGTCTAAAAGACACATCTGTCTACCTGCATCCAGTATTCAATAGAGGTCTCTCGCAGTATTAGCTCCATGCTAACTCTTAGATAGCATTGGATGAGTATTCCTGTATCATAAGCGGTTAATCTGAAACGATGTCAGTGTTGTGGGCAATATTCACAGATTTCTATGAATTCAATGTTATGAAGTCAAGAATGCTAATGCTAGTATTTCATTTGAGCGTATTATGTAACAATATACACAGCTGCGGCCTGGAGCTCCATCTATTGGGCCGCGGAGGAACTTCCAAATGGTTAAATTCAATTTAAAAAAAAATACATTTTTGGTCATTAACAAAGCTAGTTATTTTTTATGTCTACATGGGCTCAAGAATTCACATAAATAAATAAAAATAATATCAATGACCAGCTATGTCTGAATATCACCACACCAATTATGACACATCATCAGGAAGAGACACGCGTGTGTTGCCACCATTAGCTAACATTCCCTCAGATGCAGTGACACAAAACAGATCGAAAACAGTGATGTGGGACCCAACCCCGCGTCAGTTAAAGCTCTAAAACATGTGGTGGGGAATTATGACCCCTGAATACATTAAGTTTGGATTTATAATGGCAGGCAGTGATGGCTGAGGGTAAGCAGAATATTTATTTTGGTCATTACAACTGACAGAGGCATAACACATATTAACAGCCCAGTTTAGATTCAATCCTTTTTTTGTAATGGTTTTTTCCACATTTGTGTGGTACAGTGGTCCTAGGAAACTTTTTACTTGTTTTAAATTCATGAAACAAACTGATTTGTATGGGAGCATTTGATGTGGCTTCATGATTGTACAGTGTATGCTATCATGGAGCCACATATGGATTTTGTCATCAACCAACCAATCTCCCAACAGTGTATTCCTATAGGACAATGCCCTTTAACCTTTCTGAAACGTAAAGTGCTTCAACAATCTAAATGATTGGTCCCTTCCTCCTCTGATTGTTCTTGGTCAGCAAGCTTTTTGGTTGAAACCAAAACCTTCAGAAACAACCCACCAAATAGTAAAAGCCACACCACGATAAAAAATCTCCACACTATATCAAAACAAATTGTGGCCACTAAAGGAATCAATTGTTGACATTTCACCTCCATCTATTGAGAGTTCACTGACCCTGGCTTTTAAATTTACAGCCCTGTACAGCCTCAATCAAAGTGTTTGTCAGCAACGCATTTTGTCAAAAGTTTTAGTGTAACACATTGCAGATCATGACATGTATGGATTTAATGGACCCTTGAGCCACCCTTATATATCTCATGTCGTTCACACAGGATAAATATCTTAGCTCTCAGTGTGTAATAACACAGGAGGAGATTTGTGGGCGAGACCCCCATTTCTAATCTTAGATCTATTAAAGTGCTTCTGAATGAATCATCAAAGCTATTGATGTCACTATGGGCTTGTTAGCTGGATCCTGGAGTCAATAACAATTTCTTATGGGGTTTGTAGGAATGGTCACGAACAGTAACGTTTTATTGACAATTGTAATACCATATATATATATATATATATATATAACACACACACACACACACACACACACACTGCATATACAGTGAACATATGCTATATTTGTATTTACATTTTGCTTCTCAAAGCTTTGGAAACCTCTGAAATGTTAAAATGTTCACTTCAGTATCTTTCTGTTTCTGTGGAGTCAAGCATTTCAGGAACAAGGTTTAGGTGGCGTGCCATCAGCCAGGAAAGAGATACCAGCAGAGAGGAAAATATAATCCCATCTTTCTGTTTCCAGGAACAAACACAACCCAGCGACCGGGTTTTCTTTTTCGAGAATCAGCCAGAGGAGAACTACTCAAGCTGAGGATTCCCTCTAAGCAGCAGAAATGACGCTCTCCATTGTGGGCGAGAGGCTGTTTGGTTAGCCCGGGGAGAGGGATCATGAGTACAATATTGACTTTAAATTACAGCAATAGCTGCTGCTCATGCTGTCTCAGGACCATGCTGCGGATCAAACACAAAGATCAGGCCAGGATTAGGAGAAAGCCACTGACAAGCGCCGAGCCGCCTCTCTGCAGCGGCAGCACGCATACTCACACAGCACCTCCCAAATCTCACACTAAGCTCTCCCCTGCCTCTCGACATGTAACACACAGACCTTATACTCATCTCATTTGGATTTCAAAGCCAAAATTGATTACAAACAAAATTAACTAAACACAAGGGGTAAAGGCGGCTGGCTCTGTGTGTGTGTGTGTGTGTGTGTGTGTGTGTGTGTGTGGACTTTGTCAGGACAGATTTATTCTGACGAGTGGAGGATGGCAGCATTTCCTCCCTGATGGTGAAGATTCTCACATTTGCTCACAGGATGCAGCCTTGTTCTTGCAACGCCTTGTAACTGGGCTTTTATTTTCCTTTTCCTGGCAGTTAAACACAAATAACAGCATGGATGATGTGCTGGGATTCATTGTCTGCACTCAGGGAGGAGTGCAGGATATGACTGGAGTGATAAATGATCGCGCCTTGAGCCTGCCGTGACAAAGGAACTGCGGCACAATCTGCATGTGCTCCATCCTTTCGCCATCATTAGGTGTAATTGGGACTCACGGCGAGGCGTGTTCTTTTTTTTCCGCCGTGGAAGTTTCGGGGAATGGAGCCGCAACTGCTAATAGGACAAGCTGCAGAAGGGAGACACGTCCAGGACCGGTGCTATGGCACTAACAGTATGTCGCCAATACCACATGGCTGGCCGACAGCAAACGGACGCTCAACAGATATGTGCGTTTGTAAAAACTCCTTAACTCTAATGTCAGACCAACTCTATTGTCATGTCAAACTACCCTTTTTGATGTTGACCTTCAAGGGTGCACACACGGGGGCTGTTATTGGCATCTGCCTGTGGAAGGTGGAGCATGTTCCTTCACTCTAAACACAACACACACACACACACAAAAAAACACCCAGTCGGGCACTGATTACAGTGCTGCTCATTAGCTATAATGGGGATGCATGTGGAATTTACAGCATTGTATAACAAGGTTAGAAACAGACTCATGAATCCTAGTATTCGTGCACCGTTTTCTCCTGTAGCACTATTATTCATCATTAAGACGAGAATATCCAAACACAGCCGAGTACATGCAGCAAGTTGGGACTAAACTGGCAGAGTAATAATAGATGTGGAGGGGTAAATGAGTGTGCAAGTTGCCCCTGTTTGTCAACCAAATACTCAAAAGACCCCCATGTGCACTCTTAAATGCAGTAAGTTCCAGCAGCAGCAGAAACACAAAGTCTTTGTTTCGTGACCTCAGCCTGTATATCCTCTCCCCTCCTCTGAATCAAAAGCCCCCACACCATCTTTAGCATTTAGAATTAATTGCACAGTTATCCTCAAATTAATTCCTAACTGTTTTACAACACACAGAGAGAAAAGGGCAAACCAATTATTATTCTGTTTTCACCTTACAGAGGGGGATATTATGCAAATGATCCTCTCTACATGAGAAGGAAGAGGGGCTTTATTTTCCTCAGCAGATGCTGCCTAGACAGTCTCGCGTTCTGTGGGGGACAGGAAGTGGGGATGCTGTGAAGATCTGATCGCTCCACCTGGCTTCCTACTGACTCCATATCCAAGCAATAATAGAAAACACACTGATTAATTATTTATTTCAAACAATGTTTTTTTCCCCTATATTTCATGCTGGACAACTAAGGTTAAAAGGAATGTTCCAAGTGCTGTCTGGAAATATTTTACAACTTCTGCACTTACGAGCTAGAGGTGTTTCTTGATGGAAGACAAAGTCCCTTGGCTATGCAGACCTGCAAAATGTTTTATTTGCTACTTTCCCAGGAAGAGAACACATACTAAGAGAGAGCAGCGAGCCTGTGAGCCAGACATCAAGTAGTGGCTGACAGGATGGCAACGCTGGGTTTCAGAGAGGACAGGGGGCATCTCACCTCCCCTCGGCTGCTCCGCACTCCTGACCACAGCGAGTGTTTATTAATCTGAGACCTTGAGACCTCGGAGAAGTTGCTAAATGAAAACAAAAAAAAGCATCTCCAACTTCTTAACAGTCAAGAGCCATAATGCTTCGTAACGGGCTTCTTCTTTCAAGGTGGAACAAACAAAAGCTTTAATGAGCTGTAATGATGAGTTAAGGTCAAAGCACTTATCATCTTTACAAATCAGGAGAAGATGTGCTCATGGAAATAAGCTCCCATGAGTATCCATCATCACCTCCAAAAACTGCATGCAGTGGCACAGCTCCAGGTGCTCGAGCAAATTGGGCTTTCGATGTGGGATGGATCAAACGCCAGCTCAATATTCATTATTCTCTCTCGACTGTGATCTGCTGCAGTTCTGTGAGTGGGTGAGGGTAATTGTGTACCTCATCGTGCGCATGTTTGGACCCAACCTTAATCATGATGTCAGGCTGTAAATAAAAGGTTATTAAAGGAACAAAGATCCAGGTTTTACATATGTTAGGCAGGGGAGGTCTCGAGAACTCCTGTCTCTGAGGTAAACACAAGCCTTCATGACAAATGATGCACATGCTGAGATCAGATAGTTAACAAGAGATCCCCTTATTAACCAGGTCTGCATAGATAATTGGCACTTGAGCCTCACATTTTGAATCTGGCCTGAGCAGTGCCATTCATCAAGAACCCGAGCATGCTGTCAGGGCTACATAATAAGCTGCAGTAACTGATGAATCAAGATTAAACAGATAGATTGAGAATGAAGGAGGAGAAAATGGGCCACAGCCCCATTGCAGGGGGCTTTCGCTTGATATTCATACCATTAAAGTGGTATTATTCCTTACAGGGATCCTGCATTAGAGGGTATAGTTGTAAAATAGCTCCAGCCCGACAGCACGATGATGGAGAGTCTCAATGTAGATTGAAACACTTTGCTCTAATCTGCATATGCTGCGTGCAAGCTGTTTGACCTGGAGAGGCAGCACTTGTGAATTGTTGACTTAGCGGACCATTTGGTAGGGCATCTTCAGATATTATCTCTCCCAATTCTGAGGAGCTATTAAAATACATTATATTTAAATAGAAAAAGTTAACACCTTTGATTTTAATCGATTTATGCTACACATTCTCCAGCTTTTTCTAGCATGAGGAATTTCTGCTTTTCATTGTGATCTATGTTTGACCGAATATTCTTGGGTTCGGGACTGGTGTTAGGATAGAAGGATTAGCTTCAATGTGGCACTTTGGAGATGATATAATGGGCATTTCACACATTTTTTTAAGACATTTCTTTGACAAAACTATCAGTCAAAAAATCTAGAAAATAATTGGCAGATTAATCAATCGTGAAAATAATCACTCGTAGGCATACGTAAACGTTACTTTAACTTGCTACACATAAATATGACTCAGTAATAGATCTCATTGTTGCCTCAGGTTCAGTAATAACTATGGTTTAGAGTTTGGGCAAATTGTTGTTGTTATACAGTATAATTGGCATTAGCTAAACAATGCAGGAACACATTATGCCTATTAGTGCTGCACAACTATATCAATCAAAATAATTATAGCAAATACAACGTCCCCATCAGAGTAACATAATTAGGTGCATTCATTCCAAACTCATTGGTTTCCACTGGCAGGTCACTGGTCTGTTCTCATAGCCTTTTAATGTGATTATAAATCTGCATGTGCGTGTGTGCGGGTGTGTGTTCACCATCCCCCCCCCCCTTTTTTTTTATCTCACTGGTATATAAGTGTAGATAATTAGAGATGATGGGCCGGTGATCAGCTGCAGGTATGGGAGCCACCTCAGACCTCGCCCAGCCTTGCACCTCCAGCACTCCCCTGCTCTGTCAGGCATGTTTGGCAGCGTCTCCTTTCCCTAAGTCTCCAGCTGTCCAGTGGGGTGCGCCAAGTCACAGCAGGAGTGCCTGCCTCTCCATCTATGGCCCATCTCTTTCTAGGAGTGTGAGATGTGTGTGTTTGGGAAAGGGGGGGTGGAGGGCTGGGGGTGGAGGGGGTCGTCTCTGTACTTGCATTACTCACAAGCAGACGGAGCACGCTGCCAGCACCCAGCATGTCCGCCCACACGCCCCTGCCCTGCCGGTTAGACCTCACGGTTGGAGGAGATGATGGAGAGAATCTGGGATCCAGGAGGGGGGTGGATCCAGAGGAATCTGAGAGACAGAGAGAGGCAGACAGAAGCCCAGAAGCTAACCTCCATCCCACAGGCCGATCCTCGGACAGCCCGACCTGATATGGTAGTCTGAAGTCTCGTTGTTGGGGTTCTTTTGGGGGGACGTAGGAGTGGTGTGTCTGTGAAATGACAGCTATATGATTTGTTTGCTTTTGTATTATCTCCTCCCCTTATTATTGTACCACAAATTCTACAGGTATCTTAGCCACGTAGCCGTATGTTGATTGTTATCTAGACGGTGCAATTTCATTTCATTATGGAAATTATACGTGGCAGCTTAACTGACTTTACAAGAGTAATAAAAGGAACGTATTTACAAAAAGCAGCAACGTGCTTGGACCTTAAAAATGATGTGTCGTTGCAAAATGTGTAATATGCTTAATGCTTGATGTCTGTATAATAATAATAAAAACGATAATAAGAACAACAATATCAATATAAAAGATTTCGAGCATACAAAGAAAAAGAGACACAATTTATATCTAAATGTAGCAATTAGTCATATTGGCGTATTTCAATATTATTGAATACTGGTTGGAAACAATAAAAAAGGCAGTCTGATTATGTTCCTCATGAACATTGGGACAAATTCTCAACAACAAACCCTCATCCAAATATAAAGTAAGTAGAACGCATTACTACCACCAGCAGACGGCATTACTCTCTTGTGCCCACAGGGGGCTCTAGTGTACCATACATTTTACTGCCCAGCCCTCTACGATGCTGCTCAGAGACCAAGGCGCTGATTGTGTTGAGGGTAGACCTTTTGAACCGCTGTGCTGTACGATTGATATAAACATTAACCAAGCTTATACACAAATCGGAATATAAGCATGCTGTAATGGCACAAATTAACTACAAAACAGGGTAAAAAATAGTTAAAACAAAACAGAGATGTACTCATAATGTAACGTGGCACTGCATCAAAGTGGTACGAAAAACCTGCAAAAAGCTCATCTTGATCCTGATATTTCTGACTATATAAATATATATATAAATGTGTGTGTGTGTGTGTGTGTGTTTGTGTGTGCATGTGTGTGTGTGTGCGTGTCTGTATCAAATTCCAAGGTGGTGAACAGTACTTGATGAGCTAGCTCTGGAGACCTCTGAATTTTAATGATGTTGGAGATGATATTGTGTGTCCTTCAGCTTGTTATACTGACACAAGCACTCCATAAATCATCATACCTAGCTATCGTAAAATCAATACCAAACTGCTACCTCAGCGCTAACCCGTAATAAGTTTTTCAGCCATCTAACAGCTTAAACTTTGCTGTAATGCCGTTCGACCTATAGGTTAAGATCAGAGCATGCTTAATTTGTTTTGTAATAGAGACTTTCTAATCCTTAATGAAGCGCCTATTAGGGAGGCTTTTGTTGGCACATTGGTGATCAGTTGGTGGAACAGCCACTGCAATTAAGTTTGAATCTTTGTCCTGGAGCAAAAAAAAAAAAAAAAAAAAAGGGAAAAGAAAATAAAAAAGGGGGGGAGTGGAGAAAAAAAAAGGAAAGCTTGAACGGTCAATAAATGTTAATCCAGTCAGAACTCGTCTGCGCCTTTGAACGGGACTCATGCTGTTTTTTTTCACATGCACTTGTTTCATCCTTCCCTAAGAGAGGCCATCCCTTAAGGATACTGCCTCTGATTCTGAGACCAGACTACCTCTCACTAATAAGAGCCCATGTGTAAGCAATACTGTACACATTTAACACATTATTACCTGGCTTTGTGTAAAACATAAGCCATAAATACATTGCTCTTTAAAATAATTGGAAGACCGTCGTTTTTCCATGTGATTGTTGAAATAATGGGACTGCTATTAAGCGACTGTGGGGAAAGATAAAATAAATAAAAGGTTACATGAGTTTGTGTCGCGGCTTGACGGATGAAAGAATTCATTGTTACTTTTATCCGTCTCTTCCTCTTTTTTTTTTTGCACCGAGATGATCTCCGCAAGCTTTATCCAAAACACCAAGATGCAAATAAAAGAAAAACTGAAAATGACAAGCCTCATGTAACCATGTGGGCTTGTTTTGTTTAGAATGATAGCTATAACTGGGGCAGCATTTCTGAGACACACAACATATGTAAACGCCTTTGCACAAGAGAGAAGCCATTGCCACAATTTCTGAAGCGTAAACAGCTTATGAAAGTCAAATGGATATGTGGCATAATCTGACACCGCGAGTCACTGCTTCAAAAACATCCCTAACAAACCACGGTGCCAGACAACAGCGACGACGGTTGCATGTTTTTAAACGCTCCACAGGTGATGGTGCCACGATATCAGGCAGCCGCGAGTCATCAAATGAAATTAGTCTGGTATTTACCATGAAAGCAACTTTTTGTTTAACAAAAAGTGCTAATGAACACCAAATACTGTATGTAAGTGCAGGCTTCCGGTTTACACTCAAGTGGATTTACAAAAAAAAACTTAACAGGCTATCAGGGGTCACAACCTCCCAATTTCAGGTTCCAAAGATGAAGCGTTAAAATGGCACCGCCATCGGCTTATAACTCATGTTTTATGGCGAGGGGAACACCCACATACCCATGGTTTTTTGGAGATGCTGACATTGGCTGTGATTTACACGCAGCAAGAGGTGGTGACCAATTGTCAGAGGTCTTGCTGGCTGACCCTGAAACATCTGTGTTTAGGGTCTGCTGCTGATTACGCAGCAGAGAAGACAGCTAAGAGGACAATGTAACCCTGGCAATAGTGCAGCCTGAACAAAAATATTCTACTTGAATGGCAGCAACACATGAAGTGATTTTAAAATGGAATATTGTGGCAAAGGGTCCAGTAATAGTAAAGAAATTACACAAAAATACATTGTTGGGATTTACTCTCTTCCCACATCACCCTCGCTATTGATGTGTTCTGTCTAATCAAAATTGTTCATTAAATATGATTCATTATAACTCATTTTATAGCAAAATATATAATGCTGTTTCTTGTTTTAAAGGGCAGACTTGTTTACATTGTTTTTTTAAGATATGATGTAATGCAGCTTCCCATTAACCTACTTTTATTTAAAAAGTATATTATTATCTTCCTAGTCACTCATTGAAGAACTACATGAGTGTAAATGCTAAAATATTAGATGTTTTATTGTATTTTTTGTTATCGTCATCAACCACCCTGTCTCGTAAACGCGTTGTAGTGTATGTGTTACTCTGTGACAAAGTCTGAACCTGAGACTTTTCAAAAGATGACAGATAGTGTTTTGTTTTAATAAGATTATGACAGAATTGTTAGCGTTGTATTTTGACTTTGCATTTTATGTTTTCATGTTTTTAACTGGGAAACGACATTTGCTCATGCTCACCACATCTGGATGCAATTTGCACAAGGTTTTGGAACATCAGTGGTATGTTCATAACAACATTAGTGACCTTACAAAAGATGTTGACATGGTGACTTTGCAGATAAGTCTTTTTTTTTTTTTATTTAAATACAGGGAGCAAAATTGGAGCAGCCTGGTATCTTGCATGTCTGTCACAGGCCTCCCATGTGGCTGAGAGTGTTAGGGACTGGCGAGGCCAAACCGGGGCAGGGAGCTGCAGCAGGGGGAGGGGAGGATTTGGAACTTAAGCCAGAGCTGGGATCCGTCAGTGTGGGCGGGTTGGGTCGTCTTTTGCGTGACCTGCCACCCCTGACGGAGCTCTGAGAACTGCAATCTGACCCTAAATGCTGAGCGGCCGTCCCTCTGTGTCACAAGCCTGCGTCATCTGAATGAAGACCGCATACTGTCGTGTAATGCCCATCTATTCATACCGTCTATTTGTGCAATTAAATTACTATCTCATGTTTATATTATATTACATTCAAATTGAAAATTCAAAAGAAAAGAATTCTGATAATAAAATGCAAAGCAAAATAAAACCAGATGAAAAATAAAGCAATGCCTCTCAATTAAACCCAAACAGCAGCAACCACTACATTAGGACACACAGATGTAGTTTTTCACAATTGTATGATGTGCCAAAAAGTCCAGACTCGCCCTTTGTTGAGCATCTACAGAGGAAGAAAACACGGATAATAAAGGTCTCTTTATGATGAGGCTCCTGCACACAGAGCCACAAGAAACTTAAGAAAAAAGATCTATCAAGAGGTGGGAATTACATTGCCCTGTGCCGGGAGCGGGAAAATGAAGCATGCATTTGTGAGCTAGCTGGCAACATAACCTTCAGAAACATCCTATTTTTCATTAGAGTTGTGTCAGACAGCTATGCCTTTAATAACATTCATCCCCGCACCAAGGAGAGGATAACTCAAGCTTTAGGCACATAATGAATGGGAGAATAAGCCCTGGCGCTGTTAAACAGGCAGAGCTGCACTGCTGCACTCATGGCAAGCCTTTCACTGCACGCCACCCTCGTGTATTAACGCCATGCAAATGAACAGTCAGACGCTTCCTGAGGTGGCTCTCTAATGTGGCCTTGTTAATTACTGTCATTAGAGCAGGGGCTAGGAGAGAGGACTAACAAGCCACCGTCCTCATGATCTCTGCATTTGAAAGTCATCTTCGGCAATGAAAACATGTCAGAACCCCAGTAAGAAAATTGCAAATTGCCAAATTTGCTGACAGAGTGGAAATTTTTCTGCTGACTCCGAGCCGCCCGCCAGTGATGGATGCATTCTTGACACAGTCTTGGTGTTTAGACTTAAGAAATAATGAGTATCAATGTCCCAGCCGCAGAATATGCAAAGATGAAAGAGCACTGTGTGAGTTTAATTAAGGGAAGCAGAGGCAGGAGCGGCTTTCATACAGAGTGACCCAACATGATCAGGTTCTTATTGCTGTCATTTTTGTGCTGAAATATGGCCAGTAAGGTACCGGCAGTGCTTTAATAAGACCGACGTAATGTCATAGCAAGCACGCCCGAGGCAGCTTGTGGATTGTAAATGTAGCCCAGAGATATTTCTGTGCCGTATGTCACGGTTTCGGGAAACACAGGTTAACATGTAAAAAAAGAAAAAATCACATCGCAGAGTGAGGCTCCCTCTGAATCAGGGTGGTTTTTTTTTTAAGAACAGTTGAATTGGTTTTCACTGCATCATTACAACTACGGGGGGTGCGGGCACTCATTGTTTCCACAGTCAAGTAAAGTATTTTGTTTTACAAATGCCCTCCGGCAGCTCACGCTCCCTACAACAGCGGGGGAAATGTTTATCATACTTCAGAGAGCAAACAAAAATATCCCCTATTATGTCTGTGATGCATCAAATCCCTCGTGTGGCCTTGAATTTAGTTTCTCCCCCCAAAAGTGGAGGGCGACACAGTCAATATATTCAACACACGAGGCCACGTACAGGGTAATATAGAAGGCTTTTCTCCCCTTTCTCTTTTCACTTCCCTCGCCCTCATTCATTCCTGTTTTTCAAACGTCTATGCTGTTGAGGACAAATCAAAGGCTCTATTTTACTAATGTAACACTGAGCAGACTGTGAGGTGGCTGTGGGGATAATGAGGGACTGCAGAGATGTGAAACAGACAGGCTGAAATGGATAATTAGGACAGAAAGTTTCTGCGATGCCAATGGTACTCTACAGGAAATAGGATCATTAAGTCCTATATAAAAATCTCTCGATGTACGGTGTATCTATATAAAACTGCTCGTCCGCTTCATCCTTTTCATTACAACTTTTCATTTCATTACAACCGAGCTCTGTTTAACTCAAGGTGCAGCCCTTACTGCTGTTTTAGAGACATGTCAAAACGTAGCCGCTTTAACCGATTTTATAACTACCTGTGAATATAATTTGCATAATCACCGCTTTGACCTGCAAGACAAAAAATACATGAATACGTGTCGCACAACTGCAAATTTATATTACTCTGCAAATCCAGTAATCTTGTTTCGGGCAGATGAATGCTGGGGATTTTTTGATTGTTAGCGTGTGAATGGAAGGGACGACCCCTCGCAGGTCCGTATCAGCGGGTCTGTTGCAGGCAAACTGGATAATGAGCCGCAATAGCTGTTAAAAGACGTTTGAGGGAGATATCATGCTATGTTGCTCTATTATGATTAGATTTCTCCTTGACAATATGAAAAGATCAAATCAATATCTACTGAGATTTTGATGATCCACAAGCCACCCCCATCCAGTTTCCACCTCCCCAGGCTCTATTGAGAGAGCATGATCTGACATCACCGCAGTAGCATCCGGCTTTTCTCTGCAACTGTGAAAATATGTAACTTCGATTAGTGAAATGCTGAACAAAATGACCCGCGTTTTGGATTCACTCCCAAACGTTGCTGTTTGGGTACTGATGACAGGACCTATTGTGTTTCACTTTAAAGCAATTCAATTAGGAGTCATTAGTCCTCTGAGTGATTACCAGTGGCCTATCGATAGAGGAAGGACACACTAATTAAAGGGCATTTAAATGTTTCTCAGCGCGGCGTAATGGGGAGAAACACAGCATTTAAAACGCAGTTTGGATGAAAATATCCTTGCACAGCAAATGACCGACATAACATGTTCACTTTGCTCTCTGAAAATTCCCTTTATGGGCATACATATACAGTAATGGATCCCTGAGGAATACTAAAATATGGTCACATTGCAGTCACCAAGAAGATAGCAGCCCTGCCAAAACGCAGGTAAATATTCAGACGTTATGGTACTCCACTAGGAAAAAGTAGGAAAAAAAATAAAAAGACAGATAAATAGCAAAACTGATGTAAAATCATGGCAGGTATTTATGGCACATATGTGAAATTGAATATAAGCATTTCGCTAAAAGGAGGAAGCGGATTATCTTTCATTTTTAATTGACTGTCAGTGTTGTGCATCTTGGAATTCATCTCATCAGAGATGGATAGGTACTTTCACTGCCTATCATGAAGTTAATTCTATTCCGAGATGAATGGTGGTGATTATGTTGAAGAAAGGTGACTTAGTCTAAATCCGCTTCCCTTTTCTGTAATAGGTTACCGCTTTTGTTTTTTTAACGCAATCACACTTTTACTGTGGGAATCATCAGGAGTGAAATGAAACATATTCCGTAAATCAACAAGATGAATATAAAAAGGCTGATCATTTAAATGCATACTAAAAACTAGCTCATCTTAATGTGAAAAAAAATAGAATACACAAGTGAAATAGCATTTGCACAGGTCACAGAAAATTACATTTCATCTCCGCGGGTATTTCTGGAGACTCATCATCCACAGCACAAGGACACTACACCTCTACAGCGTACAGAGGACTGCTTTGTGTTAACATAGTGAGAGAGATATTGATTAAAGTATGATAAGAAGAAGCTCCAGTCCCAGGGCAGAGCCTTTACAGCTATGATTAAATATGCTGCAGAGGTAGGACCTATATCTTACACATGTGCATCTGTATAAGGTAAATTATCTTTCCCCACTAATATAGAATGAAAGCCTATAAGAGCTCCAAGACCCTAATTATAGCGCGTTTGAAATTAAAGCATGTTATCATTTGGCCAGCATGTGTCAAAGGTACAAGATGACTCAAGATGTAAAGCAAAGCCTTGAAAGGCATCTTACAAATAGAGTAGATAACACATAGTAGGTGAATGTATATATGATATACTGAGTTATAAGATATTAGTTGGTGTAAGAGTGGCTTCTTTCTGGATTTCATGCACAATTTAAGCGATTCGACATGAGCCAGTACCGCGTTTCAGGGGACGCTCTTTAGAATGAGTAGTTCTCATTCAACATTCAGTCAAAGATGTGTTTTTAGCCAGGCTGATGACTGACCGCAGCAATGGACAGCACCGAATGGAGCAATCATTTCATGGAACAATTAAATGAAGTTATAGAAATCAATTGCAGGAATGAAAACAAAATCCAAACACATTTTACCATCTAAATATTAGCGGAGGTTAAAATGTGTTGCTGTTGAAGATGACCCATCATTGACCAAATAAATATGTAAACAAAGCTTTACATTAAACTCATGTTAAACTGTCACGTGTAAATAAGTTAATTGAATTATTATGTAAAGAAAGTAAGAAGAAGATGGGAAACAATATTTAAACAGGGGGCGCCATAGAATTAAGATGGACAGGGTCATAAATATAAAACTTAAATAGGTGAATACTGAAAAATAATAAAAAATATTTCAATTTCGAGATAATAAAGTCCCATTGTAAGTTTAATATTTACATTTTCATCAAATCACCTGGTGAGTAGATCTCACAACAGTCAGGTACGGCATAACATTGTAATATTAACTTTTTTGTATAGTATTGTAGTATATAAATGTATATAATTGCATTGTCATGTCCTATAATGTATGTATGCATGTATTTATTTTGCTTATGTATTTATATATGTAGGTATGAATTTGCACAGATAAATGTTAAATAGTATCACCAGGGACAATGTAATTTCCATATTTCCAGGTAAAAAAAAAAAGAGACAGTAATGATCCACACATAGTAGCTGTTTAAAACATGGAGAGATCGGGCCGGACATGCAGGTGGATGAGACTCTACCACCTATGAAGTTTACAGAGGAGGACTGTTGTGTCTACAGCCACACATGTATGCTCTTTTCTACCTCTATCTTCTCAGCTCACTGCTATTTCTATGATCACAATTATGTGTTTGAATGCCATTTTATATAAAATATAAACTGCTTGAATCTAAATACGATAACTGTTGATAATGAGCAGCTTCCAGATCAAGATCCTTGTTTTTGCATAAAACTCATTAGTTAATAACACCCTTCTTCAAAAAGGTGGACGATCCAATTTTGCATGCCGACAGCATTCCTCGGTTTTAGCTACGCGGCCGAAATAACCGTGAGAAATGCCCCCTTGGTCTGACTTTTATTCCTCACCTTATTCCCAATGTCATTCATTTGCCACTGAAGGTAACAAGCCTTTTCCACTCTGTGCTCTGTAACGGCAGACCTTTAATAGCCATTTCCCGGCGTGGTGAGGGGAGAGAGGGGGAACATGTTTATTTGTGTGTCTGCACATGCCTCTCCAGCGATTCTCTCTGCTCCACTCACCCAGCTGCTGGCTGGAGGAGTGATTCATGGGCCTGACAGATGCCTGGTGCAGCTGGATCTGTCCTTGATCATCCCAAAAGCCTGGACAGCACTGTCATTCACCATTGCCCAAATTATCTCTGTATTGACTGCAGAACCCTCTGTGACAGCACCGTAATGGCTAATTACCCAGGATGCTTTGGGTACTTTTAAACCCCAGAGTGTTCTCTTGCTGTCTTGCCATGCGGCTGCTGCTGCTACCACGTGTCGCTGTGAGGACCACCGTTTTCTCCAGCCCCACCTGAGTACCACAGCCGGAGGAAGCCGGAGCAAAAAAACCAGAAGAGAAAAAACAAGGAACTGATATCCTCTTTTTTGAAAATTAATACAGCGATTCCAAAGTAACAAAACACTTTTGTTGTGGTCTCAGCGGTGTTTGGTGAGCTGTCACTTGTGACAGTGAAATGTGCACATAAGTTATTATTCATGGTTTGCCTATTTCTCTCTCTTTCTCTTGAGTGTCAGGGGATTCACCTCGTGCAACTCACAGACAGTTAATTATCAAAATCCGTCAAATGATGTTCAAAAATTCGGCTAATTGAAATCTTTCTCAAAAAGGTGAATTTAAAAAAAAAACACAACACACAGATAGCTGATGAAAGTTTTACATTTCAGTCAATAAGCATGCTCATCTACAATCCTAATAGCTGCAATGTTACCTTAGACTTTGAGATGCATTTCAGAGGGAAGGTGACAGAGGGAAGTGAAAGGAAATCAACGGAGAGACAGAAAGAGGGAAGGAGAAGGTGAGGGAATAGAGGGTACAAAATCCCATCCTGACTGTTAGAGAAGATGATGAGGTCCCCTGAGAACGGACAGAGCAGAGAGGGAGCAGCTTTTCTTCACAAAGAATCCAGTAATTTGCCACATCCTGTCCACACACCCGGCATGGAAGCCACTCTGTCCTTAATTACCAGGATAACAAACCCATCCCCTCCCGGCTCTTCATGGCCGCTGTTCTCCTCATGTTACTTTCCCTCTTATCCAACATCGGCACCAGCCAGGCTTCCCGCGCTCCTCCTTCCCATCAGTGTCGGGGTAGAAATGGATAGCCTCTGCCGCTGTCTGCAGACAGTGGAAGGATGGACACCAAATAAAGTGATAAAAGCTGAGAGAATGGCCTTGCCTCGGTTAGCAGCTCTGATCTTGATGGACAGGGGCACTATAATGACACGGAGGCCTCACCTGGGTAAACTAGCAGTTCTGACAGCCCTCTTAGCCATATACACAGGGAAAGCTCTTTATACAAGCCACTACCACTGATACGCTCAATCTAATGACACAATTACTGGTGAAAATATGTTGATTACTCCTCGATAAAAATGAATTATTATCAATTTTGTCTTAGTTAAATTCTCTTTGAATCCATTTGCTGTCTAATCTATAAATTATGTCAATTTTCTAGAAATTTGGTTTCGTAAACATTAAAATGTATATCACAAGACAGAGCAAACCTTGTGGCTTGTAATGACATCGCTGTCATGAGACAACCAGAGTATAGGGGCCGTGGCCTTTTCGTCTGGTTGTCATCTGTCATCTTCAAGATGGCGCCGCGTCTGCCTCGCCGTTTATTTGCATTGGCTTTTGCATACGTCTGCGTTTGCATCATGCATTCTGACGCCACAGATTCAAAACAAAAAAAGGGGGAAGAGCCCGGAGTGACACTACAGTTCTGCCTTTCTACAGCACACACAGATACATTCGGCTCAGAGGGAATGACGCGGCTGTATTAGCGCTGTGTTTGTATGCCTCTTTCAAGTGAGCAGGCAGTGGGAGGGTCTGATATTCCTGGGGGTGAAGGGGTTAGAGGGGTGTGTGTGTGTCTGTGTTACCAGTCACCTGCTGCTAAATCCTATTAGCAAGGCCTGGGGGTTAAACCAACCATCACCATTAAAGGCCTGTCAGGGGAAAGCCCACATATAATAGGGCTGATCGCTACAACTCACAAATAATAAGGTGCTTTGATAGAGGATAATCAATTAGTGATAATGGGAAGAGGCTTGACATTCTGTAGATGCCTTGGAAAGGGAAAATACAATGACAACCACAAAACGTTTGAGATTAATGAGAGTTCAGACTTTTATTAATAGCTTAAACTGTTTTTTTTAGGGGGAAGCACCGTTAAATGAATCATTTATTTTTTTACTTTCTGTTTTGTCACTTTGAGATTGACATACTGTGATATTATATAATAAATACTGAATGAGTTTATTGAACTTTCATGTTTGTCCCTGTGTGCACACAATGTCATGATATTAAAACCTTTGCTTTGATCTTTCATACATACTTTTATGGTTGTGTATTAGCATCGATGAGGAGAAAAATAAAGACTGGGTTCTAACTTCTTGAGGTCACAAAACTCAACTGAAAGCCAAGTGCATACTTTAGATGTTAACTGGCTTTACCCAGTTATACTGCAGCAGTTTTTCATATTAAATGACTCATCACAGTAACTCATCACAGATGTATTCAGACTGTGTCTTTGATAAAAAATCTTGATTTTTTTTTCAGCTAACCCGATCACCACACAGTGCTCGGTTTTTAGGCCTTATTGTGGAAAAAATCTACTTGTGAAAGTTACAGTGTAAAGTAGATATTGTTATTCGAGGATTAGCGTGTCAGCCAAAACATTTCCATATGCTTTCTGAAGTGAGGAAAACGAGGTGAGAAAAAATTGGCAAAGCAAGTGTTAAATGCGATGGGAAGTGACAGTTTACATCTCCAGCCACAATTAACACGTTGATGGCGTTTTTTCGCCCGGCCCCCTCACAGTGATAATGCCTGTTGTCAAATCTGTTTAGCACGCCAAATCTCCTGGAGCCTTCAGCTAGGCAGCAAGCTTTTGACAGATTGAAGGTTCAGAGATAGGCTATCATGACAGATGGAAGCTGGCATCGATGTTCAGCTCTCGCCAATCACAGGGGACCTGCCCCCCTTATTCTGCGGGGCGCAGCTCCGCAACCTTCCCCCCTCTGATGGGAGCAGGGGATGGCATTGTTAAGCAGTGCATCTGTGAGACTCAGTCTCCTCTGATGGAAGCATAAGGCAAAGAGCTCTCAAGCAAAAGACGGCCACTGCTGTAAGCACATTTCAGATATGATGGGAGGCTAGCTCAAGGGAATTGTGGAAGAGAAAAAGTTTGAAACATTTTGAGGAGCAGGGGAAGGACCCAGGAGAGGAAAGAGTGATTGCAGCAAGCCTCAGCTATTCAGTAATGCCATCATTAAATTTGATTATTACCTAACTGCTAGCAAATGCTCTGTGCAGTCACAGCACAGTGGAGTTTGACAGAAGCATTTACTTGATCAGTCTTTATATCTGATTATCAGAATGACATTTATCATCTGACCAACAGAATATCACCTGTTAAATGCTCGATACTGAGAGGGGAAAATCAATTTAGCTAGCCTTGGCTTGTGTATAAAGTCCTCTTTAGAACTCATACTACAGTATGATTACCCTTAATGAGATCCATCTGAAACGGTGGCACAGAAGAAACTCATTAAACTGAGCTTGTTCTAATCAGACAGGCTTATATGGATTTTGCAGACATCAGAAATTGTTCTGAAAAAGAAAAATACACCAGGGCCTCTGAAATAGAAGAAAGGATCCGATAATTAAGTGTCTGCCATGTGCTGATGATATCACGAGTGTTAATGATCACTATAATGACAGTTCACGCTGCACCCAGTTGATTTACAATACACCTACTGTGAGGCACCGCTGCGACAAACACTGCAGCATACACACACAAGGAAAAAAAACAGTTTAGCGACGACTAAAAAGCCATAAGTTTGACCCAATAGGCACCTTTGGGGAAAGGCATTAAATGCTTACTTGCACAATAACATCTCTGCAGGTAGATAACTTTGAGATGCAGCATTGTTGGTTTACTTGCTGGCAGACAGCCCTCTAAGTTGTTTGGTCTCTCCCTCCCTGTTTAGGCGAACACATTGTTGATTCAGACCCATCATGTTGAGGCTTGAGGTCACCCTGTCTCAGGCTTGGCTAGTTAGCAGCAGCCCACCTGATGGCCCAGAGGAAATCACAGCAGCCGCACTCACAGGAGAGGGCCTGACAGCCAGGCCCCGCACCAGAGAGAGGGGTCCAGCCAGGGGGGTGGAGAGAGGAGGGTCAGTATGGGGGGAGGGAGTCGAGAAAGGGAGGGGGATGGGGGGGTTCAAACATAGGGAGGGATGAGAGATGGCTAAAGAGGGCACAGTGGTGAGTTGTGTTGTGATCGCGGCTGCATTAAGTGAGACAGAAACCTCCATGATGAAAGAAGGATGCAAGAAAAGAAACTGGGGTGATAAACTTACTGGGTGGCACACTGGAAGAGAAAGATGAGGTTCCTGGGTTAAATCGTACAAAAAGAGGCAGAAGAGGAAAGTCCAGTCAGTGTAAAGGAGTGATGAGGATCCTCATTCACAAAGATGGATGCTGATATTTGGGTGGGGGGGGGGGGTTCTGTTCAGTGGTATATGGATCTATACACGGGGCTGGTCTAGTGGTCTAGTTGTCTAGTTTTTTTTTCCAACACCTAACAGCAGTTTCTGTTCAAGCAGAAGCAAAAGTGCCCTGTGTAAATGAAGTGAGGCATCAATGTAAGTTATCCTGGGGCAGTGATGCTGCTCTTGCAGAGAAAACGTTGGCTGTAAAATGCTGTGATGAACAGCAGACATTTCCAGTTCACAAGTCTCCCAGTCTCTCCTGAGAGTCTGCTTCATCCCTATTATAGCCAATAATAGCCCATTGTAGTCATATGCTCTTTCTCTTCACTGTGACTGAATGAGGACACATTATTTACTGAGAGGAGACAACGCTAATGCACCGCCGCAGAAAACTGCTGACGGGAAGAGGGCAAAAATCATAGGTTTTCCCTCCTAGAGGACGTTACAGTTCTTTGTATTTATAGGTATGTTTAATAACATCCCACAATCTGCCAATACACCTCTAGACAACCTCCACAGTTGCTCTCGCCGCAGGTTCAACTACAAGGTGGCAAACTGAGGAGATTGAAATCAATGTTTTATTTCCACTTCCTGTAGTAAGTGTATACTGATGCTGATAAGGTCATTTTGTGTAGGGATGAAGGAAGTCTCTTCAAAACGGTTAGTATTGTAATACGATTGTTTGATACAAAAGCTAATGCTAACTATTACATTATTAAATTACAACTTTTTCCAATCTAAATGCGAAAAGATTAGAATTTCATGTTTCGCAATATATGTACCGTGTGGGAGCAAAGATTTAATTCATGAATAGAGTTCAGTACAGCTCTGTGAGCAATGCACAAATTAAAATGTAAAAAAGGAACTAATTAAAGTCCTTTAATACTCGTTAAAATGTAATTTCAAAGGATAAAGGCACTATAACTGGAGCATTTCAACAGGGCAATAACTGCAAAATGCAGATCAAAACCTCATTGTGTCTCTGTGCCATTGAACACAGTTTCTTTAGGTTTCCATTCCTTGCTTATGTCCAAAGGCATCAGGAGACAAATGCCTCACCACAAAGTCATACACCATTAATGCAGTCAGTGGTGCTGCAGCCTCAGAATCTTATTATCTTAGTTGGTTCAGCCTCATTAGCTGTTCTATGCATATTAATGGATGGGAAATGGAAAACTATACCCCATTTAAGAACAAAACATGCTCAAAGTACTCGCTGCTTCGAGGTTATAGGACATAACTCACTCTGCAAATTGCTATCATCGAGCTCCTGGCAGAACCCTGCTGTTTTCTTTACCCAGAAGCTCCTGGTTCCCTCGCAGAGACAGAGTTTCATTAACCTGCACTGCATTCAGATGCCATTATGGCTCTAATTATGGCACATGCTCCTGTGAGGAACTGCCTGGGTTCTCAAAGACTTTTATGTCCAGCTGTCCTGTCGCCAAGGCCGGGGTCGCCGCCGCTGCCGCCGAAGTTCCAGATAGAGAAGATGTACTAATCTCAGATGCATTGAAGCTGGCTTTGTAGACTTATGCAGGCTTATCTATCATGGTCACGACTGCATTAGACATAAGACCTTAAGTTCGCAGGCACTGAAGTAGAAAGGAGAGCAAATTAAATTCTTCTCATCTACCTCCTCAGCTGTGTCCAGATTACATCAGTCAAAAAAGAAATTACGCTTGAGGATAATACCAGCACCGTAGCGGTGAAGAGGTATATATATCTTTATGTCCTGCTTGTTCTCCACATAAGAAATGCAATGCTGTCATCTACTGCAACAGTCAGCTCTTAATGATTTGAAAAGCAAGATAATGACAGTGTGTTTACCATTCCAGACTCAGCACATCTGCCAACGGAACAATGGAGACCTTAGCTTGGGAAGCAAATAAAACCTCTGTCCAGTGTCTCATTATCCATGAAACTATCTCCTCGGCTTCTTCTGTCTCATCAAAGAGAAAGGAAACACAGGAACAAGCTGGAAAATTCCAGCATGAGGGAGATTGAAACAGTTCCCTCAGCATTGAGCATTGTTCACTCACAGCAGATAGTGAAGGTAAGAAGATCCTTTGGCAGGTGCTGCAGGCTGTCAGAGCTGTAGATGAGCTCTGCTGCCGGAGAACATCTTGCCAAATGCTCGAAGCTTGTCAGTTAACAGTTGGCCAGAAAAAGGTGGACAGCTACTAACCTCTCGGAGAAAAAAAACAAAGACCACCAGTCCAGCTCCACGCCACGAAAAAGAAAAGTTTCGAGTTTCCTGCGTAAAATTGCCAGTATTGTCCCGTGGATAAGGGCAAGCCTCTTCTGCAACATGTTTTTAATGCATTTTATACAGATGCTGCCAGGAGAGTGCTTTTCAGGTGTCAGACACTAGAACACAACTTGGGAGCCAAAATGTTTCTACATAGTGAAATTCTCTTCAAGTTGTTTCTTGTCAGTCATTGGAAAACAACATTTTTAAAAGAATGTTTTTAAAAGGTCATGCCGATGCCAACTGTAATGTCTTTATGTGATCAATTCACCTATGATACCCAAGTTTACTTTAAAAATGTGTCAGTCACAAGCAGCCTGCATCTAGTGGTCTGTGAATACAGGTAATTTCTCAAGTTGAACTTCTGTAATTTACTACAATGATTTACAATCATTTTCAGTCATCACTACAACATACAATATGTACAACTCATACAACTCATGTACGTATTTGAGTATTATGCACAAAAATGATGTAAAAAAGTCACTTTTTGTCAGCTTTCGGTCAAAAATGATCTGATCTGACAAGTAAGAAAAAGTCACTCCGCCTCAATAGCCACTGAGTTTGTCAGCTAATGGTCAACCTGCATGGCTCTAAACATTAAAAACATTGCTTGGTACTAAACTTGTATTCAACCACATTTGCGGTATTAGACAGTCCGCCATTTCTGGCTTTCCAGTAATGCTGATCACAGTGAGAATCAACACCTGTAGAGCTCATCGCCTTGGTTTGGATCCAACACAAACTCTGACAGTTCAGATTCCTGCTTTAACCGAGTGCCGCATGAAGAGCAAACTTGTATAAATGACTGGTAAAGAACGTTAAACATCTATCAAAGAGAAGAAATAATTATAGTTTTTCTCTCAGGAGTTGGTGGACCAAAACAGGGATTACTGGACTGGCACTTGACAGGTGGCAAGAAATAACAGGATGCCTATGTTTCTCTGTTTCTGTTGTTGCATGTGTGATGAGGCAATAGTTGGCAATCCATTTAGCCATAAGAAGTTGATAAACTGAGGCAGTATAGTGACAGACTGTCTTTACATCCTCGACTCTTGCTCAATGAGCCGCTTTCAAAGAAAATGTTGACAAAGGTGAAGTTTAGGATTATCATACTTTTTCTTGCAAGATCATTTTAAAGACCCCCTTTAAGATTTTAATACAAAGATAATCTCCTTTGAATATTAAATTGACTAACAGTTTTTTTTCCACAATTACATTGTTAAAAATCTACTCCTTACCGTTCATTGAACATATTGAAAAGATTGTATTGGTTTGAGTGTTTTAACTTCTCCCATTGCTGATGATGTACAGCACTGTAGTAACTACAGGACTCTGATGAAAAAGAGTTCATTTCTGAACAAATTACCTGTTTTTTGTTGGTGAATAGCTGAGTAATGTTTTTTCCCCTGGTTATACTGGTGATAGAATTTGATATGTTACATGTATGAAGTTGAGGCAAATACACATGTATGAGTTGAATGTGACATAAATAATCGCAGTGCGTTGGTAATATTTCATACCAAAAGGGTAAAAAGTTCTATGTCGCACCTGCAGTATACAAGTTCTCCTGGGACAAGCTCAACAACCCTTAAAGGTGCTAATCAGCAATTTTTATTTACAGGGTACAGGTAGGTACAGTTTTCTTTAACATCCAGCTGAAAATAGTCCCATGAGCTCTAAAAAGGTGACCTCATCTGTAAAGGTAGGTGAGTTCAACTCTCTCTCCCCTGCATTTCTTAAAATAATAATTTACCATTAAACAACCAATGAATCTGACTTAACTATTTTTAATACTGCCATAGAGTGAATAGACCTCAAAGCTTTTGCAGAATTTGGCGGGCGTTATCGACCCTTTCGACATGAGCAAACTCATGAAAATCACTCAGCTGACACTCCACATTTGAGCTTCATCAAAGAGGATGTCTTTGTTTTCATTTAGTTTTTCTTATATAACAAATCATTTGAATTAATGCAATCTCATGATTGAAAATACAGTTTAAGTGTGCACACTTGCAATGCGCAACACTAATTCCAATAAACCCCTTTCCTCAATAATCTAAATAATTTTGCTTTAATTAAAAGCGCCATAACAATGAGCCACAGAGAGATAAATAAATAACTTCACTGTCCTCCCTGGAATTGTGCTGATGCAGAGGCCTGCCTAGGCATTATAAACCTAATTAGCAGAAGATTACTATGCAGTGTGCAAGGCTGTGGTCCAGAAAGACATCATTAGGTCTTCTGATGGGGATATGCCTTCAGCACATTGATTCTTTTTCGCTCCAAGAACAATGCAGATTGCAGACTTTATAATTGGGCTTTCAGGTCACTTGTGACTTCACTTCCACTATGTGTGGCTGGCGATCTCCATTCAAACAAAAGAAGCCGATAACAAAAAGTCATTCCCCCTGAGCTTAAGGAATGAAGAGAATGTTCATGGATTATGAGACGCACCAACGAAACATCGATAAATAAAAATCATATGAGCGATGCATTCTGTAGGACTACAAAAGTATTCTATAGGAAAATGAGATAAAACTTTAGAGATCAAATCGGACATTAAGAAATCCTAATTAAATAACTAACAGAAATACTGTTTCATAATGGAGAATATATCTCGTATGACTATCAATAATGGTGTCGATGAGACCTGTCAACAAAAATCTGTCTAATGCATTTCACGTTTAATAACAGTAATACTACTAATATAAATACCTATTATTCACATTATAAAGCCACGTGTGAATTTGCTTCTGATATGTTAAGTGGTTCTGCAAAAATAGACGCATCCCGTAAAAAGATGAAGATGAAAGATGAAAAAGCTGGATGTGAATCGCTCTGCTAATGCAAGCAGTGGACAATAAGGACCTTGAACTAGAGCTGCAACAGTCGATTAATCAATTAGTGGAAATTAATTCAACTTCATTGATAATCAATTATTCCCTTTAGTTATTTTTCAAGCAAAAATCCCAAACATTTCATGTTACATCTTCTCAAATATGATAGTTTGTTGCTGCTTTTCTTTGGGTCATATCTCAGTTGAATTTCGAAAGTCATGTTGTGAAGTCATGTGATTAAATCAACAAAACAATGTCACAAAAAGAATCAGTGACAAGACACAAATTTGGCCAAGCCCACAAATAAAGTGAGTTGCTGATTTGTTGGATTCACAAACCCACAGTACAACTCAAAATATAAGAGTGATATACGTACTGTAGCAGCATATAAATCCTAATAAGGCCTTCTCAAATTCCAAGGAAGGAGGTTGGATCTCATCCCCACATGGTATCCTGACATTGCAGATTTGAACAGTTGAGTACGTTAAGTTGCTATTTCCTCCACCGCCCCACAATATGCCCGGTGGATGTCTCTTTCCTGGAACGGCTCAGGGTTTATCAGAACCAATGGAAAGTCCTTTTCAGTGGCTTTCCAGAACTTCCCCCCCACGTTTGCTCATGAAAACAATAGACCGATAAAAAAATAAGATGAACACTGAATTGATTAAATTGATTTAGGTGCCTTCTTTCTACTGTAGGTCAATAAGTAACTTGTTTAACCAAATCGTATTTGGGCGCAAACAAATATCACAATTTTTGCACCTGCTGCCTATATATATATTTTTTTTTAAACTTTAGAATGAATGTAAGCATAACATAACACCCAAATGTACAATCTGGGGGCTTCATAGCTTTAAGAGTATAAAACTATGATAACCAGAAATATTCTAATGCTCTCTTCTGTCTCCTGCTTCGGTTGCGTTTTGTTTGCTTACTTTGCATTCCTCTATGTGCGTTCATAAGAGAGCTTGTTTAATCAGCTTCGCTCGCTGTCTTCCTATCCAGACTCTCCCGTCGTACGCCTGTCTCCTGCACCTCGTTCCCTCTGCCTGCCGTTCGTAACAGAGCACTACAGCCCTATTTGAGGTATGATAATCAGCTGATTAGCCAGCGAAGTCCTTTTCCCAGAGGCTCCTTTGTGTGCAAAATCCTCACACTCAATTGACATGTGGACATCATCAAGCTGATGAAATGCAATTGTAATGAACAAGTGAGGCATAGCATCTGCAGTGGGACCCTGAACGGAAAGGACCCTTCCCTCCTGACATGCTAATGCTGAAAGCTGCTCTCTGCCTGTACTCCCCGTGGGTCCCTCATGGAAATGTGAAGAGATGCATATTCAAACCAGCGCCTTCTGAGGGGGCTCGATGTACGGAAGGGAGAGACGGGAGAACAAACCCTGTGTGGACTTGGCCAAATGCTAATTCTGAGACAGATTATATTGCATCACGCGCAGTAATGATCTGACAGTTCATTTGTGAGGAGAGTTCAGGATCTGAGGTTTAATGCTTGGGTGGACGCAGGTGCTGAGCCCCAGCTCCTCAGAGCTGTCAGTGGAAGGCAGGGGGCTGCTGTCAAATTATCCCAGTTAAAAAGGCTGAGGCGCCTGCAAATATGAAAGACATTTAAGAAATTAATGCATTCGTATTCAACACATATTGCAACAGTGTTTCATTAGAGGTGCTCTAGTCATATTAAAACTGACATCTGACCTTTCACATTTCTCCGAGGCACTCTGGAACATTCTTATTACATACATGCTAAAGTCAAAGAGAAGGTAATTGTGATAACTAGCAATAATTAAACAAGGTGACATTTTAGCACCATAATTTTCCCTATTCTTCTTCTTCTTTTGGCATCGCAGAGCCCAATGATTATAAAAGCCGTATTTGTATGAGCGGGTTTATTTTAGAGGGAAAAAGATATGAACAGTGAAAAACCTGGAGGCTATGTGACTATCACATACCGCTTAAGTACACCATCATTTCATCTCTCAGTTGTTTTGCGTTATCAAGGAGACTTATTGTATTACCACTGCTGCTTTGTTACTGCATAATCTTGCAGTGATTATGATAAGCATGCATAATGGAGACAAATTCCATACAATTTCCCTGATCAACATTTTCTGCTTTCATGCATAAAACATTCATCATAAACAGACACAACAAGGGAAGTCATGGAGACTATCAAAGTCAGGATTTCATAAATTACAGGAAGAGAATTTCTCAGCAGTCTCCCCAGCTGTGGTGCGGTGTCACAGCAGCTTGCAAAGTTTATCCGACTTAATCAGACTCTTTACAAACAGACTAGCTTTTGGATATTTACATGAACAGGGTGTAGTACAGTTGGTGGAGGTCAAGCCCGGTAAACAGACTGATGATGCCATACATATTGTTCTATATGGATAGATGTAGGTCAATACACCTATGGCCTCCAGTTGAGTTGCTTTGTGATGACATGGCCTCTGGGCGTGGACCTCAGAGGCAAAGCAAATGGGCAGTCAGCAGGGCCACTGCGAGTGAGCCTTTTGGGTCGCTGAGGTGTCAGGGACTGAGAGGGTCGTAGACCCTGAAATCCAGCCCCACACACCTCAACACTATCCCTAACCCGGTGTAAGCAGAAGAAGACCCTAGGCTCTTAGGTGGGCTCCCTCCCACCAGGTGTTCGAGATGCCATACGTGTCTTCAGGGTATGGAGTGCCGCTGGTCGCCCAGGACTACACATGGTGCTGGGGGTCAAACATGGAGCCATGCTGGACCAGCTGTCGCTTTGCTGTTCGCCCCAGCTCTGAGCCAGGCAAGCTGGAAAGGGCCAGATGCGCACACTCACTTTTCTTACAGCTTACAGTAACATGGGTCTCACTATCTGACCTCAGTGCTTTGGCATTGATTTGCCAAGATCATCGCGGTAAAGTATGAAGCATGTTGCCATCATGGAAAAATATCAAACTTTGGCTCTCTGCAAAACAGCACAGGAAGTGTGCAAACGGTTCCTTAGTATCACCCAAATAGTTGGCAGGGTCACAGTTCTGTCTTCCCATTCAGCATACAAGGGCATCCATTAATTTGAAAAGGCTAAGCTACCTTGCTCACATGTGTTTCCACTCAGATCACAGACTCTGCGCTACTTTGGAAGCAGCAGCACTCCATCTTCTGTCTAACTGCAGCTAAAAGCATGAAAGCAGCGGCGAGATTTCATTTGACTAACTGACTGAAGGCACTGAGGGAGTAAAGCTCGCTGGAGAGATTTATACACCCAGCCTGATGCCTCCTGCTCCCTATAATAGAACAAAAGCTTGTTGTCTCTTCCAATTACAGATGTCAAAACGCTTATTTTGAGGGTTGTGATCTTTTCCCTTTTAATCTGCAAAGATAAAAGGTCTCAGCTTCATTAGCATGTGTTCTCTCCCCGCAGACTCAGATTCCCTGCTAGCAGCCAGCTCAGCCTTACAGCCTATTACCCACTCTTGGGGCCATTAAGGTCTAACATTAATGATGTGTAATTAGCATATGATGACAAATAATAACAATGCACTCCCATCCGATGTAATGGGGGGGTAGGATAATAACATGGAATCCCACTGTTTCAACCCTACATAAAGCTCACAATATCTATGTTTTATTGCCCACTCTGTTGTTCAAAGGTATAATGGAGTGGGATGTAGAACATGTGCATAAATTATTCAAATTAATATGTTTATCGAAAAATATCACAATTACAATACATCAATGAGTCAATGTGCTTAATGTGCACAAAGCCCAACTGTAGTTTAATCATATTCAATGACAACAGACATTAATTTTATAACATTTCTGAGGAACCGGAGTTGTTTTTATGTTTGTGTGAAAAACATATGAGAAGACTAACTAATGCTATTATGTTGTAACCTGTCCAGCTGTAATGTAATCCAATGGTATGAACAGCAAACTTTATATTAATTATTATTATATTACAATTAAGTAATTGTCCAAATGAGGAGATAATGGGGCTGCTTTAGCTCTCTCCACATCTTACCTATAGCTCTAATTTATAAATGATCTATTAAAGTTAATGACAGCGAGAGCTCAAGTTAAATGGAGGGGTATTAGTAGACAAGTGATCAATTATGCTGTAGAACAGAGGCAAAGCAATCACAAGTGACAGACCGTCTTCAAACGGCTCTTCTCATCCATTTAACAGGCTGCCTGTTTGTGTCAGCTGTGGGTCTGGAAGAAAACCATACAATTAAAGAGACCCTGCATGTTTACACACACACACACACACACACACACATTCATATGCAGCTCTAACATGAAGCATCTTGTATTGTGTTTTGTGTAACGGAGCCCACACTACCACTTTTTTTTTTATTTTTCACATCTGTCACAAAACAACCCATCACCAATTATACTGAAGCCAAAACACGGTCGTTTTCAAATTTGTTGGTTACCTCCTGTAAAGAGGATGGTGGGGCATCTCAGAATCAAACTAATCAAAGCACCTCAAAAGTAGAATCTGAATGAATATATTGACAAACACAAAAGTGAGGTGCTGTTGAAGTAAACAAGTGTGAGATGTTGTGAGACATCCTACTGTCTTTGTGTTTTAAATGCGAGTAGTGAAATTGGCTATAAAGAAATGTCCTTTTCTCAACCATTTAAAAAATAATTTCAGCATTGCTTGCTTTACAGGTTCATTCTGTAGATTACTGGAAAACCGTAACAAGGCTAATAACAACTAATTACAAAATAATGCCATTGCTATCTAAAGAGCATTAGAGAGCTTGCCAAAACAGACGAAATCTAAAAATGTAGAAGTGCATGAAGAAAAACAAATAAAAAACCATACATCTCCTGGTTTCAAATTGATTTTGCTCTCTGGAAACACAGACATTCTCTCTTTTTCCAAGCGAGCAAAGCAGGGCTATTTGAAACCCTGTTTACAGCACCCAGATCTCAAATTGACTTGCTAATGTTAACTTTTATTCCGTTGCCATGGGTTACCATGTCGTGTGATTTGACACCGCGCTACAGACACTGCTGATTAGTAGCATCCAGTTCTGTCCATCTCTGTGCACCACTGAACCATCTGGTCATTTATTCACTAATAAGCCCCTAATGGCCCAAATATTCAGAGGCCTGTCATTGTGACATGGCAGAAAATGCCTACATCTTTCAACTCGCCTTGACATGTTGCTTGTTTCACATCAAAACTCGTCATTTACAGGAGAGAAGCTCAGAGGGGTAGAAACTTGACCTAATCTGCAGTGTTAACACTGGAGCTTTGTTATCTGCTAGACTGACTGAAAGGATGTTAATGCATTCATCCTTACCCACTTCAAGATCTTCTTTTCTGCCACAGCGTGAAGGATATGAGTGCTGTCAATATGAATTTGATTATGCACACATTGATTCCACGCTCCAAAAAAATGACAGATTATGCACAGCCCCGGACTGTGAGACGCCGTGAGAGGATGCAACACAAGACTCAGGGTTCTGCAGTGTGTTCACGTCCAACCTGTCATTTGTCGCCAAAACATTGACTTTTTGCCATAAATATTGCCAGATGAACAAAGCCAGCTGGGATTGTAATTGGTGACATGCAACCATAAATTTAACCTTTCCTGGGACACTGCTGGCAACCAATTAACTCGCCATTGAATAAAAAATATCCTCAATTATCTGTCTCATTATGGCTGTGTTGGCCTGCGTGTACAAAGAGCAAAGAGCAAAAGAAGATGAGCAACAACACGGATTTTCTCATGGCAACTTTCTATATTTACATTTTAAAAGTGATAGAAATTAATGTAATTTATTATAGTCATGGCAAAATGCATAAGGCAATTTATCATTATGATCACTCACGTGCTGTATGGAAACCGTGACCACAATATACTAAACAATTTAATACAAAATTCTAAATGAAATCATGAAACAGCCCTTTTTCTCTATCATTGGTCCGAGTGTGAATGAGCTTCATGTTGACCGACTGGTTGCAAAACCTCTCTGTCAACTTAACTAGCACCCCAGGATGCTGTGAATGTATACTTAACTCCCTGTCACTTAGCGAGGCATGCACCCTGAGTCTCCATCAAGACGAGCTAAGTAAGATGGAAGACGAGCCGGCTTTGGCTGGAAAGGAGACGGGAAATGCCACCTTTGGTGAACTCGCCTGGAACCAAAATCCCTCAGACGCATTTGAATGTTGTGCTAAGGGTGAGAGGATACGGAGCGTGTGTCTTTTACACACTTAATATCGTTTCTATTGTAGAAATGTTGCTGTTTTAAGGGATTTACGTCATCCTCGAAGCATTCACAGGAAAATCCCTATT
Source organism: Chelidonichthys spinosus (assembly GCA_029853015.1). Lineage (NCBI taxonomy): Eukaryota > Metazoa > Chordata > Actinopteri > Perciformes > Triglidae > Chelidonichthys > Chelidonichthys spinosus. The sequence goes on from CM056830.1 coordinate 19,609,688, forward strand.
CCGGCTCATCTTTTCCCTTTTTAAATCTCCCACCATGCATTGGCATTGCAAACTACGCGGCGAGCGGAGGAAATCAAATCATCTATGTCTTAAACCATCAGGCATCATACAAAAATAAAGTTGAAACCAAAGGCATTTGATACGGAAAAGCGAGGGGGAAAATGTTTTATGTATGCAGTAAGTACAGATTCAGGACTGAATTCAAAGCACAGTATATTTTGAGTGCCCCCTTTTTTTTTTTTTTAGCAGTTCTAATTAGCCAAAGGATTCAAATACAAACAGTCTAGCCTGTCTGATGCCACTACAGCTCTGTGGTCTAATTTATGTAAACTTGTTCCATTATATAGGCTGCTGAGAGCATCATTACGGTTTGGCTTGGTTTTGGGACTCTTTTAAAGCAAACCTACAATAAGGCACAGCCAGCTCATCTCATTTGCTCCGTGTGTTGGATGTGTATTCTAATGAACGGCTTACAACAATGCGACCTGCCAGCGCAAATAATTAACCTTAAGTGAAACCAATTACATACTTTTCTGCCATCGCAAAAAACCTCCAAAAGCAATCATGTATGGCTTTCTCCAAGAATGTTTTGCTGATAAAGAAACTAAGTAGAGGATTCTGGGCTATTCTGTAGCAACAAATGAACACTGAGAAGTCTCTTTATGCTCAGAGAGATATCTAAAGAGGAGGAAGATAAACAACAATTATACTGCTCTCCCTGTCAGCACAGCATGCCTTGGGTCAGTCCATTAGAGATCACTGTTTGGTGCACTCTGGTGCTCGAATAAGAAGTGCACCCGTTTGCGGCCAGGCTTTTGACTGGCAGTTGGGACCTGGAGACTATGTGTGTTGTGAGCTGCCTGTGAATGCAGACCGGGGGGGTGGGGATGGGGGGGGGGGGGGGGATATCCAGACATAAACTTCCGCTGTCAGCATGGGCAATCATGGCACTTCATTGTCCAGCAGCATCATTACAATATGGTTATCATCTGAGCTTGAGTCTGACACCTTCTCCAGGACCTCTCCAATCACCCCCATAGTAGGCTTCAGTACCAGGCAGTCAGGGCAAATCTCTGCTTTGTGCTTGTCTGCCTTAATAGACTGGATGTCACTTCTGCCTGTGGAATGTGCCCGGTCTTCAGCTGTCAGTCAGAGGCGCGGGTGTCAGGCCGGAGCGTGGCTGGAGCCGTCTGGATTAGAGGGTAGTTACCATAGCTGTCAGATTACTGACAGCCTGACACCCCCTCTCCCAACTTCCTCTTATTGTTTCTTTGTTTCTCTCAAACATCCTCCAGATGGGAGAATTACCAACCAGAGGAGAGAGAGAGAGAGAGAGATGGAGAGTGAGGGAGAGAAGGGGGGGCTGGGGGGGTACAAAGCCGAGGCGGGTTTTAAAAGTTGTATGCCACGTTAGCTTTGTGATGAAGTAAAGCGTGCTTGGTAGATTCCCATAGAGAGAGTAGGAAGAAAGAGGATGAAAGAGAGAGCATTACACCTATTCCCACCTCTCCTTGTTATCTTTGGTATTCATGTCAAGATAGGTGATTGTGTTGGTCATTAGTGTTCCTATACCCAACAGTGTCTTAGTTAGTACCTTTGAGTAAAGCTTCATCTTCGCTGAATATTCACCTCTATGACTGTACCTGTCTCATTCATCTGGAGAAATGTTGGAAATGCTCTTTAATTTCTTTTTCTTTTTAAGACAAATGAACTAGCTTATGTAAAGATGTAGACAGGCATGATAAAAAATCACTTAGATACTATAACCTATAATGAATTATGGAATCATCCATGGTTTCTGGGAGTATTTTAATGATTGAAGAAACTGTGGGTAGGCTACGGGTCAGCACTTGTCTTTACATTTTTCATATCTCTCATTTCCGTGACCCTGTATGTGTGACACTGGATGTCTGCCATTTTTAAATGAGCTCTAGACTAACGGCAGACTCTACATGAGAGAGAGAGATGAAGACCACAGACATGAAAATCCACATCCCATTGTCTATTCAGCTCACCATTTAAAAGACAGAAGACAGAAAAGAAGATATATATTTTATATTAAATATTTCATTTGATCAAGCTGATCAAATATTGAGGAAAAAAACTGTGTGGTACAGTGAACAATATCAACATTAAAATTCTTAACCTGCTCCAACTTCCAGCAGCCCCGAGCAGTGAATTTCAGAAACAATTACACGGATGTAAAATGAAAGGAAATGAGGTGTTATGTTTGTAAAATACACCGATACACCACTTCAGCCCCTGGCTGTCGGATTCTACCATAAAAATAACCAAAGGCAGATTACAGTTTGCCCTGACCTCCAATCTCCTCTAACAAGCCCGGCTACTAAAATCAGCTGCACCGTCATGTACGGGTAAAGATAATGAGGGCGGCTGCCTGAGGAGAGACCGAATGCAAAACAATTATAGTTAGTTACAGGAGCACAGGTTAACATTCTCTCATGTTCCTCTTCTCAGGCATCGTCTTTTGTCCTACATCAATCTTAATGAAAGTTATGAGACCTGTCCGCAATGATAAGCAGCCACTCAGGCGTACTCTGTGTCAAGGCTCCCACATCATGCCTACCCTTCAGCCTATGTTTTGCATAGCCTAAAGCATCTATTAAAATCCCCTTGTAAAATTCATAAAACAAAAATGCGGTGGGTCAAGTCTAGAGGGAGCCAAAGTAAGCTGCTTATTAGCAGGGAGTCGAAAACACAGATCCAATTACAGATCCTGAACAAGGAGCACTAAGAATCAGCATTGGGGAATAAGTATTTTCCTTTTCTCTCCCCTTCAATTGGCCTAGGTGCGGAGGAGAGAGAGAGAGAGGTATCAGAGAGCAGGATCCACGAATGGTAATTACAGTGGGAGTGTTTAGTGCATGAAGCTAGAGTTGGAGCCATTCAAGTACAAACTCATGTAAATCTTCACTTTGCTTCAGATAGTAAATTGGTGGGGTTTAAGGGGAATCCCAGAAGGAGAGGAGCTGCGCCGAGAGGAGCCATGAGCTCCAGAGATATGTAAAGAATCTCTGTCTAGAATTTAAAGGGCTACAAATTAGACCAGACATTAGCCTTTTTCTTTTACAGAGCCAGCAGAATGTGAATGAAACAGAATAAATAACTATAAGACGGCTTTTCCCCCCGTCTTATAAGATGACATTAATCCTTTCATGTGCAATGACAGCTTACAGGGTCTGACCCTTTCCCCAGACAGCCATAGAAAGCCAGGAGATTTCTGAGATCCCACCAAGAACAAGCTTCTGTTAATAAGAGGTCCTGATAGAGGTCTCCACCTCACATTGAATACTCTAGTTTACGCCAACGCACCCCGCTCAACACGCTCAACAGATTGCTCGTATTCAACCAATCAACAACGTTGCGAAATTTAATTCCATTTGGACGACGACGGTTTTTAATTTGAATCGTTCCATGTCTGTAACAAGCGGACAGGACAGCAGTTTTACATTTTTTTTCCCTTCCTGGGTAGTGAAGGCTGAAGTGTCTCTCAAGCGTACAATAGCGTGAGCATTTGAGCCCTTTGAAAGAAAAAAGATCAAAGGCGGCAAGTCCTCCTGCTGCTGGGTTTAAGCTGTAACCAGCACGGACCCCGCTCTCCACATCTCGGATAGCGCATAGTGGTGGGTGGCGAGCTGACTGATTGCCAGGAGTGTACTGTCAGCATCACTCTCTCCACAGAGGACCATGATGGGGGACAGTGTGCAGGCTGTCCGTGTGGACCCCCACACCAATACCATCAGCTCTGCAGGGAGACGGTGGCAGCCTGCATCTCCCATAATGACCTCAGTGGGTAATGCGCTACACTAATATCTAGACAGGGTAATTCATTTGCACAAATGGACAATCCATCACATTTTTGCAGACAATGAATTCCGCCCCGAGCCGAATGGATGCTGTATTTAGTTTTCAATACATTCCTGAAAAAATAATTGGGTATTTTTCAAAAAGAAATCAATAGGAATATACTGTAATATCTGTAAGTGATATTTAGCGAGACGGCATGTAAATGCATTTCCAGAATGTAACAGTTTCATTTGAGACCGGAAAGATTTTTAAAAGTGCAAAATATAACATAAATGATTAAAAACTGAAATATTATTGTGTACATAAATTAACACGCAATTAAACAATGATAACTTGTTATTATATGAAAAACTAGTTAACTACAATATACTGTATATAGTCACCACAGCGTTGCTAGAAAAAACAGAGGTTCGGGATGTTAACTGTGAAAGTATTTTTTTTTTTAAACATTTGCATGGCTCAGTGGACTGTTAGGGGACATACAGTGCTTTGTGATGTTGTGGTTTCAGGTCTTGCTTGTGGCCTATGTTGTGGGTCATCCCTGCTTTCTCTCTCCCTCTCTCTAACTATCCTGTGACACTGCTATACAGTGATAAAATGACATAAATGATATTATCTCAGCTTCCATACTGTGTTATATTCATTACAACTGGACACATTGGAGTTGTGTCAGGGGCTAAAATAAGTGCAAGGTCCTCACAGCCTTAAATAAATGTTAACACAGTGGTATGAGTTAACAGACATTCCTGTACAATTACCAGCCAGTGTTACACCGCTGACATTATCAGGAGGGAACCTACATTACAAATGGTGCTCCTTTTCAAAACAGCAGCAAAGTGGCCACTTTATATTCCATCACCTTAGATTTTTTTTTTCCCAACACCATCGCCCCTTATTTCCCCTCTTTCCAATCAATTCCATCCGCTGCCAATGCACTGTTACAAACCAAATTTCTATTCACAGGATCAGACACAAAGCAAATAAAATCTGCGAGATATGCCGTCCAAAACAACATCTGCTAGTCAGTGTATGCAGATTAATTGAAAGTCTTTGTGCTGTCATTTCAGTTGAGTGCAGTTTGACTAACATCTTAACCTACTTAGTGCAATTAGTGCTTCATTAGAGAGGCTAACTAACTATTGCTTCTCTCCATAATGATGTGCAAGAGTGTAGACATAAAAGTACATAATCAATGGTTTCCAATTACTCCACAAGTGCAACCACTATTTCAAATAAACTGGATAATAATATAGAGCCATTACAAAGTCTAAGGTAGCAGAACCATTTAATTGCAGTGCAGTTCTTCTCAGCTCCAAGATTTTTTCACACTAATGAAGTGTCATACAAAAAAAGACTGTATTGATTTTTTCACCACACAGCCTCCACCACAAATATGTAATTATCCTTTTTATATCTGGCAGGGGATTAAAGTAATCTATAGTATCTAGCCTTTGCGCTTCCCTGACAGGGTTGTGTGGGGCTTTTACCCTTTTCAAAATATGCAGCTTTTTGATGAATGAACTTTAGACAAAATGCTGTTCTGTTCTATATTGTTTTGTCTAAAAACCTGTATTCTGAAGACATCATGCAGCATGTACAGCTGCCTGAGCTTTCAGTACACAATCATGGCATTTCAAGCCCTGTCATCTATGAGCCAGGCAGTTAGAGCTAACCATCAGCTAACACACACACACACACCGAGACTGATCCACAATCAAACACAAGCACACGGAAATAGAAACAGACGCACACTTTCACATACTCGCACAATTTCTTTGGAGATCTCTGTGAAGCAGAGAGCTCAATAGAATTCATCACAGCTGGTTAATAAGGTTAATTTAATCCAATAATGTGTCCATGAAAATCACTACTTCCTCTGGAGCGCCACACAAAAGCTCCCTGCTGTTCACTGTCAAACACACAACACATCCACACTCATCCTCAGGCTTCACATAATAACAGCCCAGTCCATTTAAACTTTAGGCTTGCTACTCTTCTCCCCTCTCTCTCTCTCTCTCTCTCTCTCTCTTCTCCCTCTCAGTCTGTCTTTGCGTCTCCAGACCTGAGATGGACGAGCAACCTTAAGACTACCCCACGCTGGGCTGCCCTTCACGATAATAAAAAGCCATTACCTTGACCGCTGACACGAGGCCAAGTGTGAGGGTCAGAGTGATATTTATTGATGAAACTCTGAGCTCCCAATCTGCTGCACTCAGTGCGCATCATACAGCTGTCAGCACAGACAGGGATCAGGCAGCATGATGGCCCTCGACATGGCCCATCTATAATTTATGAACTACACAGAAAACAACCAGGAGACAACAGAGAAGCCCTGGCTGCCCAGGGATTACCCTCCAGCCAAGCTAAAGAGATCTGAACGAGAACCATCTAAGGGCCACTGTGGGCCACGCTGATATGGGGCAGCAGGTAAGCACAATAGCTGGTGTTCCATATTCAGAGGGGCCTCACCGGGATCCATCTCTCTGGAGGACACTGTTGTGAATAATATAATAGACAGTGTTTACAGTGGGGATGTAAAGTGAGTGCGCTGGTGCATCACACACCCCAGCACACTTCAGCTGAGCCCTGTAAATGAGCTAACAGGGGGGCAGAAGATGTAAAGTTTTACACTTAATTCTACAAAAAGCTCTGGGACAGTAGTCGAAAACCACCATCACAAGGTGAAGGCATCTGGATATTTTTTTTAAATTATTTTATTATTATTATTTATTTTTTTTTTTTAAATTGAGACATTAAATGGCTTAAAAGTAAGGCTGCAACTAAGAATTATATCCATTTATTTGCCAGTTATTTACTTGACTAACTGATAAATGATCATTTCGGTTTATTAAAGGAAAAGAGAGAAAAATGTCACAAAGATATAAAGATGATGTCTTCTAATTGTGTGTTTTGACTCATCAACAGTCTTAAACACAAAGTGTTTCACTAAAGGAAGATGTAAAATAGAGAAAGCTGGAACCGGAGGATGACTGGCATTGGCTAGAAAACATAAAACAATTAATTGATTATCAAAATAGTTGTTGTTTGTTGTTGTGTTATGTTGGCTAACTTGCCTGCAGACAAGTGACAGGCGGAATACTTTACTTTACAAGCAAAATAAGCAGTAGTAGTACTATTACTATTTATGTGTGCTAACTAGTATTAAAACTGATGTCGCACTAATGTATAAAAAAATTATACTCCACTAATTTGGCTTTTTTTTAAACTTCAGTTAGCCCATTTTTGTTTGTAATTACTTGTTATTTACGAGGCAAACATCGGTTACAATAAGTAGGTGGTATTGTTTATTTTTGTTGTGCTTGTCTTCTCATTTTAAATCCTACTTGACAGTTCTTTGTGGAAAACTTTAATTGCGAATACACTTCTGGCCCATTTTTTTTATTTTTTTTCTAACACAAGGGTATTCTGTCTCCATTCTTGAATTCCCAACCAGATCAAATGCAATCCTTCATCGGCCAATTTCCCTGACACTTTGTTTTTATCCCCTGAATTCATCTTTACATGGTGCAGACAGACATACAGTATATTGTTTCTGATCAATAAATAACCATATAATTGAATACCGCTGCATCCCAAATGAAGCCCTCATTTACCAAGCTTCAGTAAACAGGCTGGATTCTTTGCCTATCTAACGCTGACATTTCAGAATTCAAACACATTCAGGGCAGTGTCAGTGCACAGAGCTTCTGTATCCCACTTAGGCTCCTATTTTCAGTATGGAACTATCTCCACCCAATAAATTATTCTGGGCATCTCCAAAGTCATTACACATTTATTTTGATCTCGCATCATAATTCACAGCTTGGCGCACAATGCATTTTCTCAAAATGCATGGTAATTCCTTGGTGCAGAGCAAAGTTATGATTCATTTATACTGGAGTGACAGCATAATGCGGAGACGTCAAAATCCATTAAACTGTTCAATGTCTTGGGGTTTATTTTTAGATCCAATTGAGATTTAACTGATGGTGAAAAATATACAGTCAGGTGTGTTTACCTCACCTTTAGAGGGAATGTGTTATGGTTCCAATTAATTTGTTATTCCTGTCACTAAAGGCATTGTCTATGTCAGAACTGTCACCGCGCTTTGGGCTTTGTTTTCTGGAGAATGGCATTTAATTTCGCCGTATACTTTCATAACTATTCTCATTTGAAAGATGTGCATTTTATTTAGAGCCACTTAAAATAAATACGTGCTGATTTGATTGCTCATCACAATGGCAGATTGCAAAATTGCTGGCTGTTGCCTTGACCACTGAGCTAGTTAAATGATCATCCACAGTTTAAAAGACATTCAATTATCTTACGGATGCCTCCAGAGATCGGTGTTGAGAGGAGTGTTCTGCAGTCTGAGTGGATGCTAAATTGTATTACTGTGGACATAATAAAGCCATTGAGCATTGTTACCTTAACCTATACTTTCAAATGTAAAACAATGTACACGCCTTCACTGTGCTTCGGCAATGCACACCCACATTTTCCATTCAAACACATGTCAGTGAACATGCCAATCATGCCTAAAGGAAATATTAAGAAAATACATATGAAAATTTCCAGTAACAATATTAATTATAAGCTTAGTTCATAATTTATTCTTCCACTTTATGCAGAATTTAATTCTATATGTGAATATATTTAGCAGAATAAGATACAAATAAGTAAGAAGAGATAAAAGAAAAATATGTTAAATGTAACATTGTTGCCTACCTATGCACCCGTCTGCACAAATTTAATTGTGCAGTGAGTGTAACTGTAAACACAGAGCAATGGTTCCTTCCTGCTGTAAGCCCACAAGTACACGGAGTATGGCTAGCTGCTTACTGTCTGAGATGGGGAAAGGCAGGCAGGAGGGATTTTTTTCCCTTTCTTCTACAAGGATTTTTTTGTGTGCAGTTATGGTCCATCATTATTAAATGTCTCTTGTTGGATGGGAGAGGCGCTTTATCAAAAACAGCCATTCATCAGGCGCTGTGCGAGACAGCTCACATCTGACCTCTGCGGCAATAATGCCGCATCAAGTAGGCCAACTACCTAGTTTAGCGGCAGAGCAGGGAGCAGGGGCCGACTCCAAGATTAAGTGCGCTGTTTCAGGTTTTCATTCCCAGGGGCTCTGCAGGCTGATGTTGTATTGATTGCAAAAGTTTACCAGTAAGTATCACAAACAACAATAGCCAGGTCAACGATCGGTGATGCCTGAACCGCTATTCCCCGGCGGGGGGCTACACGTTCAGGGCTAAAGCACTGCCATCATCATAGCTGTGTGCAGGGTGCAGAGAGGGCTCTCTTGAGCTGCTGGAGGAGTAGTGCACTGGCTGTTCCTACTGACATTTAGGAAAGCGATATGTCAGTGTGAAATGAGCGAGTGTGAGATAATTATAAGCCTTTGCATTATAAAAGGCTGCATCGACAAACTGTCGGATTGGCCTTCCACAGAGGCACCCGGGCCCTGTTAGGTACTCCTGCATAGGCTACTCCTTATCCCATTTAATGGCTTGGTAATATTCTTTTAACATCCACTGTAAAGACCTGTCTCTCTACACATATGTGACGGATACAGAATTGGTGTAATGGCAAATTATACACAGCCTATTCGCAAACAACTCACTTGCCATGTTTATGAAAGCATGTCGAAGACAGGAAGCGTTCCCCAATAAGCAATATTTTCTAGAGGGAGCTACACTCGAACACAAGCGAAAGGGCTGAGCAGTAAAGAATACGATTCGCCCTAAGGCCATCTTCGGCAGGCTGAATGATGGTGCATCCTTGGCCCTGCATGGAGGACAGCACACAACCCTCCATCACAGTGCCACCGGACCATTACCCAGGGACTGCAGCGGCCAGCCGCACCAAGCAGGCCTCCTCCACTACCCCATGAAGCTAATCATGTGATTTGATGCAATGACAGAGTAATGACACAGATTGGTGGTGTGTTCAGCTTCCCCCTGCTGGAGACGACAGAGGAGGCGGTGAACACACAAGACCGCCTGAGCCAGAGCCAGAGACACCACATTACAGAGCAAGTTACAGAAGATAACCAAGTACTCTCACAAGTGAAATCAAGATTAATGGTGCTGCTGAGGGATTCTTTTATGTCCTTGAGTAACTATATTTCACTTAATGAGGGACATTAGCCGTAATAAAACTACTCAGAAGTACAAGCCGTTAATTAATGCCTCCACATTACCCATGAATGAGAATAACTGAGTTGTAGGACCCATTGGACCAAATATTAAAGGTGCAATCTGTGGGCTCATAATTTCCACTGCTTAGCACCAATTCATCATTTCAGGCACTAAGATATATCTCGGTACTACATTTCTAAACCAGTATTGTTAAACTTTGATTACTGTACCGCACATCATTCCTTATTAGACTCAGTCTGTCTTCAGCAAGGTTTTAATTTACTGTATTTGTTTACCTCTCATTATTATGTATGGTGGTGAATGCAATTACTGCCAGCCTGCTTTTAAGATATGCAGGTATTTTAACTTAATAGTAAATCATCTAAACAGCTAAATTACATACCATGCCTGTTTCATTCTAGTTTAGTCTTTCTAGGCATTCTAAAAAAAAATACTTCCAGATCTTCACCTACCTCACTAAAGAAATACATCTCACTAACGCCCCTCTAAGAGCACCTTTATCTTGGCTATAATCCTGGCTGTAATGTGCCCTCGTTAGGAAAGCACTGCTGGCCCACACCGGAAGCAACACAGGGAAGGCCTCAGGCACCACTGGAATTAATTACAGACAAAAGCGATGGTGTTTGCAATTGTCATGCCAAATTTATCACTAGCCACTTAATGTGCCTCATCTGAACTGATCCACACTAGCTGAATTGCCCCAGGGCATCTATTCTTCCTCTTCCAAGGGTGGGGTTGTAGCCGTAAGGGAGCATATGTGTGTGTGTGTGTGTGTGTGTGTGTGTGTGTAGGCAGTCTACATCTGCTGGGGGCCTGCCTAAGTCCTGGGCTGGAGGCGGTGTGTGCTAACAATGCCCCCAGCAAATACAGAGTGTAGGAGTCTACAACAAATGTTAACAACCCCTCATTCTCTACCCACCCAGCTACGTCTCCAGAGAGAGGTTCAAAGGCAATCCTGACATCTTTAATTCTGTCATTTTTGTGATGATAATCCTTGATGTGCTTGGATGTGGTGTCAGTGGTAATTTGTTCCATGTCAAAGTACATCTCTACACAGGCTTGCGGCTAACAAAAATCCTTAGATCAATGAAGTAGTCTTACCATTTTTTCATCAATAAATACAAACGCATAGAACACACTTGGAAGTAGAGCTGCAGCTAACGACTGTTTTCATTATAGATTAATTGGCTGATTATTTTTCTATTTTCTATCAGTTAGTCTATAAAATGACAGAAAAAAGTGGAAGATGTCCATTTCAATTTTCAAGAGCCAAAGGTAACCTTAAAATAATAATCTTAAAATTTTGTCTCGTCCAAAATATTATATTCGCTTTACTATCATAAAAGACAAATATTTACATTTGAGTAGATGGAACTGACAGTTTTGCTTTAAAAATTGTATAAATAATTACATAATTTGTACATTAATGTCAGTTAATTATCTGTCGATCAACTAATTGATTACACAACTAATTATTTCAGTTCTACGTGTATATTATACTATTATACTTTTATCACTCAAGGTGAAATACGATGGGCATCATTTAGCTGTTTTCTTTAATCCTGTCATTTATATGGCTGTTTATATCAAAAGGACAAAGGCTGTCCCAAATGCACACTTACACATAAGCCACCATTATCTTTCTGCTTGTGCAGCTGAAAACCTAATACCTTAGTTCAATAATAATGCAGAGGGGACAGCTCATTGGTAGCACAGTGGTACAACAGAATAATAGCTCCAGAGGAGTCCTGCCTCTCTAAAACAAATATGCAGGTGCTTCAGTTCAACTTAGGAAAAATGCAGCAAAATATTGTATCCACAAGTGCATAATGTCTCATCAACGCCGATCGGTTATCAATTAAAGCAAAACCATCTCATTATATTAATGAATGGCCTCAGCTGGTAATAGCCTGTCTTATTGATGTTTGAACAAGGTAAGCACAAACCCCCTTACACAGCACAGAGGTCTACAGTATCAGCAGCTGAGAACAGATTTACAAGGAAGAGGAAAACAAAACAAAAAAAAGGAAAAGCAAAGAGAAAGTGAAGGACACAACAGGCTAGTCTCAGAGGGACTGCATTTATTCCAGCAATTGTCATGCAAGCCTTGTTGTAAGTAATAATGTGGCCTTTAATGACGGAATGATGGACCTGCCAAACACTGCCTCTGCCATATACTGTCTGCATGTCCCCGCCGTCCGCTTCTCACATACCCATCTGGGACATATTAGCATATCCTCGTCAATTCAGAGTCCATTTTAACATAATCCATATTTGTTGGGTAAAGTCCAACAGCAAGCCTCCCGTACAGCGGTCATATGATGCTATGACACACTTCAAGAGCCTGGCCCACATAAAGCATGCTTGGGCAGCTAAGCAATTCAGAAATGCAAAATAGGAGGGCATACCGTTCCCTACCTTGTACCTAGAGGGACAAATCCCTTTTGGCCAGACATCTCCAGACTGTTACCTTGGTATTCCTCCACAACAGTACTTGTGATTTTTATTCTAAGTGTTCAGGAAAGAGGAGAAAAAGAACAAAAAGGAGTCTGCTGTCATGGCTGGCAGTGAATGTGTAGAATACATTGAGTTGCTGAGGCATGTCAAAGTATGTATGCTTCACCTATCAGGGAATAATGCCATATTTTGATACACATTTGCGTGGTAAATATTCTGACTTTTAAAAAAAAGAAATGGGTGGATTGCAGAGAGACCAAGCTGAAAATAACCATAAAATATTCTGTCATATTAAGCAAATTTAGAAAAAAATAAAATGGGAATTATCTTTTCCTATACTGACACTGGCCTGCTGTCTCCATTACTGTGCTGTCATGTGTACAAATTTATGTATGGATACACCTGCATACACATTAAGAAATTACTTCAAAGATAAATGTAGTCATGGTAAATAAGGTTTTTATTGGCGCTATAATGTGAGTGTAGATTTTACTAGCCTGCAAACCTCAATTTGATTCAATCAGCAAATCCAATTAGTGCGTGTAGGAATAAAAAAACAACTCATGATGAACTATCTGAGTAATATTAATCCTCCGCATTAGAATGCTTCGTCGATGCAATTCTAGGAAGTTCTTTGCAGTGAAGACATTCAGCAGAATTCCTTCACCACTTGAAAGCAATACCTGTCATGAACCATCATCACAAAAGCCTTCTGAGATATAATCTCAGAGAACTTTTAACCCAGGAATTTCAAACCCTCCTGTCAAAGAGAAAGCAGAGATCTTGGGATCATGACACTCAGTCAGCAGCAGTCACACAGCTCTGGGCCGGGCGCTTCTCAAGTGTTGGACTGTCTGGCAGCCAGCAGGGCCAGAGGCTGAATTTTACAAAGCTTAGTTATATATTAGTCTAGTTGAATTCACTTACTGTACTGCAGCGGACAATGAAACTATGTTTGAATACATCAGGGTTCGCTGCATGCTATTTTTCATCAAATACAAAAAAAAAAGAAAGGAAAAAAAATCTCCCACCGCTGTATGGAGGTAAACAGAGTGGAGCAAATCGTAAACAACATGAAGGCTATAAATATTTCAGCCAAATCAGTTGTCAGACCCACCTAGCGTTCCAGGTAGAGACGCCTAGTTATGGCCGGTTCTAACGGAGGTTGACTTATGATAATGAGATTCATTCACAGCACAATCTACACAGGACTCCTCCTTCATTTGACTTGTTGTTGAGGAACTTTCTGGTTTACTTCCTCCCTACCTTCAAAAGAAGAAAAAAAAATCTGTTACGCATGACTTCAAATTTATGAAAAATTACACAAAGACCAATTTGATTTGTGCTGCAGAGAGGTCAGTGAGGGATCCTGCAGTTCGAACATCCCTCCTGACCAAATCCCCCAATGTGAGCGGGATGCTTCTCCCAGGGATGTCATGCTGCATGTCATCAGCCTGGTTAAATTGCACTGCCAGTGGGTAAGCAGCAGGGGTCACATGAGGCTCAGTGTGGACTGCAACATGTAACGCATGGCAGACCACAGTCTGAAGGCTGGCCAGTAATGACTCCAAAACATCGCGATAAAGATTGAGGGATAGCTGTTTTCATCTAAAACAACTTGTCTCAGAGACGCGTGCACGCACAATGGATAACAGGCCATGTAAAGCTCTGTAGTAAAACCTTAAAAAGGCCTGTATGGTTAAGGTTGTCTACACTATGAAAAATCAATATGTCAATACTGAGTCAATAACATCCATCTATAATAGGGCAATTGTTTGAGGGGGGATGGTGTTTAAGTGTAGATGATTCTCAGTCTCGTAGCAGTTAAACAAACCAGCGTATCAATGAAAAATGTCTGTTTTGGGAGCGAGTCCAAGCATTTGCCCTTGTAAACACAAAGCCCACATGTGACTGGGAGAGGCCTCAGTTGGGCAGACAGCAGAGGGAGTTAACAAAGCTAATTAGGAGAGGCTGACATGTTAAAGTGAGCTGCGGCTTGGGAGTCAGCTCTATCACATATGTTTCCTTTGTGGCGGGTGAAGTGGCTCCTTTGTTTGTGAATTGATGGCGTTTCGCTCCGCCGTCCCTTTGGGTAGACGCACTGACCTGCGGAGGCCCCGACAGTGAGAGGAGGCTCTTTCTCTGTCTCCCCAATGCCTGCTGCTCCAGCTGTCCCACTCCCTCCCAAACCCAAACCTTCCCAGAGCCGTGGAAGCACAGCGAGATGGGCAACACCTGTAAAAGAGGGACTACCCCCTCAGCCCAGGCACCTCAAAGCAGCCTGCCCACCTGCTACTGAGCTCTCTGGGCCCTGCAGCTTAAACGCTCATTTTGTGCCTCTCAGCACGGGACTTATTGATATAAATAGCTGTGCACAAAGTGCACACTCTGTTTTCTCTTGGTCTGATGCAGTAGGTGTGTATGTGATTATATTCAATGGCAGTCTCTTTCAGGTGGGGATGAAATATGAGCAGTTTGGACACTGGGTAAATGACAATCTCTGCTAGATTCACTCAAAATGATTATAACACAATTGACATTTATCGAAATGGACAACATGATTCTGGCACCCGTCTTAAACAAGGATTCAATATCTAATATGGAGACACAATATACTCTGTGTTAAACATTACAGATACAGCGATAGATTTAATGATGACCTTACCATTTGTCTTGATATAGCTTGTCCTTCCTCAGTGGTGAAACGTTAGGTGTGTCCTTGAACAGGACACTCTATGGTTATAATGAAAAAAGGTAACGTGTAAAGTCCATATTCTGCAAGCCGTCCACTTAGTATGTTTTAATTATAGTTGAATATATAAATAACCTATTTATGATTAACTAAGTGATATTTACTTTGCATTTGAATTGGATAGAAACAATACAGCAGTACAAATCTAACTGTACAGCACCTCAGAGCACGGACTATAAAGTGTTAAAGTCGCCCTTTGGAACCACAAACAAAGTTTGTAAAAAGTCAATCTCCTTCATGAACCTAAGCCTGCATGGCAAGAGATTAATCCTCACCCATTAAGATGACAAGACAATTTGTGGAGTAGTTGAGTGTAAATAAATACATTGAGGATGAGATAATACATTAGGCTGCTGACCGGGCTATTCCATTACAGCAGCACATTTGTTTCCATACACGGAGGAAGCCATTCAGTGGATGGCGTCTTTCCTTCATGAGGTGAAAGTGGAATCTTGCCTCTGAGAGGAAAATAAGGACATCAGGACTCCCCGACATTAACTTTCATCACAAAAGTCATCTCACCCACCAGGAATAGAGGCGCTCTCCAGCTCGCTCATAAAAAGGAGAAGATATGATACACAACCTTCAGTTTAAGGGGTAACAATAGTTTTGTCTCCATTAGGTGTTATAAAACAACAGCAAGAAGCTGTGCATCTGGTGCCTCGCTATTTCACAAACATGGCTGTAAAACACTTCCCTGCAACGATTCTCCGACAACACAAAACAAACAACCCTTAAAAAAAAACTTAATATTTTAGATGTTCTATATGCATATTACAAGCTTTTTTAAATCATTCCAGGTGGTAGATCTGCTGGGGGGAAAAAGAGGCAGCACAAGCCAAGTGGCTGCATTGATCTTCCAGTAATTGATCTGATGGTTCCTTGTGATAATTGACAATTATCCCTGATTACCAGACAGGGGCTTAAAATCAGTCCAAGAAAATGACCGGCATTATGGGATGTTGTACAATGGCTGAACAAAGATAAATCAATACACCTCAGAAACCTGCTTAGAAAACAAGACAAAAGAGTGTCACACTCAAAACACATGCTGCTCTGCCTCGGACAATCCCTTACAGTACACCCCATGCTAGACATGTACTAATACTACGAGGAAATACATCAACACAGTGATACTTTAAGAGAAGGAAATAAGGTAATATAATTAGTTGCAAATTGGAGGGTCTAAGCACAAAAGTCCCTGTGTCTGTGCTTGCTGAAAACCAGCACACGACCTGCATCTTTTTGTGTGTGTGTGTGTGTGGTGTGTGTGTGTGTGTGCGCGTGCCCATATTAGGCATGTGTTTGGGCGTAGCTTTACGTCTATATTTCTCTGTTACTATGTGTCTGACCTCGGCTGATTGGTCCTCTTGATTTAACCAGACAGATGCAACTCATTGCAGCTTAATAAATATAGGGGCCCTGGGGATCTCCGCTAAACAGTTCTATTAAGTTGGAAACATGTCAGCCAATATAAAAGCAGCCTGACCCCGGGAAAGGTCAAGTGTGACACGCATGTTTACTCGCGAAAACAACCCGAGGCAGGAAGGTCTTGTTTTATCGGATGTCTTCAAAAGAGAGAGAGAGAGAGAGAGAGAGAGAGAGAGAGAGAGAGAGAGAGAGAGAGAGAGAGAGAGAGAGAGAGCCCAGTTGTTGCTTTTATGTGTTTTTGAGAAACCACACAGGAAAAAGCTGTTTTGTCACAGAGTTTTTTCTGGTAAAATGACAAATAAACAAGGTTACACTGTGAATTTCTCAAGCTATGAATGAATGAATGAATAGATAGATAGATAGATAGATAGATAGATAGATAGATAGATAGATAGATAGATAGATAGATAGATAGATAGATAGATAGATAGATAGATAGATAGATAGATAGATAGATAGATAGATGAAGATGTGCAACTTGTGAAAGACAGATTTATGGAAAAAACAAACATTTAAAATCTAAGAAGCAAAGATATTATGAATTAAGTCCCATGTATGGGTCAAGTTCCAAAAAAACACTTGATCCAACACTTCCCACAATGTAAAATCATAGCATATTTTGTTAGAGCCTCTCTGCCCAAACTCATCTCCCCCAATTTGTAACGCAGGCTTTGTGTTATTATTTCAAGGGAACAAAATGCAGACATCATTTGGGGTTTTTTCTTCCTACAAACCTCCAAAGCCACAGAAGACAACGTAAAGGCCTTTACACATGGGGGGTGTGATGAATTAACAATGCTAAATGCTAAATACTCACCTGTAATAATTGTTTGCACCAAAACTATTCATCCTGTTGATGCAAATTTGCGACTTTTAAATAAAAGTTCCAATACATTCAGGCTGAGGATCAACTACCAGAATCCTATTTACCCACAACAGTTAAAACATATATATTGCCAATGAATAGCACCAACAACAACATAAAACGCCACCGGTGTGTAAAGGCCTTACAGCTGTTTCACATGGATAGGTAATCTCCTTTGTGATCCTTCATGATGCCTACACTGACTTTGTTGTGTCTGCCGATTATTTTCTCAAGTAAACCAATTAATTGTTTAGATCAGAAAATAGTGCAAATTGTCCGTCACAATTTTCTTAACCCAAGATTGTTTATCGAACTCTGACCAGTCCCCTAAAATCTACAAACATCAGGTTTACTATTAAACGAGACAAAGGAAAATGGCAAGAAAAAGGGACGTGGCAGTCAATCGTGCTACCTGCGACGGAAGTGTAAAATGTAAAATACAGTGAAACAACCTTCCTCGTTATTTTTGGCACTTGAAGAGGTGCTGGGCATGAAGCCCCCAAACCCCCCCTACCCCAACCACCCCCCCCCCCGCTGCGACAACACACTGAACGCTGTCGCTCAGAGGCAGCAGAGGTGAGAGGGCCCTGCTTCTTTTCTTCACTAATCTGCCTCCACAATGTTTAATCAGCACATCAAAACATTGAGGGAGAGGAATTTCCGTGCTTGGTGAGCATATTAGGGATGCAGTCACAGCGTTAACTAGCATTGATGAACTGTTTGCTTATGCAGTAATAATTAACTTCCATTACATTACTTTGTGTGATTACTTTCTTAATTGCCTGAATTATGCATCAATTTAATATCTAATAACCAGTCTCAGACATTAGACACTGTTCAGACATAAATTGCATGTAGTTTCCGAGCTTTAATTAAACACACTAGAATAAATGAAACGATGTAGGATGGATGTCTTGCAGTGATTTCCTGGGTGCTTAAATATGCTATTTATTATAAAAGCATATAAAAATTCACTTTCTCCTCAGGAAAGCAAACCACAAGATGCCAATTATAGTATGCAAGTTGCTTTGCCATGGCTTTTTCAGAATCTAGACTAATAAATTTGTTGAGTGGGACTCATTGTTATATTATGCAAATACATTACCATGCCATTTTTTAAGTTTCAAATTCTGTGTGCAGAGCAAAACATGTCCCCAAAGATGATTTTAATTATATAGCAGAATGGGCTCCTGTTTTGCATTGTTATTGTCCTCTAGTAAGGAACCGTTGAGCTGGGACAACAAATGAGAGCCCATGCAAATTATTTTTCAGATCAGTTAAATGCAACATATCACGTACATATTGTCTGCATGAAATATGGTCAAGTGCTTTCTGGTTGAAGCTAGAAATATATGACCTAATCAGAAATATAAAAACACTATAAAAGGGAATACAGCCATAGAGCAATTATAAGAATGTTATTTTAGACATGCAGTGCATCAGTGTGAAGAAAAGTCTTCTGCTCAAACTAATGGCTTTCCTCATCTCTTGCAATGCAATGCAAAAATAAACATTTTGGAATTAGGCCCATCTTTTTCAATTGTACCCTTCGTGGTACCTGATTTAAATTTGATTTACAGGTAGTAACTGTATGTCATATGAACAGAATATAATTAAAAAGCCAACCCATGCAAGCACCAGGTCATTCAATGAATTGATATTAACTTTTAGTCCTCTTGTATCATCATTTTACCCTCACTCAAAAAGTGACATATCCACTTAAAGAGAAAAATGAACCCTATTTTCCTCATCAGCAGTAGTCTGGCAAACATACATGTAGCAGCATGTACAGCAGCATACACACACTTCTCTTTAAAGCAGCATAGGGAGAGCCGTTACAATAACGCAATCAAAAACTATAGTTGACATGAATTATGGAACATTACATCCAAATCTAAATGATGGCAATTCGATGCAAAAGTTGTGCATGTGGAAATCATCACCTATGGCTGGAAAAAAGGAATTTAGCTGATCTAAACTCATGCAAATCCTTGTGACTGGTGTTAGGTCTGGCAGCATCGTTAGTCTGTTTTTTAAACGATCTCTAGAGCTGGTGAGCTGCTGGCAATGCAAGGTTAGACAGAAAATGATGGCAGCAGGCGGATGCTTCACAGACCTCATGATAGTTTCCGTCTGTCATTATTTACGTCTGACTAGTCGCGTCATGTCAGCTACCTAGAGAGACACTTTTAATGTGAACCCCCCTCCGTTCTCCTATTGCTTTTCACAAGCAGTGTAGTATACCATTATTTCTTTGCTTCAGTACCTTTAGGTGAAGCTCGCCCTCCCATCAGCCAGAATCAAAGACAGATCCTCTGCTTGATATAATACATGCCCGTGTTCTTACAGAGCTGGCACACAAGCTACATACCACTATGAGAAAGGCAATTCTGTATCTCATTTGACTAATTAAATAAAAAGGGGAAAAACTTTGGGTGATGTGCTGCTTGGGGATTTAAATCCTGGAGCTCGTAAGATTTCGGAGGGCACAGCTGCAGCTCGATAATCAATATCTGAAATGTTTCATAGTTACCTTTACACTGTATGCCGCTGTATAATCTGAAGTCATTAGCGAACACTTAACTATGATGTAATGGGTTATTAAGACTGATGGCGTTAATGAAACACTGAACGCGAAACCAAAAAGGCCTCTATTATGAGTTCTCTTTCACGACGTACAAATGTATTTCACACCAGTTACCCTCAAGCTCGATAAGATGGCCATTTATCACAGCACTGCCCATGAATCAAGTCACGTTGTGAAATCGATCATTGATTCACCTTATTCCCTTGTTTTTTCATCTGAGCCACATAATGATCATTATACTGACCACAGCATGTCTAAAAAATGGATTTATAATACACTGAGCCCAGCCTCAAACATCACAAGAACGGTATCATGAGAAAGAGATGACACAGATATAGCATACCAAAAAAAAGGGATTTTAATTTACTGTAGCTCATGACTGTAACACTCTTGTCTTGCAGCTTTGAGTACAGTATATATTTGGGCTGTGGAGCAAGAAACCCCGGCCCGAGACCTCTTGGCTTGAGTCCATCTCCACACATTGTGCACGTGATTCCAGCCTAGATGAGCATGCTGTAATGGGGCTGCTTAGCCCCATCATGACCCAATGAGTGCTGGCTGTGGAGTAGATGTGCTTGGTGTGTGTGTGGATGTGTGTGGGTGTGTGTGTGTTCCCAGCAGGGAGACAGTGCCTTATGAAGGTCACAACTGCAGCAGTCTGGGGTTCTCTAAGTGAACCCTAGAGAGGATAACAAGCCACATCTAACGCTCTTTCCTTGTGCTCTCACAGCCACGGATCCACCTGAGAATAGTACAAGCTAAAACACAGTTTGCACAAAGCAAAGCAGAATTCTACTTCCGTGTGGCACGAAAAACAAACAGTTCCCCGTGAAAGCGCTGCTTCCATTTACAACACAGGATTATTATCTCGGTATATCTGTCTAAAACCTCGTTCTCGACCCAAAATGAGAAATCTAGTGTTTTGCAAATCAATTCTTGTATAGCTGAGTATACAAAAATGGAAAAACAAAGAATAGCATTCTCCTCGGGGGAATTTCAGTTCAACCATAGTGTGTGACAGTATTGCCCTGTGTTATGGCCGCCTAATGGACAATGTAGCATTAATTCAGCTTCAGATGAACAGGCAGGACAGCAGAATCAAAAATGAGGAGGGGGCCCTTGGTGTATGAATTATGCATATTACATTACCATAACCCTACAATACACTGTGCGACAAAACAATGCAGTGAAAATTGGGCTTCGACTGAGATATTGAACAATTTCCTACATGGTTCTTGCCTACCTCAGAAATGAAATTGCGTTAAGCTTCCTCAATAACAGCAGAGCCCATATGAGATTTGTATGTTCACATCTAGTCCAGTGAACAAAAACACTATGTAAACAAGTCAGGGATAATTGAAAAGAAAGTCTCCTGACTGCTTTCCCAGGGAGCTATCATTCAGGTAGATGGGAATTTGGTTAAATGGCAGGTAAGAAATTACTTTTTCCATTGATTTTCCTTTAGACATCAAAGGCAGACAAATGAAATGGAGCAATTTACTTTGTCGGAGCTCTGAAATGGTATTCAAGCAAAACATGTCAGAAACTATTATTTGCAATCATGTTGCTCTTATTAATCCGGAGGAAAAACGTATAAATGAAAGCGCACAAAGGGATTTACTGGGCTACAACGTATTTTCAGTTCCTGTTAGGCCACAAATGGGAGAGAGAGACACATGCAGTCACACGGACTACATGGAATTAAAGATTTATGTGTGGCTTTTAAATAAAGTTTTTACTGTGATCATTATAAGTGATTAAAAAATATGTTGTATGCATATACATACACATACATTTATATTTATTAGCACACACTATACAATAAAATGACTAATGACAGGAGATTGAGACTAAAGATACAAACATAGAACAAGCATATCAACTGAATTGTTCATCAAAATCACTTTAGTCCTATAAACTTGAAACAAAAAAAGATAACTGTGCTTTTCCTTTCCCATAACCAAGTGCTGCGACTACATCTCTGATCTGTAGATGACTCCTGTAAAGGAGACAGCCTTTAGCTGCAGCACACACTTTTCCAGTGTGCTGTGTAAAACAGCATGTGGTATTGGTAACTGCTTCTGCTCAAACCTTGTAATCATTACCTGGCATCTTATTGCCTCTGTGGCTTTTAAAGCTCTTGTCTCACACCCAGAAAACAGGGAGTTATAGCTGATCTTTTATTAAAACTTTAGGAGAGCCTCCCCCTCCGGAGGGGGGCGGAGGAGGAGTGGGACAAATTAGTGTTGACAGTAGACACTTAAAGCAGGAAAATCACAGGCCCACTGGGAGGCAGGAGCCACATGGGGCTCCCCGCCTGTGTAAAGAACACTCCAGATTTCACTTGAGATGCAGTCGCCTTTTAACAGGGCAGGGGGAATGTCAACAGAACCTCTTGAATGAACCAATAAAGCCACTAAAAGGAGAGGATTAACCAGCTGATATCAGGGACAGCGGTTTGTTTTGAATGCAGCCCCCCCTCCCCTCTTTGGAGCACGGCCTGAAACACACTGGGCGGAACATTTCCTTTGATAAGCATGCTGCTACTCTGCCAAAACCAAAACCGTGTAGTTTAATTGTGCTAATACTTGATTGTGGTCACGGCGGACTTAACCGTGTAATTCTATTCTGACTTTACTACAAGTGGACTAGATGGAGTATAAAAACATTACTTTGTATGAATTTGTAAATGACGCAAATTTAACCGCTTTCTCCTGATAACAACCTTTGACGTAAAAAGGAGACATTTCTCTCTTAACTCGGTTGTATGGTGGTTGCTGTATTATTGCTTTTACTGCCCATTTATCAGAGAGCGCTGCTGTTCGTAAGTGAGGCTACACAACATGAAACAGTAATTACAAGACATCAGGGGCTTTCAATCTCCTCTTAATTTCCCAGCAGCTGTGATGAAAAACCCTTAGTCCAATTAATGTGTCAAAATATGACCCAACAATGTCATGGCCTTCTCACAACCCCATAAACATCAAATAAAAGACAAGGCTTAAAATAGATGCATTTGAACCACAGTGACAGCGTTTATTTTCTATAAACCACCAAACAGAACGAGCCAAATTGCCCGTTTAGTTGTTTTTCTCAGGTGGTGAACTTCATTTAACAACTGCAGCCAAACGTGGCAGGTTAAAGTGAAGATGATACAACATAATTAAGTATTTTTATGTCAAAATCCAGTCATCTTTTCTTCCTATAAAACAAAATATGATGTGTGCTTACGTAAGCTAGTACAAACCAATTTCAACCAATAATATCATGACATCCATTCATCAATCACTGCAACTTTTAGCAAAAATGGAGTGTGGAGACACAGTCCTCTGTAGCTCTGTGTCACGCTACGTTCTCAGCCCGCACACTTTTTAGTGGTCAAATCAATTGTAAAGGATCTGGTTTTAATCCCTCGTGTAACTGTACACCGCTTAAATATATTCAGAATACAGAAGCTAAAGACACGCTAACCTCCGTTTCACCGGGACTTTAAAGAGGGAAGCTATGTTGGTGACATTTGATATGTGGATAAATATACCTCAGAGAGGTGTGAGGTTTAAAGTTGAGGTCTATGAATGGAGAGTCTGATGTATGGGCTCCAACATGAGTGAACTGTGATTATATATAGGTTGCATACCTATTCGCTGCAGGGCTTCCAATGACTTTAACAGCAAAGCCTGGCCTTCACAGAGAGAATATTTAATGTTAGAACAATAAAACATAAATTATTATGAATTAAATCTTCATTAGATCTGATCCGCTTCTGTATCTCTTTATAGGCAATCTACATGAGGTAAATGATCTGTGATTTTTTTTCTCATTAATGGAACTTGATGCTATCATTAGCTGTTAACTCACAAGTTAATATCCAAGCTACAGGATTCTCTTTCATGCACCAAGACCTTGTAAACACATGATCCTGCGCGTGTCAGCAACAGATCATTTGCTTGTTCTTCTTTCCAAGTCTGCTCACAATTTTACTTGAATTTATTTAACAGTAGTTTACAGCTCGTGTCGTAACTCCATGCACCTCAATACATTCGTTCACTCATGGTCATGCTATATAATCTTTTTCAAGCATCGGTAGGTTATGTGGCAATGTGGATATGCATTATAGCTTTAATATGCACTTAATGATGCTCCATTTAAGAAAGTTAAAATCAATGTGATACTTGTTTGTTTTAAAATGGTTTGCAGCTTCCAGAGGACAACTACAATATTCACACTAAGAACTTCAGCCAGTATAGAATACTAAAAATATGCAGGGTGAATAATAATAAACGTGCTTATCTGTATCCTGAAGTAAAGCATATGTTTCAACTTATACTGCATACGAGTTATATGAACAAGGGCAAAGTACAATTAGTATTTTTGAGCATCTATCCCCTTCACTGGGAACGTGTTCCCTCCTGTGTCAACCAAGGCGATGTGAGATGAATTTAGGCATCGGCAATGTGCATCTGATTTATTAGGGAGAAGGTGAGAGTAAAACAGAGGGATTTCCCTTTAATCAGATCTCTCAGGAGTCCATCTAGTGGACCAATACCCCAAAGAGTTCCCTTTTAAAAAGCCAGGAATATTAGATTGGCTGCACGCTGCCTCAGTTTTAGCTTCAATCAGAGGGAATAGCCGAGGATTTTGTTAAATCTAAGAGCCTTTTACATCTTTGAAAAGTTCATTTCTCTTCATCTATTAACTCTGAATAAAAACCTACCATCATTTATGTATTTGTCAATTTAGAAATTCTCAAGCTCGTGAGCTGTAGATCTGAGTCAAAAATTTGAGCTTACGGATGACCAATCACAGAGGTGCGTGCCTCAGAGCTGAACCACAAATGGATCCTTCACAGCATTGTAAATCAGGACCTCAAAGAGTATTATTTAGCCTCAAGCAAAGAGTGCTTGTTTATCAGATGGTGCCTGAGTCTAGGATAAAAAAAAAGAAAAAAATACCCATAAATCTGGGTACCTTTTATGTGCTCATGGAGACTGGCTGGCTCATTCTGAGTTAAAGGCGCTCAAGAATGCAGAGGTAAGCATGTCATTCATGTCACAGAGTTGTACCTGATGAGTACCTGTAGGCTAGTTTGAATAGATGTGGTTCATGAGATGTATAATAATTGGTCTTAATGCACTCTAAATGAGACCTGTGTCACAGTGTGGTGCTGCCGCTTAATTCGAGTGCAGACAAACAAGCCGTAAACCACAAATCAGTGACAAATCATAATGCTTAAAGGGTGAATTCAAGGTGAATCTTTGGCTTGGCTAAAGGCATTTACGTTCATGATTTAGTGTGTGTTGTCACTACACACGTTCACTAGGCATTGTCAATTTTGAGTCAGCCTACGCCACACCACAACCAACTGTGTTGCTCGTTGTTAGTTATCACGACTGCAGCAGTCCGGCGGGTAATTTTCACATTTTATTTTGTCGCCTGATATATTGCCGCTCATATATGACAATGCTGAACCCCAGATGATAAATCAAACGTGCAGTGGCTGCTTCTGATAACTCAATAAGCACCTGGACTCCTCCTAACATGTCACACCTGCACTTCTACGTATACCAGTCTCACTCTCCGGCCTCACTGGGGGGCTCCATACACCTGCCAAGTGCACCTCAGAAGCCTAGCAGCTGGGAGAGAAACATCATGCATGCTTAATTAGGAGGTTCAGGATCCATGGGAAGTGGTTGGCAATTTTTGATTGCACAGTATATATATATATATATATATATATATATATATATATATATATATATATATATATTCCTGTCTGTATAAAAAAAATGCTAATGTTAATTTATATAGCATCAGTAAGTATAGTATTACATAAATTAAAAACAAAGAGGATTTAATACCTGAAACCTGTAAATGATCACTTCTGCCATAAATTGAACTGTACATAATGTTCTTTTCTCAAACAGCACTTAGTCTGTAATGTGGTTGAAATAGTTCCAGCGGTATTCTAAACAAAGAGCAAAGATAAATTAAAGCTTATTCTACCTTCACACCACAGAGTATTAAATAGACTAGATTTAATGAGCATATTTAAGCACAGAATACCAAGAGGAGACTTTGCTGATCAATATCATTGCCTACTTTCTATCCAATCAATTTAGTGTCTGCTTAAGAGCCATTACCAAGTGTAATAAATAGGGGGGTTGTTTAAGAAAATAATAATTTACTGATTCACAATCCCCAGAGGCATTTATTAAATTGCATAAAGAAATGTTCAATGTCGTATATGGACAACACAGAAAAGCCATTCAATGGATAGATCGTGTTCTCCCCGACTGTCAACAAGTATTTATAAACCAAATATTGACTTTCAGAGCGTCCAGTTTAATTTATAGGATTGTTTAGCGATGTATGATGGAGTATCATAAATGTTTGATGTCAAATCAGTTCTTTATAAATCGCTTATTCCAATTAAACATTTTAAATTCCACGGCCATATGTATCCACTTGCTTACCACAGCAGGTGGCTGATAATTAAAAATGATTATTGCTTGAGAAGTCTCGAGTCAAACAAACCTGTGAGTGTGTGGCCAGCAAAAACTATTATGAATTCAGAGAAGTCTCCTTGAGCTGAGATGTGACGTCTTGTAGAATACAACTTACTACGGTTGTGTTACGGCCACATGCACAGAGGCAGCAGTGTCTAAGACGGCATTTCAGACAGGAGGTTACATTTCCAATGAATTTTTTGTGTGTGTGTTTTTACGGGGCCAATCTTCTAGCTAGTCTGAGACTATTGCTTATAAGGTGAGACTCTTATCAACACTACACAAGCCATGTGTTTATCACAGACTTTGAGTCTTACGCCCGATCCTGATATGAGGTCCAGTATTGCTACAGAGGCTGTAAACCCTATAAGGGAGTGGGAAAGGGAGAAGCAGTATGATAACTCAGAGCGTCCTGCTGTAATTATGGTATTCATGAAAAGATGAAATAGAGTGCAGACTAAATCTTTAGCTCCAGGCAAAATCAACAGCTTGGCATTACGCCGTGACCCCTACCTATCTTGAGGATACGGCGAACATACCAAAACTTTGCTGCTTTTTCTCATCAGTCAAGAGTGAGGGAATGAAGTGCATCGATCGCTTGTGATTATTAACTAGACTGAGATAAGCCCTCTCCTTATTATGCAGATTACTGAGGCTCCCCGCTCCAGCATATTGTACAGATGCAAGGGAGCAGCTGCTCTTACAGATGGTGGGTACACGGATCTATCATTATGCCTCCATTGTCTCCACTTCAATTGTTTGGGGGACAACAGAACTGCATGAAAGAGGAATCCGACTGCAATGAATTAAGAAAGAGAAACGAAAACCATCAACTAAATTTATACACCGGAGGCCGTGGAATGGAGAGGAGCGTAAAGCTGAAGCTATTTCATATATACAAACATGGAGTCGCCCAGTCATGTATACTGTACCCAAATCTGTTGGATTCAGCACGGTGCACCAAACATATGTTGTTGTTTTTTCATTAACAAACACAAATTTATTCAAGATGCAGATATTAATCCAAATACAAAAATAAATTCTTGAGAACCAAATAACTATGCATATTGCAATTTTTTGTACTATACACTTATTTGAATTCATAAAAACGTATGAAAATTAAAAACCATCATCATGAAACTTTATTTGCTTTCAAATACCACACCGTCGACGGCTGCAGAATGTAAAGTATTAAACCGTCCTAGAGAGCCGACCACAACGAGGGAAGAATATGCAGACGGCGTCAATTTTGCCCTTAAGAGGAACCTCTGGTTGTCCATTTGACTGGCCACACCTCCTGCTGTGCACTGTTGAGATCAGGACACTGTAGCTCCTCTGATCAAACATGACATTACACTAGAGGGAATTACATGCTCAGATTATAACAGAGAAGGTCACACCGAGTTGTAAGTCACGACAGCAGTCTCACGCTATTTCACGGATAGTGAAGGGTAATATTACTTTAAGAATTAATGCTGCAACATTAAACTGAGCGTGATACATGTTTCCGACCCTCCTCGGTCAGGCCGGGGATTTAAGGTTAGATGGAAATAGCCCTTCAATATGCAGGGAGTATTTATGAAGTTATTAGTATTTCTTCTTAGACGTGCAGCTGCCATGGTGTGTGACAAAGACAAAATAAAATGATGCGACACATATCAAAGGTAGAATACGCTGAATGTCAAACATAGGGAGCATATAAATAAGAAGCAGACAAACTACATCATGTTATAGAAGTCTCTAGAAAAAAATCTTGGTCTGGAACTAGATTTGTTATTATTTATTGTGGAGGAAAACGGATATGAGTAATCATTACAGTGATAAATGTTGCATTAAACAGTGTACACACTGTAATTACAGAAACAAAACATTTAAAATATGTTTTAGATGCATTCATAATATTCAGTTAAATTCAATATGCTTCATTGGCATGAATGTAACGGGGAAAATATGGCCAAATTCTCAGGTAAAATGTAATGCTTTGAATTGTATAAAAGAGGTGGCGGACAGAAGAATAAGGCCCACAGAAATTTCCAACCCTCGTTATTCCATCTTCTTTATTTTATTTTGCGTCACTGTATACAGATATTAATTATGGCTCATAGGTGTTGATGATTTTTGTCTTTGAGTACATTTATACTGTAAAACAGCAGCCATTGATTACAAAGATAAAGCGAGGTAGCCGCTAGCATCCACACACAAGTATGCAGTAATTCCCATAAGGGCAGGGAGCTAACATTATTTGATCCAAATAGAAAATCAATTACATGGGAGAATATATTCTGTTATCAATATCCTACAGAAGCCGTTTTATTCAGATGACCTCAGTATGAATTAATAAATCCCTGTACCCCATCTTCATTCATACTACATATTTATTCTGTATTGAAGTAGAATTCATGGCATAAATACAACTTGCTTACAATGCAAAGCCTCCAAATACACTCGGCATGTAAAAACACACGAAGGGCACCATAAAATAATTAGCTTTATCCAAGCAGGTCAGAAAGCTGTATTTCAACATTAATTCCTTAACTCGTATCTGCTGTATTCAAATAAATAACACTTTTCCTTTCTTCAGTCATGTGTTATGGGTGGATAGATTGAGCTCCTGTCAGAGCACAAAGCTCCCCTCAGAAGTCTACATTGCCTCGTCTGTTGTTAGGACCTGGTCCACATGGGGCCAAATTTGATTGGAAAGCCCAAAGGGAGGAGTTCCACCAGTCACAGGGGCATTGTTAGTGCCTCCAAAATGGCCAGAGAAGAATGACTGATTATGCAACCACAGCTAGGGTTACTAATAGGAATTCTATTTGAATTTCTAACATAACAGATGTTTGCTGGGCACCTCCATGGAGTGCGCATACACAGTTATGCTAATTTGCCAGTGTTTCCCTTCAAGTTAGCTCGGAGTCATTAGAGCACACAGCTAGCTTGGATCACTCTGTCAAACTAATAATTGGCCATTATTGATATTAATTAACATTTTTGCTCTCTATGTCCTTTTTGACCTGCTATCTGTTAGTAAATCCAGTTACTGAGTCCTATTAGGGCAATAAAAATCCACTGGACTCTATAGTAGTTGCGAACCATTTATCAGAAAGAGAACATAAAGCCAATTAGGAATGGGTGCAGACAGTTGTCTTCATTCTCCACTGACTATTTCTTGATCTCCATTATAAATTGCTAATAGGGCAGATACTGGTTAGCAAAGGGGGAGGAGGAGTGGGGGGGGTTACCATTGCTCACTCCCATCCGTGATGACAGGTGAAAAGGACCAGTAGTAATGTTCGTGCTTGATGAGGCCACACCATCAGCTGCTGTTTTATTTTGGGGGGGTTGTTGAGGGGCACACCTTTCTCTCCACTGCTGGTCAATCATGTTAATTGACCTAAAAGTAGAATATTACAGAAAGCTATTAAATAGTTGATCGTTCATCCTCCGAAAGTAATGGCTTTTGGTCTCTCTGCTGCTATGATGCAACGAGCATCGGAAACCCTGCACACCATAGGTTTATGGGCTCAGATCAAGAAATCCTAATAGGTGTATATCGACTGGTTTATTTTCCACCAAACTCCAAAGGGACTGGTAGTTGCAAGAAAATATATCAAAAAGGCTATCAACAATGGTTGGGTCTTCTGAGTAAAATCAATAGTGAGACATAGATGGCTTGAGTTTTCACAGTTCTCTCTCGTCATTTAAAAAGACTGTAGGCTGTATGATATCTTGGAGGACCCATGAGATTTTTGTAACATAGCAACCACCTTTGAAAAGCCAAAGATTAGTAATAACTTAATCTATTTGGTGAGGACACGGTAGGCTGCGGTTTTGAACTTGATAAAGGGTCATTGCTGCTCGTACCCTAACACTTTAGGAATGAATGGTTTAGTTTTCTAGAAAAAAAAAAGAGCATAAAGGATCACAAATTACTGTTGAAGCAGGTAGTCTAACATAACCTGTGTGAATAACAACTTATGCTCGTGCTCCCCGAATCCAGATGCTACCGTGGCAGCTAGGGTTTACGACAAGAGGTATAGCAGTCCCTTAAATGAGCAGTATTTAATAGCCTGGTTTCAAGTGTAAAGGCTCTCTCCCCTGTGCATTACTCCAAGAACCTAATTACAAGTTTCATCATCAATCATGAGCATTATTTATTCAGTGAAATGAATTTCTAATTAATAACTGATGAGCATTATGGCCTCGAAGACTGTAAAGCAATTAATTACGGTTGGCAACGGGGAATATCCATGTAGAGGACTATCTGGCGCACAGTCATAGCACAGCAGTGCCAACAGGCTAATGTCCACAAAGAAGAGGCTTGTTTTTCTACCTAAGCTTTTATTGAGATAATTACTTTCATGAATGTTGTCTCGGGGCTGTCATACTGTTGGCGATGGAATAAGCACTGAAAAACTGTATTTCAATTTTGGTTTTCAACCGCCATTTTTTTCTCATACTGCAAGAGGACCAAGAGTGCATTGACTAAATAATCTCTAAATATAATAATGTACGGACTTTTTATGGTGAAAACATACAATCAAAAATCAACAAGGGTAGAGTAGATATAGCCATTTCTACGGTTTCTTAAGATATTCTTCTTGGAGATTTAAAAAGTGCAAAGGGAGGATTGGTTGATTCCTAAATCGTACAAATTCTAGTAGACAGCTTCAGTTAATGTTAATAAACAGCATGTACAATTAAACCTACTGTATATAGAAACAGAATTGTCATTAAGGTTATTATGTTGTCATTTCAGTTCACATGATGCGTCTTCACTGGTTTAAATTGCTACATTTGACACGTATTTATGCAACTTGTTTTACTTATCCTTAGAAGTTTTAAGGTATTTTGAATCTAGGGCTGGTGTTTGTGATTTGTTAATCAATGGCTGCAAATTTAAAAACATAATGTTAAATTTAAATAATAGCAAAAACTACCAATAACTAAATATAGCTGTGCTTATCAATATTGTATTGTCAAGTCAACCTTTTATGTTTTACGGACTTAATTTTGTGTTTAAGGTTTTAGCTTAAACAGGGTTTCTAAACAGGGTCACATAAGAGGAAACAGAAAAAAATGGCTTAAAATGAGAATTCCATAAGAGCATGTCTGCAGTGATAATATATGCCATCAGAAGAGATTACAAAGACAGCCCTGATTCTGCTGACCTGACCTCCTTCATTATGGTATTACAGAGATCACACTTTATCACACTAAAATTAATTCAGTTATAGGAGCAAGTGCATATTTCCTTTTGTATTATGTACACCGAATATAAAACCCTGTGTATTTTCATCTGCAAGTTATTGATGACTCTCTTGGTAATGTTTTAATGCATATTATCACATTCCCCACAGCCATATAAATCCTATAAACAAAGCATTTGGAATTTTCTCCATCACTGCAATGTTTCCTAATTTATATACATACACAAGGTAGAGACGCTGTCTTAAATCTTAACATCACTCTAATTGTGTTATCCTAATTCTTCTATTGCAATAACCATGGGTCAAACACAGATTGGTTAAAATGAAGGTAGATTATTGTACATCTCCATTCAGACGCTACAATAAAATAGACACATTATGAAAGAGACAAAACAACGTCAAAATGATGATAAAGAACCATGAGAGGCTGTTATTCTTTCATTTAGAAAATGAAAATCATCGGAGCAGCTCTTTAATTTATCCGTTGTTTCAATTCAGCACAATTTTTTTGCACATTTGTGGCAGTTTTTTTTTGTTGTTGCATATATTCATCTCACACCCAACTCTATCTGCACAAAACAGAGATGGATTGAGTCATGCATGGGTGTTTGCCATCCAGAGTAAACGTAATAAATGTGTATGACTATAATGCTGAATTGCAGCAGGGTCTTAATGTGTGTTACTGCTTCCTTACAGGTTGAAAGACAATACAGGATTTGTGCAGGTCTTGGAATCAAGGATACATTGACTTGCTATGAGAACATGGCACGTGCATGTGTTGACTTTTGTAAGGTTACATGTCTCTGAGATTGAGACAAATGTCCAGACTTCAGACAATTTAGTGTGTGCACAATGGTTTATTTAAAACCTAGCATTTAATTTCACTTTCAGTTGTGTATAGAATAGCATTTTACAAACCTATTCTATCACTGTTTCATTCATTTCGTTAATACATACCTATTTTCCAATGTCATAGGGCGCTGGAGTCTATGCCAGAATGCCTGTCTAGCTGCAAACCTGCCTAACTTTATGCACTCTGGTCTAAAGCTTGAGGCTAAATGACACAAGGCGAATGAGGCAAAACATTTGTGTGAGCATAGCGTACCTCCAAACGACCCGAACTCCATTCAGAAAAGAAGCATTTTATAAGTTGTATGCGTTATCGTCTTCTGGACAGACCTAACAAGCCATGACTCTGGACTTTTTTACAAATTGTAGTCATTATGTAGTTAGTTCTGCATAATTGTCATCCATTTATTGCAATTAAATTAGAAAAAAATAGTTTATCTTGGGTTCATACCGCTGTCATAAACTAACCGATGTGTGGCTTGCTATTTACGGTGAATACAGTTAAATGAAATTCACATAGCACCTCTGGGTGATGTTGTGAAGATAGGATGGCGCTTGGTTTCCTGGTGTATCTGGACTTCCACAACACTGAAGGAACTTGGGACTTGTTGACATGTGTCTTCGTAGTCAGTGGGTTGGCTACTAGATTCAACTCTTTTGTCTTTTATTTTGCTTTTATTATACCTTCATTGTAGCATGAATATATTTTGTATTTAACATTGTTATGTGGGTGAATAAATTGCTCAAATTGCCATCCAGGGGATGGACAAATTATGTGAATTGAACTGAATTGGGAGCTGGATGGAACACACAAGAGAGAGTGCTGCAAGCAAAACTGCAGAAATGAGCAAACCTTAAAAAAAAAACAGATAAAACTAGCAGCATGATTCCAGTTAGCAGGCCTATATGGGCCTATCGTATAGAAAGCATGATTATACAACTATGATGGAGGAATCATTTTATCCTCCTTCTCAACGACTCTCAAAACATTGTCCACAATCACAAAGTAATCTTTTCGATATGATGCACTTCCATGCCTTTGATTGCCCAATGCAGAACCTGGCACATCTGCTGCATCAACCCAGTGTCCTTACTGCAATGAATAAGGAGCTGCAGTTTTTCATGCAGTGCTAATATCCTCAGGCATATGCAGTCTGAACACAGTCTCCGTCTGGTGCCTCTTCTGCTTACAAGCTATGAATGTACATTGTTTACAGCAGTACGGGCTACATTTGCACAAGCTAAGAAGCCGCTGAATGGAAAGCGTAAACCCATGGCGATACCTTTGGCAACAAACACACACTTGATTTGAAAAAAATCTTGGTTTACTTACTTCTGCCACTGCCATAGACGGAGGTACTGGCCTTGGAAATGGAGCCGGTTCCCTGGCTGCTACTCCTACAAAGGGTGAAATGCAGTGGTGGAAGAAGTATTCAAACATTTTACTTGAGTATAAGAAATTACATCACATTGTGAAAATATTCCATTGTATGTTAAAAACTCTTGCATTCTAATTTTAAAGTGAACGTACAGATAAAGTAGCAATGAAATATACTTAAGTATCAAAAGTAAAAGAATTCATAAGAGTGACTTATTGTTATACTATTATACAATTGAATCATTATCGGGTTAAAAAATATTCAGCAAATAATGATGTTGTTGGTCAAGAAGGAGATCATTTTCACTATCTTTACATTTAACAATTGTAAGTGTGTGTGTGTGTGTGTGTGTGTATTCATATGTATAATGATGTAATAATGATTGATTTGAAAAGTAAATAGTAACAATAAATATGCTGAACTAATTAGTAAGTGAGCTGAAATGTTGTTTAGCTCAAGTATCAATTAGCATAAAATGGAAATACTCCAGTAAAACACATATAGATACAATTTAAGTGAAGTCATATTACAATACGCGACTAAATGTTTACGTCAGTAAAGTTACCATTTAAGCTGTTTCCAGTTGAAACGACGTCAGCGACTCTGCTCCACCTGTTGCGCTAGACAGCTAGCTGGCTAGCCGGCTAGCTGGCTAACTAGCTGGCGGCAGTTTCTCTCGAGCTAATTTCAAACACACGGTCGCTTTCCTCCAATGGAACCTCACTGTCCAAAACCCCCTCTGTCTTTAGCTAAATTCAAGACATAACTAACTTATAACGCTATGTATATAAATAGTGTTAGCGAGCGCCTTTCTACGCGGTCACTTCATAGATATAACGGTAAGACAGGTAGTCGTCCCCTGATTGGATGTATGAAACCCAGCGTTCCTATTGGCTGATCGTCAAGTTTGTCCCGGAAGTACAGTAGATAAATATAAAGGCAGGTGTGTTTGTTTAATTATATGTCGAACTAGATGTTATACATATTGAATGTGCATTCTGATTAACATTTCAAGCATTTAAGAATATTTTAAAGCATGTCAGCCCAGTTATATGTCCAACTGCCATGTTATAATTCCTCTTACTATATTATCTTTTCCTATAATTCCACTGTGTGTACAGATTGAGTTTTCTAACAGCCTACCTTTTTATCAGAGCAGTGTGTGTTGCCTGTCATGTGAAATAATTGTGCGTGAGCCTGTCCTCTTAATGGATTACACATGATCGGTTGAATGGACTAGTTGTTGAACTCGCCAGAAGTCAGCGGGTCAGTTCATTATACATTATTCCACTTTTACAGCGCTGCCAGCTCACCACTGAAAGTAGATACTCTATGTCATCCTTCAAGATGAGTGAGACACATATAGCAGAGACAGGACTGTGCACATCCTATAACTGTCCCGTCTCTGCAGGTCTCACACACACACACACACACACACACACACACACAACACACACACACTGGAAGCTCTCGTCTTTCCATCTGGTAAAGTGGGCTGTTGTGATTGATTTGTGGATTTGCTCCCTCTTTTTTTCTCTCCATTTAAGTGAAATAATGTATGGAAGCAATCTGGCGACAGACATTTTGGAAAATCTATTTGAAATCATTTCAGCTGAAGCCATGGCAGTTTGTCTTCTTAGGGGAGAGGAGCAAAGTATAATTGTCTGCAGTCTAGTAAAACACAGTATAACTGCCATCACACTTGACTGAGCTTATAGCCAGCTAGTCCCATGGCCTCTAGAAGATAGAGCAGTTAATGTTCCCTTTTATTTTAGAGGATATGTCACTTGTATCGCAGATTTATACCATGATACAGCAATTTTGTCCAAACAGATGGATAATGGTGTCACCAGCAAAAAGCCCTGTTTTTATTGAGTTTAGAGCATATTGTTTAGATAGGGGACTGTGTTGAACAGCTCTGCCAGCGCTTTCTCTCTTTATCTCTCTAATCTTGCCAGTATTAGATTTGATCATTTTTGTTTGAAGGAGGAAAATGTGGCTGTAATGGCTTCCTAATAGCAAACACAGGGGATACAAATCCAGAGACCCTGTTCTGTAGTGCTTCCATAAGCACCACTGATTTATAGAGGTCTTTATGACAGAAAGGAAAATGATCTGCTGCAGGTATAAATCAGGTGAGGAGTAGGAAATTGAACTTAGATATCATCTTGTCAGATGCTTAATGCTCTTCCTCCTGTCACATTCGATAGGACCAATTTGGAGAATCCTGCAGAGGTAAAAAGAAGACAATTAACAATGACAGTGTGGTAATAGATGAAGCTATAAAATGAACCTGCTGCCTGCAGGATGCTTTGTATGATTTCCACATGAGGTAGTAGCAGGAGTTGTCCCGGCCTTCCATTTTCTCCCCTATTCCGTTCCTTGAGCACATAAATATGTAATAGTTTACTAAAACAACAACAAAACAAATAGGAATACATATTTGTTGCTTTATAATTGAATCATCATCCTGCGTATGACAGGACTTGTAAATTCAGGTTAACCTTGTTTTTACGCTATTGATTCCGGGGGCATGTTCTACACTGACTATATAAAATTAATCAATATATTAATCGTCAAACACAAGAAATATCTTTGGACAGGAGTGTTATAAGTACAAACAGCCTAAATATATTACATCACTGTGTCGGGAGATAAATCAGTTCATACTAACACCTTGAATTTCAAGTTTTCTATACTACGATGAAGCAGTTATTTTTATGCATGTGTCCTCCTTTAGTTTATTATTTAATTAAGGTACAACCGTGGGTTGTTTGCTGTGGTAATTGTCAAACTGTACGAGTGCTCAAACAGATGTCATCACTCAGTGGTGTAATGAGTTCAGGATAGGACAGAGAATGACAATGCTCTCTGATCCCTGAATGTCACTCTGGCATAAACTACAGCACAGTGGTTTATTGCCGGCATCATGTATTCAGCGGCATGCATTCGTGATTTGACAGATTGAATGCGCGGGCGAAAAAATGGAAAGCCATCCATCTGGGTGTGTAGGTTTCAAATGACTTGAATTTTAAAAACTAATTTCTTGGAAGCTGATGACCTTTTGTGAAAAGCTGCTCAACTTTGTCAAGTGGCAATTCAAGCCCAAGCGGCTAAGGAGCTCCAGTAATAACCAGAGATCCAGCGCTCGGGAACCATCACCCCCTCGCAGCTCATCAAGCCAAGCTCTTGTATAATCTAATCTGATTTTAATGCTTCTCTGAAGGAGATTGTGTTCTTATTACTGTGTAATGATGCTGTTGTCAAGAGCCAATGGTGATGTCTGATATCACAACCGTGTTAAACTGCTTCTGTGACACTCATCTCAGCATTTTCCACATCGCCTCCAATGCACAATGGCTTTGTGCTGTATATTTATGATTTTGTTGTTTTTTTCCCCCGTTTCATTCTACTTCCTGATGGACAGAAAAATGGTAAATCTTTAAAAGTCCCCTTCTTTATTACCTTTGTCTGATATGGTGCTTTTTTTTCTGTATTCAGTACAGTAGATAGAGCATAACGATGAAGGTCTTCGCTGAGATGAGGAGAATTTTGAAGTGCTCACACCCGGGGGCAGCAAATGGAAAAGTGACAAGCCTGGTGCACTTGTCTATTTTACTTATTCTGTGCCTCTGTTTCATATTCTGCTTCGCACCGTGGGGTTATTTTCCTCCAGGGTTCAGAAGGGCACGCTCTTTCATTTCTACAGAAAATTGTTTCGCAGGATTTCAATCTTTGGCTGCTGGATATGACAAAACACAATATCAAGAACACTTATGTTTCTTATCTGCCATTTTTTCTGGGTATAAATAAAAGATCAGTATGAATTTGAGTCAAGTGGCCTCGAATGCACATGTGAGAGATGAGTATGAAAAGAACTATGAACCTTGGGACAGCCACACTGTACATTTTCATCGCTTGCTCAAAATTACCTTGGCACTGGGGCTGTGTATGTCATTTGTCATCCTTGAAAATCAATTAGTGTCTCCATGATAGCGATCCAGATGCAATTTCTTTGAGTGTTTGGACAACTGGACACAAAACACTACTCTTTTTTTTTCACATTATGTAAACAGCGTTTCTTTGAATTGTTTTTGTAATAAGCTGTGATGGTCAGTTAGGTGAAAATTATAGTATAAACATCCTGATTGGAGAGTTGAATGGTCAGTACACAAGTGCTTCATACTGGAGCAACTGTTGTCCGTAAAAAGGCAAAGAAATTTAACTAAAGCCATCTTTCTGTGATATTTTTCATGCATTTTCAGACAAAAATATATATAAATAAGAAAAACTGAATGTCAGAAAAAAACATGCACACAAAACTATGAAGTAAAAACTGTCAAGAAATGATTCAGTGCTGTGGAATCAAAAATATTACTCAAACATACAATTTCAAACCACATATTGCCAAGATCGTTTGTGAAATATTACTTATGATGCACATATGTGCAGCCTATGACTACTGGACAATGCTGTGAAAACAGCCAAACATCGTCGTATTGATGTCCCATTTTTTCCCATGTTTGGCTCTTGTCAGAGGTCAACCTCAAACAGCACGCAGTGGAATCAGGCGTTACTGTCTATGTCACATTGATGCATTACAAGGCCCAGGAGGTCACGTCTCTGTAAACATACATTATCAAAACCCATAGAAGATGTGGGGTGTTGACCTCACCAATAGTTTACGGTCTATCTTCAGGGAAAAAGGGTCATGTGATAGCGGAGAGCAACTTTGTAGCCGCAATGACTTTCTTGTTGCAAATGAAGAGGGTCAAGCAATCAAGACTGGCCGGGCTCCGTGTCAGCGGCGTTATCTTACGCTGTCTGAAATGATCAATGAACTAAAATAAAATGATCACAAGCTAAAATTGGCCTGCTAATGAAAATGGACTGTTTAAACATGCTCTTTGGCAAGGAGCTGGCTGCAGAATAAATGGGGCAGCACATTAAAACACATGACAATGGAGACGGCAGGAACAAACGTGAGCTAATGCCATCAAGGCTATTTACATGTTGGTTTGACCTTTCTAGTCATTTTTTTCATGTAAATGCAGAATCACTTTTAAAATGCAGCAATAATTGATTGTTCCACAGCAACATCAGTCAAATAATTCTCCAGAATGATTTTATACCGTAGACAAATATATTATTTTGTTAATAAAAAGGAACAGGACCTTTATAAAGAAAATATATATGTATGTATCTGTAAGAATGTGTTGATCCTGAGCATACATGTACACAGATTGTCTTTAAGTTTATTTATACAGAACAGGAATTCCGATATACAGCAAACAGATAGTCTGTAAACAGTTCAAATACTTTGTCTATATGTAAATAGGTTTTATCGACAATACTCTGAAGCTGAGACTTAATATAAAAAAAGGCACTAAAGGCCGGTGCACAGTACAGACATCTCTCTCCTCCGTTTCAGCAATAAATACATACTGTAAGTGCATTCCTATTATGGTACCATGGTTGTGTAAACATGTTGGCATCACCGTCAACGCTGCTATGAAAGGCACAGTATTATAGAAAAATATGTATAAATAATTTCCCATTAATAAAATATTATTTTCCTGACAAAAATATTTGTTGTTCCGTTTCCGCAGGGTACAATTAATCCAAATAGAATACTGTTAGAAATTCAGTCAAAAAACAAAACAAATAAAATATGGAAAATAAAGAAAACATGTAGCATAATCCATATTCCTCTGAATAAGACCAGAATGAGCAAGACATTTCATAAAAACGGAAGGGAGGTTGTTTCGTGTTTGCTACCAAATGCTATCATTTTACAATTTAATATTCAATTCATTACTATTGCTAGAACTATAAAAGCTATTCTCAAAAGAAAAAAAGGATATATATTTTTTATCTACTGTAAACTGAACATCACATCAGCATCACTTACTGTGTTTAATTCAGCTCACGGCATTTACTTGCAAGTTAACGGTTATCACATTTCTCCAGAAGACAAAACAAATGTACGAGGACTTGAAATGACCACTCTCACGGTTTTATTCCACTTCCATGGCGGACACATCTTGCTCTCCATCAGATTTCTCAGAGGTCATATCTTGCGACTCCGGGGTGCTCTGGCCATCTGACGTGGAGCTGGGCTCTGCGGTTGTTGGTGTGACTGGCTCCTGGGTGTCCGTGTCATCGGGGACATCAGCAAGCTGGGATGGCTCTGACGGAGATAATTCAAAATATTAAAAAAATTGGACACTATTGGTACCATTTGATTACATGCATGACCATTACACTTTATATGCCTTGTGGAGTGTCATCATCACCTAAAACAGATTGTTCATCATCTCCGTCAACAGCAGGCGAAGGTACGGGTGCCTCAGATGATTTCTTCAGTTCGCCGGCGACTTCGGAGAGTCTGGGTGCCTGAGGCCTGCTCTTTCTCGCGGGGTTCAAGAAATAACAATACGCACAGCGGAAAGCTGAAAGAAAAATAAAAGACACCATACACATAGTTTATGTCACTTCTCTAATACATTCTCACAGCAGACATAGATTAATATACATGAATATGAACCGATGACAGAAAATGCCTGAGATGCATAAACACTTCAGATTGATGTGCAGCACTGGTTTGCATATTCTATCTTGTTGCATTTTTGCTTACAGGGGTTGGTCGTGGCAGAGGCATTTAAGAGCTATATGATATACTACGCTGCCAAATGCTAGAGGGCAAATGAATGCACAGTATTTGATGGAGACTGACAAAGAGTGTTGCGTTTCTCTAAGTCTTACCAACATATTCAAATTCTTCTTTTAATACCATGCCGTTATGGGACAGACACTGCTGACAGATGAGAGCGTATCTATGAGGAAAGAACAAAAATCCAGTTATGGAGACCAACAATTTATATATTATGAAGATAATTCAGCACTGCCTTTTTCTATGGATGGATAAGAACCTGCTTAATAATACATAATCTATACTCGCCCAAAAATGTTTACAGAACATACAAGCAGAGGTTTTGTACCTGTTCCGAGGGCCATCTCCAACAAGGTACTCAATGACACGGTCTATAGTGCTCCTTTCCCTCGGGACCACAGGTCTGGCCAGGGGCGGGCCTGGGGGGTGCATCCCTGTTAAAGCACAACATCAATGCCTGTAGTCTCGACTACAAACTGCATTAAACAGGAGCTGCTTACAGTAAAACCTAAGTCGAACACTGATGCTGTGATTCACAGTTTATAATGAATATTTAAAAAAAAACGACCCTTTTTTCTTAACGAATTAGCACTGGATCTCACTTGCAAGGCACGTCCAGAATCCCTGCTGTGCTGGGGAGTAGTAATTAATATAATCTAACATCAAGAGCAATCATAGGAAGATGACTGGTCATTTCTGTGAGACTTGGCAGAGTCTCAATATCCTGCTGGTTATTAATTTACCAACATATGGAAACTCTGTGGTGACTCTTTGTATCAAATTGCTTTTCACTTTCAATTTCCAGCAGAAGCAGGTGATAACATCAAGTCATGTAAACCATTTGCGAGGTGTTCCCAATGCCAAAGGCAATTTCACCAAGCATTAAAAGACATTTAGTGAGATTCCACCACCATTGCCCAGAGAACAAACGCAGGTCTGGCTAATTAATCATAGTTAATGTAATCCTGATTCGTGCATACCTCACAGTTGGCATTCCACATGGCAATTACCGCATGCAGCTTCCTCTAGGAACACATTTTCTTTACCGTTTGCACTTATTTGCATCTTCTATTGAGTGTTCATAGTCCATAAATTTATATTGAATATCCAGTAACTCTGCACTCCACAGATGTCTTCCACATACAGCAACTGTTCTATGGAAAGTTTTCCCATAGTGTTGGCTGGCTGGTTTTGTGAAGAACAAGCGTCATATTCCCGAGGTATAATCTGACCATCAAAAGTTATCACCCATTTGTAATCTTAGTTCACAATTATACACTTGTTTGAGAAAGGTTGGACCTTACAGTACGATATTTGAAAACTACATTCATGCAATTACCCATTACAACTACTGCACAACGTACACCACCCTTTCTGACAGCACACACCACAGAGCCTCGAGCAACTGGGGATACAGAGCCAGGGAAGAGTAAATCACACCTTAATCGACCACATTACGATGTGGTCCCCTCGTGTGCAGGTAACTCACCGACTCCAGGAACAGGTGTTCCAGGGGTCACAGGCCTCCTCATCAAGCTCTGCTGAGCAGCTATAGCAGACAGGCTCCTCTCTGGGGGTCCACCTGGAGCAGAGTGGGTAGATCGTCCAGGATAGGTGGGCCCAGAGGCAAGAGGGGGGCGAGCCGCAGCTCCGCCTGCAGGATTCGCCACCATCGAGGGCGTCTTTGCGGTGACATTGCGCTGCCGGAGATCTAAACACAGAAAACATTGCAGTTTGCTTAACAACAGCAAAGAAAGAAAAAAAAGGGCCAAAGCATAAGTAAGGAAAATAGTGATGCTGCAGGACTCATTGCTACCTTGTCCTGATTTTGGAGTCATCTGAGGTCCTGCTGGAGTGGATTCAAGCTCCTTTATACAGAAAAGAAATGAATGCAAAAGAATTATATTACAGACTATTATTACAGAAAACAATTATACAAAGTTATTTATGTTACAAAGTGGAAACAAAATAACTCACAATTTTTCTTTTGGAATCAGGATCAAATCTCTCCAGAATCATTTTAGCATTTTTATATGTTTCCGTTTCCATCACTTCTTCAAGCTGCAAAAAGAGCAGGACAATAAAAAAATAAAATTATTCTACAACAAATGCTTTCATCAATACATTGCACAAAGGAAGTATTACTATAATAACTCTACTGCCGAGTAATTATTTGATGATCATCAGATGTTAGGTTGACCTACCATTCAATATAACATTAATGTGAGAAAGGGCACCAGTAAGCTACTTCACAAAATTGTACATCTGCATTAAAGTACCAAACATTTTAAAATATTTACATATAATATGAAGAATAATTACATTCACTACTTCGATAATGGAGAATGCAAAAATCCATCAGCCCTAATTATTGAAAGTTATTAGACTTGACAGAGGATGACAAGCAATTTCTCAGATTTATTTCTTTCCAGGACTAAATGCTATTAATTAAAGTGACATTAGCAGAGTGGTTTACTGGGTTAAATCACTGTACCAATCAAACGCTGTGTATACAGATCGTAGATTAGCAAGTAGCAAAATGCTGAGATGATCAATAACAGCAAGTCTTCAATTTACTGGAAACCACTAGACAACATTACAATGGGTTCTACAGAGATGATGAGTTTTATAATAAGTTTCTCTCATTTCTCAGACAAGCAAGCTTCAGATGCATGACGATGGTTTTTTGGGAATCACTTTTTTTATGAAACCATCTGAGCAGCTGTTAG
Organism: Chelidonichthys spinosus; assembly: GCA_029853015.1. Taxonomy (NCBI): domain Eukaryota; kingdom Metazoa; phylum Chordata; class Actinopteri; order Perciformes; family Triglidae; genus Chelidonichthys; species Chelidonichthys spinosus. The sequence goes on from CM056830.1 coordinate 19,653,115, forward strand.
ACTTGACCAATTGTTTCAGGGCATTCTGCTAAATGAGGCATGTTTGCATATAATCTATTGTTTCTTCTACACTTAAACAGTAAGCCTCAGGTAAGTTTTCATTAAATGCTTTTGGGCAGTATTGGGGACATTGAAAGGGGCCATCTGAGGTGGTTCAATGCCTCCTGGACGCTTCGCTTTAGAGGTATTCCCAGGCACTTACACAAAACTGGTAAAAGGCCCTGGGGTAGACCAGGAATATACTGGAGATAATATACATCTTGTCTGGCCTGGGAATGCCTCGGGGTCCCTCAGGAAGAATAAAAGTGTTGCTGGAGAGAGGGACGCCTTCCTAAGCCTGCTGCCCCCACCACAGATAAGCAGAAGAGAATGGATGGAGGGATTCAGGCAGTTTGTTGCCGAGGTGCGATAACATTTGGGTCAAAATGGGAGAAACCTGTCAATTTTGGGATTTACAAAAATGTTTATTCTATTCTTGGCACTCAAATGAGATTAGAAGGTAAATTGCAAAAACAAGGAAAAAAGTTATATTAAGTACTTTTGTTATTTAGGAGCAAGCAAGAAAAGCCAGGCAGTTGTAACCTAAAGCATCACAGGTTTCAGTGTTAAAAGTAGTAAAAAGCAAAGCAAAACTTACATTCAAAAGTCAAGTCATTTTAAATATCTCTATACATCTATATCAACACTGGATACATATAGGATCACTTACTATTTTCCTTCTTTGTGCATTAAGATCTTCTAATTTTTCATCTGAAAAAAACAAAAATATATATATATATATATTTTACAAGAAAATATTACAACAAAAAACTCCATGATGTATCAAGTTTCGTATAAATACCAAAAACGGATCTTACTATTTTTTTCAGTTCTTCGTGAAAAAATAATTATAAGTACTTTTCGAAGTAACCAAACTCTATATAAAAAAAAAGAGGGAAAGAAAAAAAGGTTGATTGGTGACAATGCATTGTAGTTAAAGTTCAGTAAAAATGTGATCAACTGTCATGCACACTTACAATAATGGAAATATTATGAAGGCAAGGGACAATATGAGGCGCCCCATCAACTGTTCAGGCAGGTACCAGAAATACACAACTACACATGTAATCAGATAGATTAGAGCCGAGTAGAGAAGGAGTCGCCCGACCCATATCTTCAACTGCCTCTGATACTTCTCAGTGTATTCTTCAAGAATATGTATATCCTGAAAAAGACAAAGTTAAAATGAGCATTATTTGAACATGCAGCATACGAGAGAAATATATGCAATTACTTATCATTTTCCAACAAATGGCTCAGTCTTCTTTTTTTTTTTTTTTTAAATAGAAAGGTTACATCACTTTGTTAAAGTGCTGGCTACCCCATCCATAAATATCTGGCAGACAGAATGAGACCCACTCTGGTCACTATGGCTCTCCTGTAACATGTGTGACTGTCACTCTAGGCACTTAGTAAACAGATCTCCCATTGAACCTTGCAGTATAGAATGCATGCATTTGTGTACGTGTTATGCAGCCACATGTGAAACCATGTGATTTTTTTTTTAGAAGAAAACAAACTGGTAAAAAAAAAAAACGTCCCTTCACGACAATGTCCACCTGACCTCGTCTGTATATATGTGTAGTGTCTCCTGCTCCAAGGTCAGGTTCTGAAAATAGCCTAACACTAGCTTAACTGTAGAAGAGCACTAAAGCCCCATCAGTCAGCAAATGAGGAGCTGATGTGGCAATAGTTGACACCTCTGTTATGGCCAAAAGATGCAAGCTTGTATAACATCTTCTACAGCATCGTTTCTATATCAAAAACAGGTTTAAGTGGTCACCAACCACCAATGAAATACATACACAATATCATCAAATGATCAGACACTTTGTATTCAAAACCCAGTAGACCAAACTTATTTGGCAGAGGAAGCAAAGACAAAAATATTGCAATCTAATTTCAGCCGTTGTGAACCGATAAAGCACACAGACCGAGCAATGAGGGATTATTAACATCAGAGTTGCACTATTTATTGCTGTTGTTTTACCTCCAAATAAAGTGGAAAAGATAATCTGGCACAACATAAAGCTGAAAATGGGTCCAAAAGGGTAACAATATTGTCATCATGTTCCCAGATCTCTGCAATTACAATGGCGGTTACAAAGTTAGCAAAACCAATACAACTGATGGCCAGAGGTACAAAAATGCACTACAGCTACTACAGCTCATTGCAACTTTTAAGTAGTGTATACCCAAATAAGCAATTTCCTTGCAACTATCCCTTCATATGTCCCACTGACTGCAGTGCCAGTGTGAATAGTTGAAATAATGATCAAGGCTGTGCAGAGCAGCTCTATTGAACATGTGTGACATGTATGTGTTTTATAAAACACCATTGGGCATAATTACACTGACAGATGCCTTTGGTCAGTTTTGCTGATAATTTGTGTTTCACTCATTTGGCTGACAGTGGCGGCCTTCTGCAAGCTTGGACGCACCCAACCTCAAGGGATTCACTGTAAAAATGTTCTACTTCTGTTCAAATGTTAACAGGGCATAAGAGAATAAAGAAAGCATTGTTGGATTTCTCACGAGGTACTCGCTCCCCTTCAATAAGGACCATCATGGTAAAAAGTTGTACTGTATTATCACCACTAACTTCTATCTGAATTACTTAATCAGTCCATGTACACCAACTGTTAGTTTTGTAATGTTTGTGACTCTTTTTTATGAGGTTTGTCTGCTTACCCACAGTGCATGTTAGGCAGTAAAATATTTCTATGCTAAAGCATGGGTTTGTTGTTCTTTGGTAAACTTACAGCATGCCATCTCATGCCACATGTATATATGTATAAGGAAAACTTCAACATTTTGGATCAAATGTGTTTCAGATCAATCAAAACAGCACTTCTGGCAATCTGTCAAGCATACCTTATCGATTCCCTCCAAAATCTCCACAGTGGATGGTTTAGCCTGTAAGGGTGAACATTTTGAAACCCGAGTCAGAGAGAGAAGAAATTAAGACATTTGCAACGACAGTACTTTCTGCAAGCAACTTCTTGAAAACATCTGGAAACTTCCTGTTTCGTCTTGCCATTGCTGCACATTTTGTATTATTTGTCTTCTGCATTACTAAGTGAGACTATGCATACGAACATACCAAGAAATGGAGATACCAGGAGGAGTATTAGCATAGATTCTTTATTATAAGATTGTGATCATTTATGTGGATATATGTCAATCATGCAACTACCAATTGGGCCTCAAAAAGTATCATGTGATAGGATTTTTTGTGAAAGTAATTATTGTTCTTCATCTGTATTTACAAGGATTATACCATGTTCTGACAAAACAATAACATTTTTTGTATTAAAAGCAGCATAAAGCAAATGACATGAATCAGTAAAGGTTTGAAAACAAACCCTCCACCGTGAGATGACGGCCCCCATGTTGATCAGGGATTGTAGGATATTCTGATGTGCTCTGGGATCCTCCTCCGATTCTCCCTCACAAATAACCTCTCCACCTGTTGACAACAGTAATTGGTTTCAACATCCACTCAGATGGCAACTCATAAATGAAGCTACAACTGATGCAGCGTTAATTCAACATACCTGCAATAAATGTTCCCTTCGCAGACGCAATGTTTGTGAAGGGAACATTTACAGCAGGTATGTTGAATTAATGTATGATGCCAGTTTTTGATCACACAGAGAGGCATCCATTATAATTTGAAGGGAGACAAATTGCAATTAATACATTTTCTTCTTAATAGCATTTCTAATACTGGTCTTAAACGTCTTTCAGTATAAAAAGGCAATGCAACAGCTGCACAAATGTCTCCAAAATAACCTCAACGTCGCATAATATCAGACACAAACGTAACGTTTAATAGTACAGATTTGCTGCAGGGCTGCTGTATTAAAATGCACAACTTTTAGCTACGTGTACAAGTTTGAGTGCAACTGGTGGTGACACACAAACGGCAACATAACATTTGGTAAGACTGCTACGTACTTATGTGCACACGTTTTTTATTGCAGTCACCATGTCGGGTGTGAAACTCATCAACTCAGACCCTGTTTAAAAACTCGAGAGACCCCGGATAACTAAGTTAAGATCGCGTTACGTTAACTTTACTCTTGCTAAATTAAGTTAGCAGACCTAACAACGTCCCTCTGTTTTCGGAGGCAACCGACACGTCGTTAACCTACGGGGTTGCCAGGGGTAACTGTTACCGCAAATGGACGGGTTTTGTCGTGTCACTATTTGTGACTTATCGGTTCCTAAATAACTTGTTACACACTTAATGCAAGCCGGAGTAAGCTGTTAGCATCGCAGCTAACCGTAGGTAGCTAACGCTAGCCGATGATGCTAACACTCAAAGCAGCGTCGCAGTTCCTCGCGACAAGCTTAACAGCAACCGTTGCTAACTTTTATTAAAAGCACGCGATATCATATATAACGTGGCAGGAGAGTGAATACGTCACGAACAAGAGTTTTGAACTAAAGTGTTTTTGGGGGTGTTTACCTTAACCGAGTTGTCCGGTTTCGACTGCCTGCGGTCGGGATACGGTGCTCCTGTCCTCTGACGGAGCGTGTGAGCCAAGATGGGGGAGTGTCCGCCTAGTAGCAGCATGGAACCTGAGCACTGCTGGCCCTTCACGGCAACCGTCCACTCGATGTCAATGGGACTTTTTTTTTTGACACAGCAGCCAGTTTGATCTCGTTGCAGGGTAAACACAGGTGTAATAAATAACATTAATTATGGCCCTGTTCCATTTAGGTGAGACGGGGCTTTGTATTGTGCTCACTGGCTTAATGGAATTACTGTGACACTAAATGGAACGGGACCATAAGTACTTGTTTATCAACTACACCTGTGCTTACCCTGATACGTGTCATCATTGCTGCTAAAGCCATGTTACATTACAGGAACATGAATATTGTGAACTTTAGCTGCGCTTTTCGTGCAGGGGGGTCATTGTCGTTGGTTCAATCCCAAATGCTTCCACGGCCTCCTTGCGGAAGTGTCATTGCACAAGGGCACTGAACCCTAAATTACTCTTTCCAAAAATGCATCTTGCTTTGGAGAAAACTGTCTCCAAAGTTAATGTCAGGTAAGCAGTAGTTGTCTTGCTTCTTGCAGATTTGTTTTTTTAGTTTTGAAGCAGGTGAAAGATAATGTCTTTCAGATAGAAGATAATATGCATTAATTCCTGGATACTCATTGAAGAATAAAAACGAGGGGAAAAGGGGTCAGTGGCACTCTGTCTGGGAGACCAAAAGATAATTTGTTATAAATAATAATTTCAAGCATTGTGAACATAACTCCCATCCACGTTGGATTTGGGCCAATAAAATCTAGTAGGCCTACCATTGTAAAATTGAATGAATGTTTTGTCATTATTTTCATTCAACTGTTCATTATCTGAAAGCTGGACCCAAATGCATTGTGGATTTAAAAAAAAAAAAACATTGTGGTCTTGGCACAGAAAGCAATATTTAACTATTTGTGCCTGTTCTGTTTGTTACATCTTACTAGACAGATCATATTATATTTACACTTGCATTGTATCTATAGGTAGACCATGAACTTCTGTTCTAATACCCGGCCAGTTTTGCCCGTTAAACTAAAATTAACACATGAAATCAGAATATTTTAAGTGGGAACTTAAGCCATGCACTGTATTAGAGATTGAAAGTATTGAAATACTACACGCCAACATGATTCAAATTGAAATGCGTTTCTGGTCATCAGTGTGAAACAGGAGGTATTTAGGTTGAAAAGGTTTAGAATACAAATAGTTCCAATGACAGATAAGAGAACAACATCTGTGTTACGATTAAGAGGAAGTCCTTGGAAAATGTTGTCCTCTAAGGTTTCATAGGTCCCACAAATTTAAAGAACTCCTGATTTAAAGAGCATTAATGTTGTCACTACAACGGACAAAGCTGTCTTTTATAATAAATAATAAAAACAAGGCATTCGATTTATTAGGTTGGCACAATCATGCAATCACACTCTCCATTGACGTCCTATATGCAACAAAGCTTTTGTAACATTGTTAAATTGCAGAAGGTAACATTTTCCATGCTGATGTTTAGAATAGCAAGTTTAACACATCACATTGCAAATACAACTTAAACAGTGGGATTCATTAGTGAGTATGTGAGCACAGCTCTAGCCTGAGGGTGCCCATAAAAGCTAGAGCAGATCACAAAAAGCCAATTATTTGGTGAAAACATAGGAGAAAAACAGACTAAACAATATAAACTGAAAAAACACGTTCCAATAATGTCGATGAGTACGGAACTATTTGGTTTAATGACAGTTACGCCATATGTTTGCTATTTAAAAAAATACGATAAAGTAAAAAAGAAAATAAGATACGTTTTAGACCTGGGGTGGACCCCCAAATAGTACTAAAACTAGTTTTGAAAACATTCCTCCTCTGGATTATAGATCACATGATGCCCACCACCTTGTATGAACTTTAAGCAAGTAAGTTCTTCCCTAATCTCATGAGAGTAATCTGAATCCCGCTGCGGGAGCTTGATATAAAGTCAAATCAATTAAGCTTCATCATTTTTGTGCCGTTTATCTGTACCAAATTTCACGGAAATCCATTTTAAATATGTTGAGATAAAAGTGGTGGACAGTCCAACATGACTTCCCTAGAGCCACACAGCTAAAAAGCTTCGTCTGGGGCTGTGACGTTTTACAAAAATTAGTGTAAAGTCAACCTTTGAGTGGAGCCTATATCGTTGTGGATAGTACTCAAAGGTTGAATTTACTTGGCTGAACATCCAGTCAGACATCACACCGTCGCCGACTGTGTCCACACCACTAAAACACTGGCCAGTAGTCAACCACAGAGACTTATTGACGGCCAAATGGCATTCAGAGGCCGACAGTCAGCCTCACGTTTTAGGGTCCCTTAGTCACTCTTCTGCTGAAGCCTCATTGGGTGGCAGAGCTGTGGTGCTTGCTCATTTGGAAGATTCAACCGTCTTTCCCCCACATCTGTGAACAACAACAAGATTGTGCTTTAATTGGGAGAGAATGTTTCTACAACAATTGTTAAAAATTGAATAGTGCATGGTGATGAGTTTGCAATGTTTTAAAGCAAGTAAAATAGCCTTTATTAAGTGTTAAACTAAACATGGAAGGGGTGTGCGACGGGCAACAAAAGCTCCTACTCCACAATCAAAGCAGAGACAGACGCACCAGTTTATTTAATCAGGTTCTCATCGAGATGAAGCTCTAACCTGCAAGACCTGATCCGAGAACAGGAAACCACCACATCACAATAACCACACCTAAAAAACCATGTACAAAAACATTTCAATGAAAACCTGTGTTATGCAACACTGACACTATAAAGTTAGACATAGCAAAGCAATATCGACCAGTTAGGGTTTTTTCCCCCTCTTGGTCAAGCTTTGTTAATTTACCAATTTCTTCGGTTACAGATTGCATCTCTCATTAGCATATTTGGGTTACTTCCTGTTACACAATTCTCTCCCTCCAGAACCTCTTCAAAATGTCAAGAGCCAGGCTGTCTGGTCTATGATAAAGCCACAGTGAAATCCGAGTTACAAAGTCCAGAAACATGTTAACAATTCAAATTCAGTGGGGAGTCTATCAGAACTCCACATGATAAACCCAGTCTTGATTAGTATTAGATGGTATGTTAGTACACTACCTTGGCAGAGCTATAGGATGTAGTTTAGTACATGGTTTTTGCAAACACAATGACATGACAAGTATAAATCCATCTTAGGAAACATTACCTGTTAAAAAAAAAAAAAAAATTATATACACAATGCATGTAATGCAGTGAAGCACTGAAGGCAGGTGGAATGCAAAAGCAGTATAACTTGCAGGGCAGGAGTGACAGGCTGGCATGGATCTGATCCCCTTTAAAAACAATGGCTTGTGGCCTTCTTCAATCAAAGGGAAATTCCAAAAAGACTCACATTAAAGTTGAAGACTAAACTGCAGCATGACACACTTGGGAGTGAGACGCTAAGCATCATAGTGTTGCAGTTTTTCATTTTTGTGCTTCAACATAGAAACAACAATTGCACATCTTTGTAGCCATGTTAGCTAGTCCTATACAAAGCATGTACCATACGTTAGCTGTTAGGTAGCCACAAGAAGATACACAGGCTGTCTATAGTTTGCTTACAAGCTAAGGATTGCTAGCATTGTTGTATTTCAAAGAATTGTCTTACCTTAGTACTCCCTTGTTAGCTCTCAGGTTCCCAGGCAGAAAGACTCTGGAGTGGCACTCATGTCTATTTATACTTCCTGGTTTTACCATTTGTGATCAGCAGGGGTTACTGCATGTATCTATTTTTGACCAAATAAGTTTTTTGAAACTAATGGTTGCATAGATGTTTATATCTGTAATTGGGTTGCTATTTGTGAACATGATTTTATAAATTTAAAAGCTATTTGGCTAAATTGTCAGTTTATGTATATGCATCTAGTGAACATCCCTATCGATGGTTGGGTCCAATCTTAGGCAGGCATGCTAGCAGGCTATATAAAGGGTGATTGGCCAATTGCAAGGGTTTGCTCCTCTTCTGTTCTGTCGGTTTTACAATGCTAAGACGCTAAATCTCCACACAAGGAAAGAATGAATTCTTCCCTGTGACTCCTCGCTCATCTTCAACACCAATACGCTGGCACTCCGGCCAAATTCAGGTAAGTAATAGCAAGGTAGCAAGATAGCAAATGTAATTTTAGATGGCCAGGTCAAAATGGAGTAGGAGGAAGGTGCAAACAAAATGGCTGCCAAGAATCTTGAATTTAGAAGCAGGTGACCTACTTGGTTGGACTGAAGATTTGGGGTTTGCAAGAAAGGGGCATGATATGGAGCTTTCTCAGAAAAGCACACTGTCGAGCTGGGTATGTAAAAAGTTTGGAAAAGTTTAAAAAAAATCAACTTTAGGGGAGGGAATGGGTTGCATGTTTTCCACCAAACCAGAAAGCTCAGACGAAAGGTGTAGTTGAAGGAGTTTCATGCAGAGTAGAAGAGTTTAAAGGGTTGACAATTAATAGGTTTGACGAGGAATTAATGAAAAGTTTTAGACAGTCTGTTGTAGTTCACTTTGATTTGCAGAGTCTCACTTTTATAAGCATATGTTAGCTTGCTGTTCTTACATTGCCGACTACACCGCCATTCCTTTTTTAAAGCACTTATTCTGTGTCTTCCCTTTCAGGAATCCATGTAATCATCTGGTTTCCTTGCTGAGGACAAGAAAGGGCTCAGGATTTACATGGACTATATCGCTCGGTGGCTTGCTGAAGTGTGGATATCAGGAAAGGATGCTGTGCTGACGTGGAACCAAATGCACCCACATCTCAAATGGCAGCACGAGGTGAGTGCACAAAAAGAAACGACAGAATCGCCGTTCAGGTAAGTTCTTTAAACTATGCCTTTTAAGATGGGGGGAGGTTGGCGCTGTCCAAAGTCTCCTTCTCCATCGCTGAGAAATGTGGCCGCCGTTGCCAAAATTTGAAATTCCTATGCTTCTTCATGGAACATACATGGAAAAATAGGTTCAAATTGTGTGCTGATGAGTGCTATGCAAGTGATGCTTTGTGTTGTTGAGATGTTGGATATAAGCAGACCAATGATTTTGGAGGTAGTGTGTTAAACGGTGAAATGTGTCCTTGTTGAGGATGGATATATTGAGGAACGACTGAGTTATGTTTTTGTGGAGCAGCAGTAGAAGTACAGCAAACAGTTTGCTTTACTGATGATGGCGTCTTTGCTTGTGAACATGAGTGGTGCGGTTGACAAAGTGGAATTTATTGTTGAGTATGATTACAAGGTAATTCAAACTCTACTTGCAGGATGTCTGCGGCCACATGGTAACGATGTGTATAACCACAATGTCCCTAGTTTGGCACCGATGTTTGGTATATTGTTTGGTGTATTGTCAAGTTAGACTCCATAAGAAGGGAAGAGAAGTTTGTCTGTGCAGTTTCAGGCCATTGAGAGAAAGTTGCAAATGTATGACTTTTGGGCATACTTTTGTTCTGTTTGGCATTTATCAGGTATTTAATTCATATATTTAATCTCATGTGGTTATTTCATACAGAAAGGGTTTCTCTGTTGAGCTTCTACAAAGTATCACGTCACAATATAAAATGATATACTGTGTTGTAAGACTTTATCAATATTGCCCATCCTCGCCTAAGTCAAATATCTATCTATATGTATCTATATATCTATACATCCTTATAGATATAGATATATAGATACATATAGATATCTCTATCTCTCTATATCGATTGATATAGAAAGATAGAGATATATAGCTATATATGAGTGCATATTATTTTAGGAAACTCAACACGGATCAATGATTTGCAATGTTGGAATCTGAATGTTGAAGTTGTGGAAACGGTTAAGCCGATGCAATTCATCTTGTTGTTGTTTTAAGGAATTACATTGCAATTTAAATCTATATATTGTAAAATATTATTTTATCATTGTTGCCCATCCCTGCCTCACTTGAATATCTATCTATATGTATACATCCATATAGATATATAGATACATTAAGATATCTCTCTATATATATTTTGATATAGATATAGAGATATGTAGATATGAGTACATATTATTTTGGGAAACTTGGATCAATCATCAATGTTGGAACCTGAACTGTCGAATAGGTGGAAACGGTGAAGCTGATACAAGTCTTGTTGTTGTTTTTAAGGAATTAAATCGCAATATAAAACTATATACCATGATGTAATATTTTATCAATATTGCCCATCCTCTCCTCAGTCAAATATTTAAATTGATTTAATATTTAAATTCTAATTGTTGTTTTAAGGAATTACATTGCAATATAATACCATATACTGTGATTTTATCAATATTGCCCATCCTCGCCTCAAATAGCTATGTATATTTATCTATATGTGTACAATATAACATAGATATCTCTATTGAGATACAATTCTTCTTGTTGTTGTTTTAAGTGTTTAATGCAAACATAATGTCCAAAACCCTTCTTCTCTCACCTCGTAACACTTTTCTAATGTTTCTTTATAATATTACGTTTTATTTTATTGCTTTCTGCTTTGTATTTCTCGTGCATTTGTGGACAGATCGGGTACATTTGAAAAGTCAAGATCAAGTCAAAACATAAGAAATAATCCCTTCATGCAGAACGAGATGTCATTGTGAAGCCCTCTCTCCATTTTGACTCTATCAGTTTAATAAATCCAACACTGAAGGGCTCACTGGGGAGAAGTATTCTCAAAGCATGTTGTGGGGGGGAAAATGTAATAAGTAACTCTTGTTTGAGTCCATCAACCTCTATACATGTGATTTAAACATACTTCACACGCTGCAGATACAGCAGGATCCTTTCTTACCTTTAGTCTTATTGCTATTGAGAAATAATCTTTCTGGTCTTCTGCATAACCTTTGAATAATTTCAAGGCTTCACTTCTACATATTTTGTCAAACTGAAATCTGAAATGAGGCACCTATTGTGACCCAGACTTATTTTAGGAATTACACCAGAGACGGGTCCCAAACATGTCGACAGTAATGGAAATTATTCACACCGTCTCGAATAAAAGGATACTGAAAAGAAGTGACTTTTCATCCAGATCAATTAAAAATAGTCCTGAAATCACTTGATGTTGAAACCAGCAGACATTACCAATAATGGAACATTTGACCAGTAAAACAATTTTATTATATTTTTTTAAAATAAGTGAAACATGCATCCAATTTTAAGGCAGTTAATGTTGCACACTTGGCACAGCAACTGCCTTAAAATCTTGATGATTTAATATATTTTAATTTATTTCAATCTGTTTTAAAATGTACAGGTTGTTTTGCACACATTCAGTTGCACTTGTCATCCCACCTGAACCTCATTCTTCACAAAAATGTAATATTATAATTCAGGTACATTTAAGATATTTTAAATTTCTCAAACATAATTAACAGATAAGATGTGTTAGTATCTGTTCTGAGGTTGTGCTTCAAGAACAAGACTCTAAATGTATTGCACCACCTTAACCACATCCACAGCTAAGGACCCCATACAAGAATTGGTCTTTAAACCAATAAAGCCAATTTCCAAAGATAATTGAGAACACGTTTCAATACATATGCATGAAAAAAGGATTTTCCATGCGACCGACTTGCATGCTCATGTAATTGATTGAGGGGATGACCCGTTATATTAAATGTTATTTGAGAACCATCAAAACACGCAAAATTGCAAATTGCCCAGCTTGTATCTGAATTAATACCTCATTCATCATCATTATGAGTTGATAAGTTAATTTAACCATTTCATTCTGTCCTAATGAGCTATAGTTGAATTAATGTCATGTAATATATGAAAGTAACATTTGAACAGAGGCAATGATTTGAGACAAACGGAGCAGAGACGACTTCAGAGGCATAATGGTGGCATAAATTTGCATCAGGCTGCAGCTCATGTTTCGTGTGTTGCTTTACGTTTTGGGGGGAAAATATGCCGAATACACCCCCAACCTTTAAGGGGATTTTAGGTGTGAAGTGCTGGTATGTTGTTGTTTTTTTTTGGCAGTGGTTGAACAGATTTGATTGATTCCAGTGTTTTTGATGTAACAGCTGGTCTGTCAGTTGCAAATACTGCAAATATGGGGACAATATGTTTTAAGAACTGTGCTGTTTTCAGTGTAATATCACAATTGTGGATGCAAGTTCCCGCCTTTAAGCATTGATGGGTGGTTTTCAGAGTTAGAATGATGTTGTTTAGGCAGGGACGACCCCACCGAGCTGCCAGTCCTTCATCTGGCGTTGAGTGACTGCATCTGACCATTAGGGGTCTTTTCTGTCTTCTAGTTCCACCTTAAATGCGTTTTGGCCCCGCTTGCTCCCTGTAGTTTAGGGTTTTCTTTTCTTTTTTTCTCTCTTTTTTTTGTCCTCCCGCAGCAGCTGTCACCCCGCATTACTCGCAGTCAGCTAAATGAAACATTATTCTAAACATATGCATCGTAATCAGTCCGGTCACACTTACAAGAACACGCGTTAATAAGGCAATCAATCACTCTGGAACAAGCAAGTTGTTCTGTAACAGCTCATAAACAGTGTGTAATGAAGAATTGGAGGTTAGCATGACACGGCGCTGATCAGATAATCAATGTCAAAGATGCGATGAATGTCAGTAAATGTGGTTTTCATGTCGTTTCTATAAAATCCCCAATTTACAACAAGCAGTTCAATTACCCTGAAAATACAGTCAATTAAATAGGGGTGATTGGACAGTAGGGGCAGGATCATCGATCTTTGCATTTCTATCTCGCTGCTGGACATTTAATTTGGGTTTTCTATTAGCACCGAAATAAAGAAAATATAAAATGTATTAAACAACCCAAAGATTTATTTTCTTGTCAAAAACCATTCAGCGAAGGTGACAGACAGTCTTCTGCATTATGATGAATTCTTTTTTTTCTCTCCCCAGCCTTGTGCATTGGATACACAACTAATCGTGTTATCGTGGGCAGTGTTTTTCTGGCCTCTGTCTTTTCCCTTTTACACCTCCATCTATCTCAATGCTTTTGTTGTACGGGTTGCAACCCTCGCTTTAGTAAAGAGCAAGGAAACATGGTGATACATCACGCCCATATTTGCTGCCCTAATCCTATTTCTTTTAATGGGGACGTTCAAAAAAAGGCAACTTATCTTAAAGTCCCTCGGGGCCATTCTGGGTGTAGGCTATATTTTAACCAAGCGCAATTAACGACAGTATCAGCTTGTATCATTTAGAGGTAATGTAAAAATAATGGTAAATTATAGGTCCGGAATGACCCGTGATGGCAGGCCTCATATTCCCTGTAGCCTTCCACGTGTTTTAATTAATGCTTTACTGTTTGCTATAGAAATGGTGTCACAGCACCTAAACAAGACGTCTTCATTGTTGATTGTTCTCAAATATGTAACCTATACATGCATATGTTCGAACAGTGTTTACATTCTTTCAAGCTATTCAGTTTTAGTTCATTACTGCAACGAAATCCGTTAGTTTCGCAGAAAATGAACGTAAAGAAGCGACAAATGTGTAAAGATGTTTGTTTTTTGTATTATTTATTTTCCAAGAACAAACACGATCAATAAATAACATGATTTACATTTCATATTGCACAATTTTTTTTTCAAGTTAAAATATTTAAATTCATACAGTCATTGATATTTTAAATACAGAGATATAGAGTTATAACAGAGACCCTAGGGACAAAGGCCAATACTGTTTTTCATTATTTTAATTTCAGTGCTCGTTCAGCAGCCCTTTTTAAAGCCTCTTTTTGAGTGGACCGTAAAGAAATGTTCTCCATGATTCCGTTTTTGCACGAAATAGCCATCCAGGTCATTAAAATTTGGAATATTGGTGCGTTTACAGGCCAATCTGTAGGCTACGTGATGCTCCTATTGGCGTGTACATCCAGTGTTTAAACATTAAAAAAAACATTCAGCAAGTCACACGAAATAAATAAAAGGAACAAAAATCTTTAAAAAAAAATTAAAAACAAACAAATAACAGCCTACCATCCACATTTCAGGAAGCATTTTTTTTCAGGGCGATCAATAATTCAGTTTTCAACTATCAGTAGGACTATCCATGGTATATTTGCAAAATATCACGATTTACAGTTCACATGTTTTATAATTAACATATTGGTGATGTCCCAACAGGAACGAATAAAATAGCACATAGCCATTTTTACAGGCGCGGACAGATTGTAAAACCAGACTCTTCAGTCTGAACTTTCGCCTCGCTCAGTCCCGTCACTGTGTGTGTGTGTGTGTGTGTGTGGTGTGTGTGTGCGCGCGCGCTAAGTGAAGAGCTCCTAAAGGGGATTACACACATAATACCGGATTTGTTATAATGAGGTGCAGCAATGTAAATAAAAGAGATGCTACTGCGTGTCGAGGTTTTTCACATGATCAGCAAACTGAATTCTGGGGCTCTTTGCTGGCTGCTTTGTGTGTAATATTTTTTAAACCCTGCACGTGTCATAAATTGTCCCTTTTTTTTTTAATACAGTACATCTGTGTACCAGGACTGTCGCTTTGTTCCGGGTCTTTTGTATGTCTAATGACTTCCCTCCGCGGGTTGTTAGCACTTGACAGTGGGTCTCAAAACGAGGAACTTTCTCGCAGCCATGTATTCAAAGGAGCTCCATCTAGGTACATGATTGGCAATTTTTGTCATGATCCTCTCATTATTAACATAAAAATTGACGCGAAAGACGTGGTGCAAAATGATATGCACCCCTTCTAGCTGATTAGGGGGGTCCCCATAGAGCAGAGGCCGGGTGCTGGAGAAGCTGTCCCTGCCAAAAAAGCTCAGTCCATTAGGCCTAGTGAAGAAAGATAGGCTGCTGGGCAGAAAAGCATCGAACCTTCTGCTATCTAAATTTAGATGGCATAATTAGCTCACGTTTGAATCTTAAAAAACCAGAGGACTCGAGGTGTCATGGCTGGGTTCGTCACGCTGGATATTGGACTTTTTGAGCCGCAGAAATGTGACCCAAGTTGGATTTAATTTATAAATAAATAAATACATTTAAAATGACACATTCGTTGAGGCATGGGAACAGAATGGATGCACTGTTATTTTTTTTCTTTCTTCCAAATATGTATAAATTATTCCAGCATAAAAATGTGTGGTCTACTGGCACAACACAGGGGCACAAAGGTCGTTTGTGAGTTGCACAATTTCCGGTGCTACACTATCACGTGTTCGTTATAAATAGTCTTTTGGAGCTTGAATCAGACTTGTAGAAATGAATCGAAGTGTTTATTATTTACCCAGGTGTGATTCTATTTAATTTTTATTATTTTTTTTGTAAAGTTGGCCTATCCACTAAAGCAGGACTAGAGCAAAATATGAAAGGGGTCGTGTGGGGCTGCATGATGAGTTATCTGTTCAGTGAAGTTTCTTCTCGTGGGTCTGGTGACGGGACTGAGGTCTTGCTGAGAACAGCGGCAGAATACGGCAAAAATCCACTCTCGGATCTTTGCCCCGACGCCGTGCATGTAAAGTCCGCGCTGGTGCTCCTGGAGCCCAGCGCGCTCGCCGCCTGGCTGCTGTGGCAGCTGAGACACGAACAAGGCCCGGCGGCCGACGGGGCACCGACCGCCGCCGCCGCCGCTGCTGCAGCCGCCGCGGCCGCCGAGGCCGCCGCCGAGCTATTCAGGCCAGCGGGCGACTGGTAGAGTCCCGGGTGCCTGAAGCTGCACAGGAGCTCCGGCCGGGAGTAAGGGTGGGAGAGGGCGCGGAAGGTGTCGAGGGGGCGGATGGAGGTGGCGAAAGGTGACGAGGCGGCGCTGGTGGCGGCGGCGGCGGCCGCTGCTGCCGTGACGCCGACGTGCGGGTAGTAATGCAGAGGCATGTGCGAGTGGAAAGGGTAAGGTAGACTTCCTGTAGCCGCCGCGTGCGTCATCATGTAAGTGTAGAAGCTGGGGTCTGCTGGATGGGGCCAGGACATTCGCCAAGCGCTGCCTTTTATCCTTCATCCGCCGGTTCTGGAACCACACCTGCACACACACACAAGGAGCAAGGCGCATGTTGGAGCTGCCATGTTGTTTCCGAGCTCCACGTTTAGAGCCGCAAATAAATGTCATATTAATGCTCTTGTCATTGCACATAAAATGATCAACTGTCACGCGCATTATCGGTCAAAATCTACAAAATAACTTATAATAACATGCTGTGTTTTATTTAGGATTTAGGCTATAAATTACACGTTAACACCCAGCAAATAAAAGCCTGCAGCAGGTTGGAATTAAAATATCATACTGTATCATGAGCGCAGATGATGAATATTACGTTTTCTACTGCAGAGTATTGTGATTATTATTCATTTTTTACACCCGCAGCACTGCTTCCTCTGCACAAACACACACATAAGAATAATGAAGATTAATCTGTACCTTAATGGTGGTCTCGGGCAGATTCAGCGCTGCGGCTAATTCACACCTCCTCGGTCTCGAAACGTAATTTTCCCGGTAAAACTCCTTTTCCAGTCTTCCAATCTGTTCCCGGGTGAAAGCAGTCCGATATCTTCTCACCTGGTCGCTATTTGAGTTGTTTGATCCCGATGAATTGCCGTTCATATTCTGGAGGGAATTCGAGCTTATGCTGGAAGATCCAGAATCTGAAAAACCTGAAATAAATAAATAAATAAAGCAAATTGTTAGACTTATTGTTATCGATAATATTGAAATAATAAACGTGTGTGAATGAGGCCTTCAGTCGGCTATATTTGAAAACAATAATACTCATAAGGTTGATGTAAAATTCGTGACACGTGAAACATTGTTTTATTAATAATAGCCTCGTGAATTAAAAATAAAAATATAAGGGAATGACACTGAAAACAATAAAGGAAATAATAGGTCGAATAATAATAATTGAATTTAGCTTTTTGGAACGAAAACATAGGCTAATACCCGCTGCATTAACACCAAAATATAACGGCAGAAATAATAAAATGCATAAATATTGCGTCAAATCCTACCTTTGTTGTTTTCCTTGTGCTGGCTCGGGGAGCGATGCGAGGGGCATCCCACCTCCACATCGCTGTTAATATCTGAATCCGGCGAAACTTCGGAGTAAAGGCTCATTTTCTTCCTGCTCTCTGACGAAGAAATGTCCGCCGAGGAGGTGTTTTCGCTGTTGTGGTGTGTCCCGAAAAGACTGTCAATTTCAAATTTGCCTTTCGTCGGGATGTCCCCAAGATTCCCATGAAGAGAAGCCGAAGTTATTCTGGGGCTCAGTCGTCCGCTGTGTTGGGAGTTTTCCAGGGCCTCCAGCACTGAATTTCCCGGCGCGTCTGCGAGCCTCTTCCCTGCGACAGGACTGTGCAGACCTCTCTCCATCAATATCATCTCTTTTCTTATCCTCTCCATCATTAAGCCGCGGAAGACGAGGAGAGAGGGGGGGAAAGGGAAAAAAAAAAAAAAAAAAAGAAAACACCACCACCACCACACACTTGTCCGAGGGGGGGCTGGAGCACCAATGAGTTGTGTCGGAGCTTTAAATCCGCATGCAACTCGGCAACTGTCTCTAAATAACTGCCTCTAAACCTTTTTTATAAGCAAGAGGCTAAAAAAAGTGGAAGAATCTGAACGCAACGCGACGAGCGAGTGCTCAAAAGGCGCCGTGCATCCCTCCCCACGGCGGCAACAAAAAGCCCGAAAAATGTCATTCATCAAAAGTGGTTACTGTTCGTTGTTAAAATGCTCGGCTGACGTTGCTCCAATGATCATTTATTGTAACAGGTTTATAAGCAAATAAATAGGAGAGGGCTGTCACTTGATGATGGAGGCGGCCTTCGGTCAGACGAATAATATCCAAGTGGAGAGGCAGAGGAGGAGTGAGGAGCGAGGTGCTTGTCCCTGGGTTGATCTCCGACTCTGTTTTAGATTGCTCTGGGGTTTGGCCTCTTGGGTGAAATTGACAGTCTGATTAATAAAATGAGCGGCGCAACATTTCCCTCTTCATTTAGGAATATTATTATGCTTTGATTCTCTATTGTTTCCCCTCCTCTCTCTTTGCCCTCCCCTTTCTCCCTCTAATCGTTGTTCTTTTTTATTTATTCTCCTTTTTTCTCTCCTTCCATTTCTGGGACTTTAATCAGAAGTGCATTAGGATCAAGATGCAAGTTTTTGATGAGAGATTAAGATGATTTCTTTTCTGCTTTTTGAAATCATCTTGATATATTTGGTCGATTTCATATTTTTGAGGGTTTTGTTGCGCACAGCTCGTCAAAGACGCATTTTGATGTGGTGATAATGGTTGCATTAGTACACACTTACACCCTTATAATGCGTGCATGCATTTGTATGTTATCTTTTTTTCTTAAAATGATTGAACAACCATTAGTCAGTTATTTTAAAATACACTTCGTTACAGGTAAATTCCTCGCATTTTCTTTGTTCATTTTGATTTGCTCTGATGTTGAATTTAAACTAATTTCTCGCATTTAAGAGCGTATGCTTTTAATATTTGATTTTTGTATTTTTTTAAACGAATCTCTTATTGGTTTGAAGGCGTTTCCTCTCCCGATCGAAACCTTTTATTGCGCGTTGGTATTTCGGGTATTTACAGGGAAATAAGCGCCACGTGTTTGCGTCACATTGACTCTACCGGAGACTCGATGTGTAAAGACGTAACACCCACCCCCGGTTTCTCGATGTGAAATGACCAGACGGCGTCAGATTATCCTCTGCGCGTCCTCTGGCGCCTCCTGCAGGTTTTGAGGATGAATTGCCGTCATTGATGTGAGGTGCTGACTGGGAAGTGTAGGCTGTAGTTTAACTGGTGTCCTGACTTATGTCATTTCCAGTCAAGAAAGGCAAATAACAAAACAAGAGATAATGGATTTTTTTATTTTAATAAAGCGTCTGCATAACCATTGTAGAGGAGGAGGGAGCTGCAAACAGCCACATCCCCAACTTCAAGTTTCCTGTCTTTATAAAATAAAGGGAGACAATTAAGAACGTCTGTTGTCTGCCTCTGGGATAACATGACAAATACAGCTTCAGAACCAGGAAAATAATAGATTACTGCTCGAATTTCACCTCGTTTGTTCAAAACTATTTATTTAAAATGTCACCATATTTAGAAGAATCAAGTTTAACCCCTCGGGACCTAATAATAAATAACTAAATGTAATGAAAATGAAGATGCTCAATTAAGACACTGGTTTGCAATCTCCCAAGAGCCTTTTGGAATTTAAATTTCATGTAATTAGGCCATTTGCATTTATGTTGAGCAGCTGATCTACCTACCTTAAAATATATATATTCTTACATCGCAGACCATTCTGAATTCTGTTGTCCTCTTATCATTTGAACTGTTTCTCTGAATTTTACTCGATACTTTTTGAAGTTACTTTTGTTGAACATGATGGACCAAACATCACCCTTGTGTTCAACTTTTTTGTCTAACAAACTAAAACGAATCAAAATGGTAAACATGCCTTTTTATTAGAATAAATCAATTATGATGATCCTGATCTCTACTGTTGGTATATTGATTCAAAATAAACAGTTAATTAAGTTCTTAGATAGCAAATATTCACTTTTCAGTACTGTGATTTAATTTTAGTCCATACTTTTAGAACGGTGCATATTTAATGAAATTTTGTGAAAGGAATCTAATGTTTGAGTTATGAATTTTCTGATTTTCTCTTTAGGTAACTTAACTCTTACTCTTCCTATACACTTTAATTGTTCTTACTGTGGAGCCACCGGTGTGCAACGTTTAGTTAAACTTCAATAACATCCGGAGAGTTGTGGTTTACAGGAAGTACATTCAGGATTGTTCCACTTTTGTTCCTGTTAATAAAATTTAAATTTTCTAATCCATCATGAAACGAGGATTACGCAAACTGAGATGAATTGTTTTGAAAGTTGTCTTAAACAATCATAATGTTCAACGCTAATTGAAAAATAATACTGTTCCCATGCATAAAAAATGCAATTATTCTTGACTATTACTGACATTTGTAAAAATGAATGTGAAACACAGACGGGTATGCATCTGTAAAGCTGGCTAGATTCCACCAGAAGTGCAAAAAGGATCGTCATACATGTAATTTATTGATTCATAAAGACAAACGATACGCATTCATGTAATTTGCATTTCCATAACTGTTACTTTTGGCCAACCAGCTGATTTTCAACTGTATGCATCAACAAAGTCGTCTTTCTCCAAAGTACAGAATGTAGATACAATAATATGGAAATAAAATCCATTATTTTTTTTTTGTCCAGGCAAAGCAATATGAAGCAACAAAGCACAAGTGAGCAATAGGCGACTGTCAATAACACATTTTGCACACAGAGGCGTTGTATAGCAGCAGTTGGCAATAAGATGAAGTATGAGATCAGAGAAAAATAATCCGTCTTTGGGAGAGACTTGACTGGTTATCTGTTAGACGGCTGCTGTAAAGCCATTGGGAAATCAGCATGAAAACTGTGGTAACAAATTAGAAAGTCTTATTGGATTTTCTTTAATAAACATCATTGTTGCCTTTTACATCGTGGTGACACCGTGGAAAAATCAGGTGATTCTTGTGTAAAAATCCAAATCATGACAAAGAGGGAGCCTGTCGAGCTGACGGCTTTGATGAGATGTGAATCAAACATAATCCCTGAAAACATTTATCTTACGGCCTCAAAGGTCCTGCTCACAGGTGTTTCCAGTTATTCTGCTGATTCGACCTCTCGGGTAGAAAGTGGGCGAGCTGTGGGAGCTTCATCCATCCACCCATGGTGTGAGTAGTCCCGCCATGACAGGTGTAACAAAGCCAACAGGAGAGTCCAGGAGACGTGAATCAACCTGTGAAGAGGTCTAATCTGCCAAATATATGATAAAATCACCTGTTTGGACGTTTCTCAGCCACCTCCATTCAGTCAGTCTTGCAGGATGCAGCCTCTAGTGGCCATTCGAGGAACTACACTTTGGCTCAGGAATTAATTTAGTGCCCCTTGACAATAGGACCTAACCTCATTGAAGCACCCCCATCAGCTCTCTTAGGTGTATTACAGACAGCAAAATGACTTTTTTATTCTGAAAGTTGAAACTTTCCGGATTAAAAAGAATAAAATAAAAAAAAAAAAAACACAAAAGATGTGTCCTATCTGTGATGCAAAAAACATTAACAAATGTAAGCTTTTTGAATGATTATCTGGATAATAGTGAATTATCACAATTATTTTGGCCATGAAGGATCATTACAAACATGAAGTGTCCATATTGTTGTATTCCTAATGAATAGGAATGTTCAAATGCTGAACATGTTGAAATTTTTTTTTTTATTTATTTTTTATCCACCATCCAGATTGCTAAAATTGTGACCCATATTCAGAATCCCCATGTAATCCTTAATTTTCATTGTCCATCTAATTTTAATTCATGAAAGATGACACACAAATCCGTCAGTGACTGATTTGAGAAAGTGATAAAAAGATAAATCCTTTGACTCTTTGAACTTGGTTTCCTCCTGCAGTTAAGTAGAAATAACTCCAAAACCCCAACAGGGGCAACCGTTTAATCAATGTGTGCAGGCCTTTACTGTTACTAAGGCAGAATTGAATATACACAGTACATTGTTGTGTTTTTAATATAAGGCTAATAGTATTTACAGTATGTTATAGATGCCAATGACAGCGGCTTTATATCTACAGTAAATCCGAGGAACCAGAGGGGATATTATAAGACATTGTGCACAATGATCATGCCAAAGGGATTAAAGCAAAATCTGTCTATTGAAATGAGCCTTGTTTTTAAAGTATATACTTTTTAAATTTTCAGGTTATCGTGATCTCAGTAATGCCTTGAGGAGATTTTCATAACATAACATTCTGGTGGTCAAAGGTCACCGTGATCTCACGAAACATTTCCTTCCGGAGTGCAGATATGTAGATCAAGGTCTGTTAACAGATTAGATTTATAGAATCCATTACACATCGAGTATTTTTGACTTTGTCTCTCTGTGAATCAGACCAGAGTTCAGGAGTGAAGCTTCATTGAACCACAAACTCAATACTTGATTAGAGTCAAATAACTACTGAAACACAGTTTGTTTACTTCACAAAATGAGCTGTGGTTCCAGTAAACCCATGTGCAATCCTTGAATACTCAGTACTTTTTCCTGGAATGAAGCTTCCTCCTCCTCCTCCTCATATATCTGTACAAAGAGAGCTTAAATTGCTGAGATGGTTTATACATGTAAATGTAAACCCCCACAGTCCTGAACCAACTCAATCAAATGTTTCAACGCTGAATCAATGCTGTACAGCTGTTGCTTTTGCTACTCTTCACTTCTTTCCTTAAGCGAGAGCGCCATCTAGTGGCAACTTGATGTGAATGCAAACAAACGAATAACAGGCACCAAAGTCTGTATCTGATCATCGCATTCGGTCTTGAAAACCATGTTAAAATAGGTCTGACTTTTGTTGTATGTTCATAACGGGGGTAGGCGTAGATAATTATTTATATCCGGCATCAATAATATTAATGTAATAATCAATATAATGAATACATATTGCATGTCTTTTCCCACTACTCCATGTCAATTATTAGAATCAGAAAAATTTAAGTTTGATTATCATGACACTGGGAATAACGAGATGTTTGTTCAATATAAACAGCATCTTGTTATTGCTAAACTTAAATGTATTCAATGTAAACGCTTTATAATCCTGAATAAGGAGGTTAAACAGATTTGTTTTATCGTACACTTCAACAAACACTCATGTTTCTGCATCTTAACTGACTCGTAGGTTTCTTGCTTTCTCGGTTTTGTCATTAAGACGCTAATTAAGGAGTAAAAAGTCGATACAGGGGACACGTTTTATGAGACACTAACAGCTGGTGGACACGAAGAAACGAGTACTACTGGTATAATATAGCAGTAGCAACAAGCGACTCATATGAATAGAATTAACTTTCAATCACAATAACTAATATGTAGACGATTAAAAATGCATTTGCTTTCGCAGTAATAAAGGGGATATTATAAGAGATCTTTATTCCATCTGGTCTTAAGTGTTCACAAGTTACTCGTTATCGTCTTGATTCGTTTATTATTCAGATTCGTTTGTTTTCTTATAAACCGAACTTTGTGAAATGATTCGTGGTTATTTTTTAAAACAAGACCTTTGCGATCATGTCTTTAATTTGTGCAAACTTTGAATATGCTTGAGAAGGATCAACCTGTGGTTCCGTCGGTTCCTATTTAATATATGATGTATCAGACCTGTACATTGGGGCTGTCTCGCCGACATGGCGGATGGAGTGCAGACAGACGCCGAGGCCATTCTTCTAAAGTTGCTCCCAGAGTGACTCAATTCAGGATCTTTACTTTGGAACTTCTCCAAACTCACGAAGCCCACGAGAAACTCCAAACCGTGGGATTTAATTCATATTAGGCTGAACTCCAAGTTCAAACGGCCCTGCAGGTAAAATCTCACCGCTTTCCTGCACCAGATGTTTCTTTTTATTTGAAACCATTCCGCTTCGTTTCTCGCGTCCTCAAACAAACAAATGGTCCGTTTTGACATTTCAACGAATTTTGCCAAATATAGTCGATGAATTTGAGATCAGCCGCAGCCGAAAAATAGTCCCCATGTAAGTGAACGTGCTGTGAAACCTTCGACGAGCCTGTATGTTAAATTATGAGTCAAATGTTCTCTCAGCCTCAAACAGTTAATGAGAAAATAATTAGAAAACCATTTCCCCCCCTTTTAAAAATAAAAATAATAAAATAAAAAACAAGAGTTTACTTGTTCGTCTACAGATCCGTCAATTATAAAACACAGGACTGAGATGCCACTTTGGCTCCCACTGTCTGAACGAAGATTTCAACAGTTGGGAGATGGAAGGAACATTTCTCAGCCCAGAGAACTTGAACGAGGGAACTGCAAGTTTATTACCAAGGACAATAGACGGCGGATAGCTTCCTTCAAAGGGCCTGGAAAACACCCAGACTGAGGCTCCTAAATGTGGCTCCAGACACCCCAAACATGGGGGCCGAGGAGCAGTAAATGACACTAAAACCAAACACTAAACCTTCTCTTAATTTTGAAATGTGGGAGCCGATCTTCCTTTTGGGACTAACATTTTCATCCTCAAAATTAAGCAATTTAATCGTTTTTTTAAAGAGCTCAGCACAGTTTGTGGTAAATACGCCACATTTTGGGGGAAATTTGTAGCAAATCCCAACGCATTAAAGTGAAAATTTGCCCATTTTAATATCCGCAAGATCAAAGCGATTGTTGGTTTTCTCTCATGTGATTAGTTTGTTCAAACGTGTTCTGGTTCGATCAAAAAATAAATAAATATTTCTTCCTCGTCCTGAATATTAACATAGGAACCTTTGAATTTGCATTAAAACTGTTTCACACAAACAGAGATGATGGTGTCTTATATTCTTCTCTCTGGTTGTGGACTTTAATTGTTTCTATTATAATATAAAGTTTCACGTCTAAAATAAGTGTCACTTTTACACGTTTTGTCAATAGTTTTTCCTATAATTTCCTTGTCATTTAAACATACCCAGTAATTTGCAACAAATACTTGGAACAAATACACGTGTGTGTAATTGTCGCACTTGTCTTACCTTGACCGGTGACGTCGTCAGATGCGGATTTCAAACTTTATCACGATGAGTCCGTCACGTAAAACACGTAAATCTACATAACGCCAGCGATGGCTGGAACCGCTCATGTTTAATTGCAGAATTAAGCAACTGACAAACAATGCAAGGAAAGCGTGGCAGGATGAAGGCTATACATGAAGTAATACCGCCACCTATTGGATTACATCCGCAACTACTCGAGTTTTAGAGGAGGGTTGCCTGGTTTAATACGGATCGTGTATATTTCCCAATCAAGTATATTGTCTTTATGTTGCAAATAAATGGAACAAGCCTGTTTGACCATATAAAATAAACATGCAGCCATAAGGAATCCCATCAGCAGATGTGTTTATAATAAAATAAAATGTTTATAGTCTCTGAGGTGATCAGTAAACAATAATCCTTTAAAGTATTTCCCCACTGTTGGATCCTTTTTGTGTTGAAAAAGCAACTGCTCCAGCTCTTCGGTGTATTTTGGAACACACACACACACACACACACACACACACACACACACACACACACACACACACACACACACACACTTAATCCTAGAGATTTCAGAGAGCATTGTAGTGGAGAAAACGTGATAATAGTTGGCTTCTTCCTCTCGGAACAGATGCAGAGTTGTATTTTGGGAATAATTAAAGAATTATTAAATTATAGTGGTGATTTATAAAACACGCAAGTCCCCGTAGGAGAGTGTGTTTCATTAGCGTTGACTAGATTTGATAGTACTGGTAAAATGCGCTTGGATTCTGATGACATATATGCAGTTTTTGATTATTTATAATTTAAATGTGACGTGTAATCGTTTTGCAAGGGGATATTATCATTCTAACGGTTTGTTTTCAGGTGCTAATATTTGACTAGATGACGTAAGAGGTGACGATCTGCTCCATGTCTTTCCGTAAAACCAACTTTAAGCTCCTTTTTTTCCCAGCCTAAACTAAAAGTAGTTTTTGTAATTCGCAATTCAATTTATTTTCGCCTTAGAAAAATATGATGAAGCCAATTGACTTTATAGAAACCTCAGGAGAAAAAAAAATGTTCTCAAACCAGCTGCAGTTTCTGTAAAGGATCTGTGAAATTTTGAACTGGCGAATGTAGGTTACATTGTTTCCAAGGGAACGAGCACATCAAACGCAATGCACTGTATCTAATATCCTGTAACCTAATACGATGGCCCCTAATGAATGTGAAGCTACTGTTAAACACGGGTTGCTTTTTATGACTTGCTGTCACGGAAATCTCCCTCTTCATTCCGCTTTGACAGCGTTTCCGTCGCTCCAAGAAAACACGTTGTGCTTTTGTGTTTATTCCGTTCGAATACTTTTGCGCTGGAAGTACATGAGCGAGCGTGCACGGTCTCCGGTCTCCGGTCTCCCGTGGTGCATTTAAGGCCCTGCATTTAGCCGTGCACTATATGGGTCAGCCCAGAGTCACCTTGTTATTCTTCACACAGCGCAGTGATACCGAAAGAGACTCCACGCATGTGCGCCTGAAATAAGAGCCCGTGACACTGAAATCGACATAAGCCAAACATTCTCATGATATTTCTGTCCAAACAGATGGTTAGAATTGAACTTCACCCCCCCATCTCCCCCCCCTCCCCACCCACTCAATACCAAAATATGTCCTCATGGAGTATTTTTGCTGTGCAGTTCTGGGAGCAAGGGTGGGGCGGAACAACATGCTTTGCATATCACGTGACGCTGTATTAACAAATCAACAATTACCTACCCTTTATTCTTCAGGAGTTGCTAAAAGGCTTGCAAGACGCGTTTTCGGAAAGCTCCATGGAAATGTGTGAGCGGAATCCTTTAAATCCCGGCTATGTTGGTTCTCTGCTGAATTTTACTTCCCCCGAGTCGCTCTATTTCTCCAACTTGCGGGGTAATGGAGCCCACATACCCGGTCTGCACCAGATCCCTTACAATAGGCGAGAGGTGTGCACGCTCCCATGGACTTCCTCGAGTGCGTGCACGTCTGGACCAGCAGCACCGCCACAGAGCCGCGCCTTTGGAGGCTACTGTCCGCCGTTTCTGTCCAACTCGGTGTCTATAAATACCAGCTCCTCCAGCGGACACGTCAAGGCGCATCTGGAGGAGTCCGCCCGATGCTTCCAGGTCACCAGCCACAAGTCTGAGGAGTCTGGCAGGCGCGATGAGGTCTACGCCGGGGAGCACGGGGCCGCCAGTGACCGCGGCTACTCAGACCTGGACAGCCGGTCTCACGGTTCCGCGGCCCGGCTCGATCCCGATCCGGCGGATCCGCTCAATGTAAACGACACCAAACAGGAGCCGAATCCCATTCACCCGGCTTCCGCGCACACATGCTCCAGGACCGCGTTCGCAGAAGGTTAAGTAGCCGGTTTTATTTAATTATGGAGCCACAACAGGAGCGAGAATAGAGCTGTGCTGCTGCTGCTTGTGTTATTTTATGCCGACCCTCACTGTCACATCGTTATTAAACACTCGTGATTTTCCATAGGCGGGGAGCCTATTGTTATATAGGAGTAAATGTGTGTTGGATGTCGTAGAATGAATTTTATGTATGTGCTTATTATTATTTTAATCTTCCATGACATCATTATCTCCTGTGTCCCGGGGGTCACTGTAATATCAGCCATACTAATATGTGCACTAGGCGAGCCCTCTTATATTCTGTTTTAGGATTTTACTTTCATAATATATGAGCCATAATGCTAATTTCCTCCAATCTGAGCTCTTATAATTTCCCAAAACGAGCTATAAGCGGTGGCGTTTTGGGAGCAGTGTGAATTCCCTTCGGTCATGCACCGCCGCTCCCGAAGTTAGCGTTAATTTAAAAAAAGTCTGAAAAGTCGCTGTCTCTGCCTCTGCTCCCCGCCAGGTGCCCCGTGGTGCTCGTCGCAAGTGAAAACCAGAAAGAAGAGAAAGCCTTACACGAAGCTCCAGCTGGCTGAACTCGAGAACGAATTTATGATGAACGAATTCATCAACAGACAGAAGCGGAAGGAGCTGTCAGAGAGACTGGACCTGAGCGACCAACAGGTGAAAATCTGGTTTCAGAACCGCAGGATGAAGAAGAAGCGGCTGATGATGCGCGAGCACGCCTTCTCCTCGTACTGATGACCTTTTGGACTTGATCGTGACCAGCAGCGCGCACCGAGTGTGCGCGCAGTGCAGCGCATCACCTGTGCGCGCACCTTTCTTTTCCCCCTTCCGCTTCATGGCATGGACTTGTATTTATAGATGTGTATAAAATGTTTATATTCCTGTCACATAATAGGCTACAGTTTTATCCCCAAGTTCAATTATATGCATAGTAATGAAGATGTAATCCATTGTGCCAAATTGGTCGTTTGTGATGTCGAGGTTCTCCGTGTAGGCCTCGAGGTTGGCCTTGGAGCTCCGGATTATGATGAAGCTTTTTTAAAGCGTTTCTAATCCAGCTCCACATTCTTTTTAAAAGCCCGATGTGGTTGTTTGCATATTTAAACATGGATGTGGTTGTGTGTGTTTGTGTATGTTGTATGACGGCCCGCTCATGTGGTGTGTGGGCCTAGAACAGTCAAGTTCATGTTTACGCACAGAGTCGGGATTATATTACGATTGCATGTCTATTTCCTCATCGCTGTTATTCAATTAAACGCCTGGTCCCCCATTATGATTTTGTAAATCTGATTTTGAATGAGCATTGTTTTTGTCCAATATGGCCGCGTGTGCATTCAGTCTAGAGGGGAAATAATCGCTTGAAGGGGTTCACTTCAAAATAGAAAACAAACGTGTTTGTGGACACGCTCGTGCTTCTGAGTGGAACTACATTATATCTGTTTTAAATGATTGTTTTATTGGCCGACCTGCTTTCGTGTTGCTATCCAAACGTATATTAAATGTATAAAAGCTGCACAATTACACATCCGCTGCGTTGGAACCACTCTTCCTCTGTCGATCCAGTATTTTTTTTTAAATACATACTTAATCAATAATAATGTTGGATTTTAATTGATGTATGAATATCCATCACAAAAAAGCATGTGACTTGTAATGCGCATTAGACCACCAGTCATCTTTCTACGCGCCAACACAGGTTTTATAAAATGGACGCAACCTGCGGATGAATACATTTGTAAATAAAGATCATTTTTTGAATTACCTGAAGAATTATTGTGCATCTTTGTTTATATTTAGGCATATAATTCATATTTCAATGCATAGCCCAGGGTTCGTGTTGTCTGTATTAAGTGTTCACGCTCATTCTGCAAGTGGAGTTGATCATTATATTCATCTATAATCTGAATATGCATTTCTATAGTCTGCACCTCTCACTGTATGCGGCTGATATTAAATTTAATATATATTTATTGATGGATACACCGACATAATGCGCGTGCGGTCACCTTTCAATGAGAGAAACTGAATATTCCTCACTTTATAAATCAACCCTGCGTGAATGAAACGTACTTTATGAACACCATAAGACACTTTAATTAACAATTTTGATCACTTTAATACCATATATTTCTGGGATGCATTTCTCCTCCACTCACTTTAAATCCGACGTCCCAGCCTGCATTCAGCTTCCGCGTCTTTAGCTCCTTGTAGCTGCTTCAAAGGTTATTTCATGTTGAATTAAACGTTTTCACAGCCACTGCTTTAGAAAAAAAATGTCAGAATTAACCACCTTTTTGCTTCATTCAGTAGCAAAAACTGCTAAATAGTTTTTTTTTAATTGGTGCATTTTACACACACACACACACACACACACACACACACACACACACACACACACACACACACACACAAATGACTGGTCCTCATCTTGTTTAAACATTAAACAAACGGATCTGGTATTATTCAGAAGTCATCCTTTAATTTCTTCTCTGAACGCCTCCTCCATCTATTACAGGTGATCTGGTGGTGCAGTGGTGTGGGTGGTGTAGTGGGGTGGGGGTCCTGGTTTCTATTCACCAAGACCCAGAACCGGAGCCTGCATGTCACAGGTGGTCAGATCTGTTTTTTTTTTAAAGGCAAAGGCTTAAACTGCAACTATCAAAGAATCACCAACCACCAGCATATGTACGCGGAACATTACATGATCGTGAATCTATTAATGGGCCCCTCTCATTGCGTCATTATCACGTCATCATCACCGCATCACTGCAACACGAACGCACCACTGCAGTGATATTAAATGTATCATTTCAAACCCACTTGTAATGGTTTCTTCGGCGACCTGCAGACTCCACTTTTCTTCTAACGTGCAGAGCTCGTGTCCAAGAGGACATTGGCGCAATCTTGCTATAATTTCAATATATTATTTTGCACACAATGCATCCTCCCACTCATATGCTGCGGTGCTTTTTTCTTCTTCTCGGTTTCAAATCGTTCCCACACATGTTTCACCTACTATTAGATTTTATTGCTCAGACTATTTTGAAGGTTTTTCTGCGCGTCCTCCTCGCAACGTTTCCCTTCACTAGTTGTTGCTTAATTGCTTTACAGCCAAACGCAGCCAGACAGCGTCACAGAGCTTCTTCAGATAGCGAGGGCGCCAAAACAAAGTTAAGGTCAAGTTAGTTAGTTTGGTTGGGCATTGCTCCTTTCTGCAATATTAGCACACCGTTTACTTCTCTGCGAGGAAATTAGTTAAGTTAAATATGTGTATTTTAAAGTAGCTTCACTTTAAAAAATAAAAAAAGAGTTAAATTACAGGCGAGTATTAAAGTTAATAGAGTGCAAAACAAAAGGCCCACGACAATTTAAATTAAAGACGAATTTGGACCTTCAGAACTTTTAATAGTAACTTGTAAAATAAGTGATTTGAAACTTTCAAAGGAAAATGTGAGTAATCCGTTTTTTTTAAATGGATGTCAAATATTACACAACGTTTAAGTGCAAAACTGGTTGATTCCTGATTATAATAGGAATAATGCTAATACGAATCCACATTTCGAAAATGTGTCTGAGCTGCAAAACCACAACCTGAAAGAAAGGAGTGACGAGCAACAGGTCTTTTAACTTTGTCGACAACTTTAAAGTCATTTAATCTGATTTTATTCTGCAACATTTCACTGCGTTGCTGCTGATTGTTGTTGATCTCTGAATATGTTTGTCACCATTTCTTGTACCAATTCAGACGAACTGGTGCAAGAAACTGACAGTTTTTCACCCCAGATTTTTAAAAGTATTACAAATAAATCCAACCTTGGTTTTGCCAGCATGGTGTTAACTGCCTGAGGGTTTTCGAAGTGAAGTGTGGTAACCGTTGAAAACAACAGAACCAAACCACAGCGCTGATTTTACCCCAATAACAATAAAACAGCCTCTTTGAGCCATTTCCACATTGCGCGTGACCTTCAGGCTCCAAGCAGTGGAGAATACTTGTCCTTGTCCTTAACTACAACACTGGCCTTCACACGCCTTTCGTGGAGGTGAACAATGTGCATGATAGTTTTGCGTAAAATGTGCAACGTTGCGCCAAAAAAAAACTGACCTGCTTGATTTTCTTTAAATATTTTCCTTCCCTTTTTCTGTGGTCTAACGAGCAATAACAGTTTAAAAAAAAAAAAAATACTCACAGAGGCAAACAAACAAAACGTATTGATGTATCCGTTGAGCGGTGTTTTGGTTCCGTTGATCTCCACCGAGGACAGGGCCCTAAACTCCGCAGCCATGGCTGCCGTCCGTGCAATAAAATGATTTGGGCGCAGAGGCTTGTTGGTGAATGCTTGGTGGACATCACCTAGACCACAGACGGTCAAAGCCAGTTGTTTTGGACTTGGCCGTGCCGAATGTGCTGAGTGATTCATGCTTGCGATTGACTTAGCTTGTGTTTTTGTGGCATCCAAAAATCCACTTTCCTGCATCTCGCAGTAGCGAAGCGTGGGGGCTGTTTTATTTGGCTGTTCTCACCCTCGTTCATCTGCATTTATTATTAAGCTGTAAAAGAAATGAAGAAAAGCAGGATGTAACGTTTAAGCATTCTAACACAAACAGATTTTTTTTTTTTTTTTTTTTTGGAAAAAGTGGAGGCACACATGGGCTCCGGTTGCATCCGTCGCAGCAGAACGTGTAAAGGCGCAGTCATTTTGCGGTCTCGTTATTTCTTTCTTGGTGCTCGCGTCAGGCTGCGGGCCAAGAGGATTGCATCTTGACAATGACCAAAAACATTTCCCCGCTGTGTATTTAAACGTCTTCCAACCATCGTGGCGTGCAGTGATTATGCGCAATGAACCCTAAAATGTTATTTGCATAAAAAAAACCCCGACTTAATGAGTCGCTTGTGAATCACACGGGCTTCTGGTTTGACGATGCAGTCGGAACGTGCTGGCGCGGTGGCCTCCGGTTTCCCCCCCCCCCCCCCCCTCCAAAACGCGAGGGAAGAACTTCCAAACCTAACTGTTGCCACAAACGCGCGGTGCCCACTCCAGCGCGCGCGCACAACCAAGCAAGCAAGCTCGAGCGCGTGCGGATGTCATTACGTGTCATTATACAATGAAGGTGATGCTGTAAAGCTTTCAATTAAATATTCCAGCGGTGCTTCACACGTGTATTTTTTTCCGTGAGCTATAGGGCAGGAAGGCTGGAGAGGAGTTTCCTCTGCAGCCCAGCAGCCAATCAAGTCCCCGGAACGCGCTCACATGAGTTTCCACGGTCAGTTTTTAATGACTGATATTGATGTATGGTAATTCCTCGGCTGGATCACATGACACAATTACCTCAAGAATCGATCAAGATGTATTGCAGGTCTGCCTACGTTTCCGATTTTTCCTCCCTGGCGGGGTCTTTCCACGCGCCTGTGGTGCTATAGATGGACAAAGTTTAACACAGCCGAGCTGCCAATTCCTCTCCTCCTCTGTTGCAAAGGGGAAACGGGGAAGAAGAGATATGACGGAATACGATGAGCGCAGCTGTGCGTCAAATATGTATTTACCGAGCTGCACTTATTACGTTTCGACGCCCGATTTTACTTCAGTCTCCTCCTTTTTACCGCAGACGACTTCGTGTCAGATTAATTTCCCCTATTCGCCCAACATAGCCCAAGTCCAACCTGTTCGAGAAGTCGCTTTCAGGGATTATGGACTGGACCACCCCAGCAAATGGCACTACCGGGGCAATTACGCGTCTTACTACTCAACGGACGAGATAATGCACCGGGACTTGATCCAGTCATCGGGCGGCAGGGCGGACGTGCTTTTCAAAAACGACCCCTTGTACGGCCACCACGGGGGGACCAGCTCGCCCTGCAATATCTTCAACGGCGTCGGCCGGAACGGGGTTCTCCCCCAGGGCTTCGACCAGTTTTTGGACAATCCTAACTCTGAGAAGCCCGGCGCGGAGCCGCCCAAACAAAAGACAGACTCTGCTGCTCCCAGAGATGCTGCGGACAACAATCAGGCTTTGAGCACCAAACTGGAGCAGCACAAGGCTGACCCGGGCTGCAGCGTCGACGAGGACTCGTCCTCCAACTGCGGCGACAAGAGCAGCCAACAGAGTGAGTACTTTTTGCCTCTTTGTCTCGGGTATAAGGTGTGCAAGTTAAACAATGGAGTGTGTGCGTGTGTGTGTGTGTGTAGCGTGTGTGTGTGTGTGTGTGTGTGTGTGAAGTGCCTTGTGTCCACCGCCGCGGCTCTCCGGGGTTATGTGCCTCTTTATACGCATGCAAAAGGTTTTATATCCCTATAAGATTTAGTTTACGGTTGTAAAGGTATTTACAATGGGAAACGGTTAACCATACTGTTATAGGGCGCCTTGTGTCTGATAACAAGGCTGTGTTGTTGGAAGTGAATGGTAATGATGGGGGATTAAAGAAAATCATGGTATTAAAGTTGATTTAATCGGTTTATAGGCTGTTATGCAGGTACACATTTTTTAAGGCAATGCAATACTCGATACAAATCAGTGCAGGAGTTGATTTCAATGCAAATTCCGCTTTTGTCCTTTCACTGCATGTGTGTGGCTGCGCGACAGAGGGCCTTTGTGCAGAAATAATGAAATAAATGTATGTCACTGCGTTCTAATCTTTTTTGTTTTTGCACTTGAGCTTCATTTTTACATTTTCTTCTCCGTTTTCTTTCCCCTGTGCAGGTTCATCAACCAAGTCCAGGAAGAAGAGGTGTCCTTACACCAAATACCAGATCCGAGAACTTGAACGAGAGTTTTTCTTCAACGTGTACATTAACAAAGAGAAGCGGCTCCAACTGTCCCGGATGTTAAATCTGTCCGACCGGCAGGTGAAGATCTGGTTTCAGAATAGAAGAATGAAAGAGAAAAAGCTCAACCGCGACCGCCTACAGTATTTCACTGGGAATCCTTTATTCTGATACCTGAGACACACACACACACACACACACACACACACACACACACACACACACACACACACACACACACACAAATGACTGGTCCTCATCTTGTTTAAACATTTTTTTTTTACATATTAATGCCATTGCAAAAAAAAAAAAAAAAACAACCCAAGATGCCATATTTTTTATAAACACTTTTTTCTCCATGTATTTATTTGTGTCGCGTTATTGGCAACAAATATTCCGACAAAGCGCGAGCGGTGCTTTGAGAAATCACGTATAGGCTTCTAAACTTGTGTAATGTCCATTTTATGAGACGCATGCAGTGCACGTTGTGGTGTGAAAATAAAGCAGAGACGACAAAAAAAACAAAACAAAGTGGTATCCTCGTCACGAAACTTGTCACATGAACTTAACCAAGTCCAACAAACGGATCGCGATAACAGGGGCTGATTTCTTTCTTTTTTTATTTTCTTAAAGATTCATCAATTGGGAAGTCTGGCGCTTACAGGCCTGTATGGTCCCGTTATTTCCTCTGCTTTCAAACACTGGATTGTTTACTAAACCTTGAACCGTCTAGACAGTATAATAAACCCAGCTGTAAATGTCTAAATAGGGGGCTATTGGACTTTGGTGTTCCAACCCCCTAGACCACAAGAGCCCTGATGCTCTTTCCTGTCTCCCTCCAGGCTCCACGTTTGGAGAAATCAACAGATATCAACCGTATTCTGACTTCTTTGGGGTAATTGTAACGCAGCTTGTATGCTGGGGACACAATGGAGGAGATTCTAGGAGCGCCAAATCAAAGGATAAGTCATTTTTCATCTGCTTTTCTGCTCTCCTCAGTAGGCGAAACGTAGCTGCTGCAGCTGAAGGAGATTTATAATTGTTGGCGTGTTCGCGCGTTTCCATCTCGACTTTTTTTTTTTTTTTTTTTTTAATGCAGGTGAAACGTTTCCAACTTTGCGCAACTCCACTTTGCACAGCGACCCCCGGGCTGCGTGCCATTACCTCAGCGGTGTAGCATATATCTCTTTTTTTGTTTTTTAAGTAACTACACTTAGTCATTCCACACTAAACAGTCGCTTTGTTGATGTTTCGTGTGAT
This sequence comes from Chelidonichthys spinosus, assembly GCA_029853015.1. Taxonomy (NCBI): domain Eukaryota; kingdom Metazoa; phylum Chordata; class Actinopteri; order Perciformes; family Triglidae; genus Chelidonichthys; species Chelidonichthys spinosus. Next base: position 19,688,691 of record CM056830.1, read on the forward strand.
TATCGTCACGTTAACTCTGCACAGCAACTATTACACCCGTTGCTCCTGCGTCCTCTGTGAGGGGGGGAAAGAAAAACCCAGCCACGTTCGGAGATGAATGTTTATTTTTAGTCCTGAATCACCACATCTACAGTTATTTCCCACCACAAAGGCAGTTAGAAGACTGAGGTTTCATTAAGCGTTTAATTGGATTGTCATGATGTCCTGCAGTGAAATTACATTACCAACTGTGGCAAGTATTCTCACTCTGCTTCTCGCTGTATCCACATGAGGGCAGACTTGCAGCTTTTGGCTGCGAGTGGAAACGCAGAATGCAACCAAATTTAACATCTAACCTGCATGAAAATCATCCAGTGGAGGAAAAACAGTCCGTTTAACACGCGTTTTATTTACATGCCTGTTTAATTCTAACTGCATCCAGTGGCTCTGATTGTGATACGCATCAATATATCGAAGGCATACATTTAAATGTTCTTTTTTTTTAAACAAAAAAAGTAAAAAATGACTTGTTTTTGCGCATCAAACCATTCAACAGCACAGACTACAGAGTTTCTCTGCAGGAACATTCGAGCACCGTTAATTATAATACATCTACATATAATTGTCTCAGCGCCCAGTTTAACTGACGCGTCTTCCAGGCGGCCGTTACGTTTACAAGTCACGTTCAAGTGTTTTCAAAGGACAAACTACATCCATACAAATTTAACGCTGTCTTTGTCATATGAACCTTTATTTTCTTTAAATACAGACTTGGACTTTTTACCTGAAGGCCGCGCGACCTTATAGGCCACTGGAAGCTCTCTAGACGCCATTTATTATAGAATTGTGGGGAAATTATTCACGTAAATATTCTTTTTATTTCCAGCTGGGGTTTTTATTAAATTATCATTACGCTAAGTCTGCCCATTTGCTTTAAAAATATGATTTACTGCAAAAAAGGAGGAATGTTTTTTTTTTTTGCCTGAATCAATAATAATATCGATCGATAGACTGTTTTAGTTTGTAGATATGTGCTCTACACGTATGTATGTCGAATCTCCTGCTATTGTCTTTAATTATTATTATTATTACTACTTATAATTCTATCATTATTACAAACCCCGAGGTCCAATTTGTTTTGTCCATTTTTACGGTACGTGTGTACATACCTACATTTTGTGCGTATATGAATTATTGACCATACCTCAAAAAAATACTAATTTAAAGGTTTTATTTGTGTCACATATGCAAAATAGACCAAGATTATCTTTGAACAATTTGTCATAGTTCGACACATGATTATTAAAACAAAATGGTGTCCGTGTTGTCAGATGTCTGTTATGTTTTCCCTCTCCCTTTTTTAAAATAACCGAACGTGGTATAAAGATGAATGTATTTTCTATTCAGTGATCATTCTGGGCTTAACGAGCCTTTATTTTGTTGTTTGTGAGTTCTGTGAAGTCGAGATGATTTGCATATTTAATGCTCATTTACCACCGACTCTAAATATCTGAGGCTTGAAGAACCACACCACCTCTCAATGAAGCTGTAACACAATTTAAGCTCGTCGCATAAATACCAAAGATATGAGTTGAAGCTGCATTTACCCGATTTTGTGTATTTGTACATGTGTTGTAGGACTGTTGCTGTTTGTGGCCTAACTTCAGATGTTCGGTCGATTGATATTTTCAGGTGCAAACAGTCTTTTTAGACGCACTGTTTATGTCGCTCACATTTGCATTTGACTTTCCTCGCAGGCAAAAACACTTGAGCCCTGAGCTAAAATAGTCCCCATGCACACCAGCCTTTTATTTGGAACATCGGCAAATAACTGTGACACACAAAAAAAATTAAAAAAAAATCATAAAGATACTGTGCAAGTAATAATAATCTGTGCAAATAATAAAGGAGCATTTTCTATCAGTATGGAGTGGAATTTATTTGAAAGGCTTGCAGGCTGAGATTGTTGACCTTGATGCAGCTTCGCTTATTTAAATGTGTGAATGGTGGACACAGTTCCCTCTTTAATGCCGACATGTGGCTAGAAATCTAAACGGCTGTTGTCCTGACATCGAATAGTTTGGTTCTAAAAATCCAACAGGAGAAAAAAAGAAATAATTTGCAACAATTAAAACACCTCAAACCCTGAAATTGATGATAGATTGACAGCAATACACAATATTAATAATCAGTCTTCATTCTTTTATCCAATCTTTAGTTTAATTCAAAGATATTGGAGACAGTAAAATGCAAACAGGGTTAGTGTGGAGTCTTGTTGGTCTGAATGGATGATGAGTAATTCAGCATAGGTGGTTACATTATTTCATAGTCTGCAGTTGTCGCCTATGCGCCATATAGTCAGCCTTTTACGCACACACACACACACACACACACACACACACACACACACACACACACACACACACACACACACACACACACACACACACACACACACACACTACCATTTTCTCAACCTCACACAAAGACACGCGCGTCCTTAGAAGCATTAAACTCGTTACAAACATGTCACAGCAGCTGTTACACGACTCGAATGAAGGCGCACTATTTTCTCTCAAATTGCCTTTTTTTTTTTTTTTTAACCGAGAATGTTTCAGTTCGGGTTGAAGCGCCTCCGTTAAGTCTGTAAACCAATTTCAAGTCCGTGTTGTAGGTGTCGCTGTTGACCACGTCTGCATCCGCAGTGCGCGCGCGCGTGTGCGCGCATGGTAGAGGAGGCTGCGTCTCAAGGCCATTTTCAAATCTCATTGGTGGGCTTGTCATGTGGTCGGGAGGCATCCCGACTTACGCGGAGATTGTTTTTTCCTAGATATGTCATCTTACAAAGGACATCTCTCTCCTCTAAAGAACTTAACCCCCCAAAATGTCCTTTCCCAGTAGCTCTCCGGCGGCCAACACCTTCCTAGTGGACTCTTTAATTGGTGCAGTGCAGGTCGGACAGCTTTTACTCCGGCAGCAACATGTACATGCCGTCTGGCTCAGAGATGGGAACTTACGGAATGCAAACCTGTGGACTCCTGCCGTCTTTCGGCAAAAGAGGGGAGGTCAACCACCAAAATATGGGCATGAACGTCCACTCGTACATACCTCAGATAGATAACTGGACGGATCCGGGTCGACCGTGCAGAATAGAGCCGTCCAGTCAGATGTCAAACTGTACATTTGCACAGAGCATAAAGGAAGAGAGTAACTGCTGCATGTACTCCGATAAGAGAGTACAGAAAGTCAGCTCGTCAGAGGTCCCCGCATATTCTAGCGCTATTTCCGAGTCGTGTCCTCCTGTCGACGGTCCCGAGATCCCAGTTCCGGGCTATTTCAGACTGAGCCAAACTTATGCGAACGGGAAACATCAGGAAAACTACTGCCACGAGCCGCCGAGTCCAACCCCGACACTGACGCAGCTCAGCCGGGTCACCCCGAAACCGCAGTCCTCCTCCGCGCCCTCGAATTTCGCAGAGGTGGAAAAGAAAAGCGAGGACGTCCCGCAAAAACCCGAGACCTCAAGGACGCCGGTGCCCGTGGAAAGCCCGGATCCCAAGTCCAGCTCTGGGGAGAAAAAGTGCTCAATGGAAGCCTCCGCGTCGAGTCCCGAGCTGCTCCAGAAGGAAGGAAAAGGTGGGTTGGCTACAATGGAAGCTTTTTATCTTGTGGCGCTGCAGTGCTGAGAAGCCTCCAGCATCATAAAACCAAGTATAAAACACAAACAACCCTAAAGTCGTAATGTTTAATGAGAGTCTTTCTCAGGTTGCAGTAATGGGCAACAGCGAATGGTTTTACCATGCAGCATGCAAACTGTGCGCGCCTCTTTCCTCACATATTTATTATTTTCAAATGGACATTATTTGAATTTAATTTCACACTCTGTTGCCTTATGTTTGGGCGCACTGCACGCGTTCAGAAACAAAAAAAAATAAGTGTACTTGTTGCGTAATTGAATAATTCCTAGCTTGTAAAAAAAATGTGTGCATTGTGGATTTTTTTTTTTAAATCACTGTTTGAAATTCTATTTAAAGTTTTAACAGTTTAATCATGTAAACGCATTTGAAGCTTTCGCTAAATGAATAGTTTTTGTTAATGTTTCAGGCTTTATAGAGATGTTTTCCCGAGGAGCGGTTTGATCAGCTGGGAGTTTGATTTAATTTCTATTTTATTATTACTGGTGTCATGTACGTGTCTAATAACAAACACCCCTCCTCCCCTGTATGTTATTTATTCCGGGACAACATTTATATTGTGTTATTTCCCAGAGGTGAAATCCAACACAGCAGGTGAGACTGTTCCAGCTGAATCACTGAAATCCTCAATCTCTTGATTTGAATCCACAGACTGCGACCCGCCGTCGAGCAACTGGTTGACTGCGAAGAGTGGCAGAAAGAAAAGATGCCCGTACACAAAGCACCAGACCTTGGAGTTGGAGAAGGAGTTCCTCTTCAATATGTATCTGACCCGAGAGCGCCGCCTAGAGATCAGCAGGGGCGTCAACCTGACCGACAGGCAGGTCAAGATCTGGTTTCAGAACCGCCGGATGAAGCTGAAGAAAATGAACAGGGAGAACCGCATCCGTGAACTCACCTCGAATCTCACCTTTTCGTGAGCGAGCGCGCGCGCACACGCGTCGCGTGGTTCCCTGCCTTTTTACTTTCTCTCATGTTCAGTTTGTTGCCACGGTGGCATCAGACGTTTTATCTCCAATTTCAACGAAACTGTGACTACATAAGGCAATCTTACTACTCTGTGTGACGTCGTGTGTTTTTATTTGACCTGGGTAACTTTTTGTTTTATTTTATTTTTTAAAAATATCTTAAATTATTGGAGAAGTAGCTGTCTTCCCTCTAGCCAGTAGACATGGATGTTCTGTTGTGTGAAGCCATGAACGCACATTCGCTGTCGTGTATTAGTGCAACATTTTTTGTTTTACAGTACAAGTGAGACATTCGCTCCACGTTGACATGTGTCCATGGCGGAAAAACGATGTTAATCTGTGAATTAAATTGCATGTTTGTGCATGTACCTTGCAATAAATTGTCAAATAAGCTGGTTTTTGTGTTTTTGGTTTTTGGAAACGCCATCAAGTGCGGTTTTATTTGCATTAGCGACGTTTAAAAAGGGGTTATAAGGAGGAGGGGGAAACACTTTACTGAGAAAAAGAAATGCTGTTCTAAAAAAAAAAAAAACAATCTTCCCAACGTGTTCCCAATTTCACTAAATTGGAGCTTAATTGTTTTACTGCAGCTGACTAAGAGCCTAAAGGCTTAAAAAACATCACTAAAGATTTAGTTTGTGGGCAGTTTTTTAAACACACGCGGTTTTTAGGAGTTGCAATCCAATCTTTAACCTATTATTACACGCTTTTAGACACCCAACTCCCCGAAGACAAGACTGCACACTGATATTTGTGAAATTAAGCGCAAAAAAACCCCAACTAAACCAAAATTAGATAACGCAAATGTGCCAGCCTTTCTGAAAAGTGCAGCTGAGCAACGCAAAGACGCGGAGGTGGTGTAATGAAATAAACATGGTGGTGTGTGTGTGTGTGTGTGTGTGTGTGTGTGTGTGTGACTGAACTAACGGTCTATAAGGTCCATCAGATGGGGTTTGTTATATTCTGCTGCTTCCTTCCCTCTGCAGGCCTCGGCAGCCACGTTGCATTTACGTTCATTCAGAATAACTTCATTCTTGAAGATTATCTGGATAAAATGTGACATGTCGCTCACTCCCAAGCTGCGGATTTGACCTACATGTTGGCTTTGTTTAAGGTCAAACTACTTTCCCAATAGAAGCCCCAAACGTTGATTTCTACTTAAAAAATAAAATAAAAAAAAGACAGGTTTGCTACATCTGAATGATCTTACACCTTTCACACAGCAACAACTGCTTTGCTTCTCAGTCTGTTCTTTTTCTTTTTTCTCTTTTTTTTATTGACGGCATGTATAGTCACACGCACCTCATAAAACATTTATTGATGCATAAAGACATTATTGCCCTCCTTTGAATGAATACAATAATTTCACAACTGCCGTTTCCGGCTATAGCTTTTAAAACATTTAAACCAAGCCCAGAAAATATGTTTCCTCGCCGAATATTAACAAAGGATGCACCGCGTTGTGAACGGAAATGGCGTCTTTTTTTATTTTACAACACGTTATTACGTCTGTTTTACGAGGACTCCCAAAGTCTATAAAGAGCTTTACTGGCATTCCGGGTATCAGGATGATATTTGAAGAGTTTTCTCCAACATTAAAGATGCGGGTTGTTGATGGCATGTGTGTGTGCGTGTGTTTGGAGGGGAGGGGGATGTGTCTTAATCCTTTTTTTTTTTTTTTTTTTAGCTGCTTGTATCACTGCAGCGTCCCGCAGTCAGAAAGAAAACATTTGATTCGAGGGATTGTTTTCTCCCTCCAGTCACATCTGATGAGGCTTTTTATTAGATGTGAAATGAAAAGCTAAATTAAACCTGACGAAAGGGGGGGAAAGAAGGAGCGCAAGGGCAGGGTTGATTTACTCGCTGTATTGGTAAATATGACCACGTGATCCATGTAACCAATCCCCGTAGATGCAGGCCAGCAAAAATACTATGATTGTTCATAGAGGGACGCTTCCCGTAACAGTGCAACCCTTATTATATGAGTAGGAAGAGATCAAAAATGTCTTCCAGTGGCACGCTCAGTAACTGCTATGTGGACGCGATCATGGGCCAGGAGCCGGAGGATGTGTACGGGGCTCGTTTTCTCCAGGCTCCGCACACGGTGACCCCGAGGCCGTCAGGTGCTGCCGGGGACAACGCGGACTTCTCCTCCTGCAATTTCGCACCAAAGTCCGCCGTCTTCTCGTCGTCCTGGTCCTCGGTTCACCCGCAAGGAATTTACCACCCGTACATGCACCACCACCACCACCACCACCAGTCCCACCTCCCTGCCTCGGACGGCAGATATGTGGGCGTCCGCTCCTGGATGGACCCCATCTCCAACCACGTTTCGTTCGCCGGATTCCACCCCGGCGCTCGGCCGTACGGGACAAAGGCGGCGGCGGCGGCGTCTTCGGAGGTGCTGCCGCCTCCGAAGACGACGGAGTGCGCGGCGCGGGAGACCGAGGCTCGGCCGCTCGCCTCCGCCGGCGGGGACTTCGCGTGCGGGGCGTCGGAGTGTCCAGAAAAGGCGAGCAAAGAGCTGAGTGGAAGTGAGCTTTCGATCCACAGCGAGCCCAAAGAGGAGAAACAACAACAACTTGACCCAAGTAAGTAAACGAAATAGCCAATCCTGATTTACAACCGCGAGAACTGTATGAGCTGGGTGTGTAAAAGTGGAGGTTTTACTAACCTATAAAAGTGTCTCGTGGGCTGCTATACCTCCGCTCGAGAAACCCGCCCTGCTGGGATTATTACAGCAGATCCCAACGTTGTTCATCTCACAGGACGACCAAATACTCTCACATCGGGGCTTTTTTGATAAGAGTGTACCTGTTTAGACCTCATGGATCGATATCGATGTGTTATTTACTAAGTCACGTTGCATAAACCAGGAAAACACACACTAGGCCTTCATTGAAATTGCGTTATCACATTAAATAATTTCTCATTTTGCTTTCGATTTCCTGCAACTTTACAATCTGTCATGTTCAACCCCAGTGTGGGACGCAATTTAAAGCAGTTTGAAATGCAAAAAAACCACCTCATCACGTGCCTTATTTTAATTTATTTTTTATAATTCTTTGTTGTTGTTTTTTCCAGACAACCCTGCAATAAACTGGATTCACGCACGCTCCACGAGAAAGAAGCGCTGCCCCTACACGAAATATCAGACTTTAGAGCTGGAGAAGGAGTTCCTCTACAACATGTATTTGACTAGAGACCGACGCTACGAGGTGGCCCGCATACTCAGCTTGACCGAGAGGCAAGTGAAGATCTGGTTCCAGAACAGGAGGATGAAAATGAAGAAGATGAACAGGGAGAAGAGCGGCAGGGAGCTGCTATGAAATCACTGCTGGTTTGACACACTGGCAACAAGGAAAAAGCCACCTGAACAATTAAATTCATTTCGGTAGGAGAGTTGGTAGCCATTTTATTTTTGTAGACCCCCAGTCGTCAGTGTCATAAAGTGTTGGCATCGAAATCCCATTAGCTTCGGTGACATCCAGCCCGGATCCGTCAAACCCTCGTTTCAAACGGGATTCTCCTGTTTTTTTTGCGTTTTTACAAACAACCGCAAATGACTTTGTCAGATTTGAGCCTCCTGTCTCCTTCTCTCAGTAAAACGTCTGTGTATTGCTTATGGTTGTTAAGAGTATGGAGTTGTATATAAAACATTTTCACAGCTGAACGACTGCTGTCTGTTGTCGGTATACACGCGCAGGGGGGAAACGGCACTAAACCGTCATTTGACCCATTTTCACCAAGACTTTTACTTTGAAATATACCCGTGAATGAAGCACGTGAGCGTGCGTGTTGCTTTCTCATGAAACCAAAGCAAATTGGATTTGTTTTCATCTCAAACACCGATTAACATTTTCTTGTAATATATTTAGCAACTTTCTGGCGCGTTTCTGGTGGATTTTCCATTTACGTAATAATTAGATTTTTATTTTTTTAAATAAAAATAAATCCCTACCACTTGTTTTCATTAAGACTGATAATGCAGCACAGTTTCCTTAGCTTCACAAATTTAAAATATCCAACCCCAAAGTCGGTCTTAAACAGTTTTTACATTTCCCTTTTAATTTCGCGGCCAACAAATGAATCGAAACACATTCACTGGTTTCAAATCGCTCTTAAATCCTGAAAAATGACTCACTGTGTGTTGAATTTAGCTTCTGTGGATTTGAAACGAAGAAGTAATAAAGTGTTTACGATTGGGAGAGGTGTTGCGGCGGATTTCCAATTTATTGTCCAACTTGTACGAATAATGACTTTAAAGCAGGAAGAAACGCGGTCCAATAAAGCTATAGAAATGGCTAGACGTCTGGCCTAAATTACTTTATGGTCCTGGCCAGTAATTACACTCCCCTTTGAAACCCCCTTTCTCTGGCCGTTCGCGTCTGTTGCTGACAAACAGAATGTAGACACTTTTCCACAGAGTGTCTGGTCGATGAATTGTTTTAGAGGAAATCACCCCCACCCCCCCATCCTTAATGGTCACGTTTATTCCCCAACTTCACTTCCCACTGATGAGAGAGAGAAAAAAACTTAACTTTGACTGGTGGCCGATGCAGTTTTACGGAATTTCTTTAATTTTTAAACGTAGAAACCAGGCAACATGTCCTAATTTGACCTCTCACAGACTCAAAATATGAATGAAACAAATTAGAAATTCAAAATATGGATTGTTCTTAAATTTGTGGAAGTAAAGTCAGGTCTTTTTTTTGCTGCACTGGTCGAATAAATTGGGAAAACTCCTGAACTATGCAGAGCTAAATATGCTGTTTACCTCTGCTGCAGGGGCAGTGGGCCACATTGGGAAAGTAACGCGACCGCTAGAGGGCGGTATTGGTCTTTGAGTCTCAGCTGGAGCAATGTATTCACAGCTGGAAACATTGGCAAGGCCTCTATAGTACAGGCTATGTGCTATAGGCCATATACCAATATGTATCCATGGATTTATCGATTAATATGGAATCAAATGTGGTGTTTGAAGAAAAAGAAAATATCTCTTAATATAGTTTGTTCCTTTGTGAACATCTATCAGGATACTACTTCCCGTCCTGAATCGAGGTCTATTGTTGTTGTTGTTGTTGTCCGGGGAAATACAATAGCACGCTACTTTGAAGGCAATTCACATTTTTATTGCCAATTTCAGCCTTTTTTTAATCGCGATAAATTCCAAACCTCACATCGCATCTCGTTCTGCCAACATTTGCACAAAAGAGAAGTCCGTTTTAACCGACGGAGAAAACGGAACAATCCTCCATTTACTCAAGAAAACAATACAGTCAACTAATGTACCCTCTAAACGTGATTAACCTGATTAATTTTATACGTGAAAAACGACGCTCAGCTACCAAAAAAAATCCACGTCACTGTTAAATCCTTGCCGTAAACAATGCTGTTGATGTGGTAAAAACACATCTTGCATATAGAATGATCAAGCACAGTGAAAAAGACAATAATTAAAAGGGGCTCCATTTGGCCCCAGAGTGTCCTCCATTATCTCTAATAGTGACCGGCAGCCTGTTTGTGGGCCACATGTGAGAAGCAGCTCCGCGGACTAGTGTCACGGCTGAAAACTTGACCCCCAGAACGACGATGTGCATCAGCTTCCTTTCTATTCATTAACTACACCACGACACGATTACGCGCTGTTTACACGCGCAATGGTCGCCTCCAACATGCCCTTTGATTAGGAGAAAGATGCGATTGTATCGGGGGTTTTCTGTCAACGTTGCTCATTTCACCCTCACACCGTCCAGGACCCTTATAGATGGTCATGTGGGGGGGTCAGCTCCACTTGTCATTAGCTACAGTCATGTTCCAGTGATGCTGCTCCGCGGTCACACATCATCCGCCCAGTGTTATTTCTGCAGAGGCAAATAAGAGCTGTGCAAATTAGCTGTGCGTATGACGGATTGGGAACATACTTGGAGCTCATGTTGGGGCTTTTCCCACAGCAGGGCTCAAAGTCCGAGTACAGTCAATGTCCAATATGTGACGGTAGAAAACACGCTAAAGCCACGCCCTCGCGTGTGTGTGTGTGTGTGTGTGTGTGTGTGTGTGTGTGTGTGTGTGTGTGTGTGTGTGTGTGTGTGTGTGTTAAGAGACGGTGATCTCACTTGAGTCAAAGCCAGTGAAAATACTCCATTACAAGTAGAAGGCCTGCATTTGGCCTATAGAGCTATACATTGGCAAAATGCATTATTATAAAAACATAATGCTTAAAAACGAGCAGTGTGAGTGTTTACCACCACTATATATTACTATATACTGAGTCATTGTTTCATTAGCATTCTACTGTTGCAGTTGACTGGGGGTGAAGCTGGATTTGTTTATTTTACGTATTAGCTACATATCATAAATAACCTAGCGTGTGTGTGTGTGTGTGTGTGTGTGTGTGTGTGTGTGTGTGTGTGTGTGTGTGTGTGGGGGTACACAGCAATGTATTATGAATGCAGGTTTAAAAGATGATCCGGGGGCGGCGTACCAATTCAGAATCATCTCTTTAATACTAATCCGATGATCATCTGTTTAATAACCCGTAATTACCCACGTGGTGTACATGTGTGTGCTATCTTTGCCGGGGACAGGCGTCGACACGGTGATTCTGAATGTGTGTTAGTAGAAGTAAACACGACGCTCTCAGCGTCCGTGAAGCCAACATGCTGTAGAAGAATGGCGTATTTGGGTCCAGCCTATAAGAATCCGGCCTATTGCAGTTTGAGTTAAGGTCACACACTGACATACTGTTTCCTGTTAGGCACCTTTCTCCAATTACATTCGTTCCAACAACAATTGTGCTTAAAAAAAAAACAATAAGCTTTATATGAGATGGAAAGTTAACGCACTTCCTATTCTCCAACCATCTTTATTAGTCATCTAACAGTGTGTGTGTGTGTGTGTGTGTGTGTGTGTGTGTGTGTGTGTGTGTGTGTGTGGCTATATAGGCTTGCCCTTAACTAAGGCAGTAGAGGTTGATGCTGGCGACACCAATATAACGCACTGATTGGTCAGATTTTAAGTGCATGTTTAACTATTTGGTGTCCCCTGACCGCTTGCAGACACCATTTGTGTCCTTCAATCAAAGGATAACCAATGTGGCTCTGTGACTCTCCATCGATTCAGTTAGTGTGCATCGGTCCAGCGCGACGTGGCGACGCTCTTGACCGGAGTGACCTCCAATAAAAGAGCGGAACACTATGTATAAAGAAAAAAAAAAAAGAATGCGCAGACAAATAGTCCCCTGTCTCTGCACCGAGACTAAACCGCGATGATAATCCAGAATATTTTTTTTCATTCCCTCCAATAGAAACTGGACTATACAGTTACAACAATGTCATACGACAAATCCTGACCTCCTGCATTACACGCACGCTCAGCTAGACAGGAAACCGGAGGCCGAGCCATAGCCGGACCATAAATCGCATGGTGCTGACTCTGGTATGCTCCGAGCAAGAATGAAATGAGAGGAATTCCTTTTTTTTTTTGCTGCAGCATTGTTACACATGGACGTGACAAAGGCGTCCAACATTTAGCCTTAAATCTCGAGGGTCCCCCCCCAAAAATGGGAAAATAGCCATGCGGTCATTTAGTTCTCTTATTGTGAAAAACAGCAGGCCCGAGAGATTGTAGATGCATGTTGAGTCACATAATTATAATTTTTCGTCTTGAACAAAAGGCTTAATGTCACAATATTAGGCTGTTTTTATAAGGATTCGTTTTATGCCCATGTTATTGTCTGTATTCACACCTCATTATTAGTTATGATGAAGCCTAAGGGATGGCTGGGTTTATCATGTGATTTTTTTCCCCAGCAGTTTATGCATATCGTCTTCCTTTTTTAAAATAAATAACTCAAAGGATCACATGATGTCGTCCTTTAATTTGGCGCAAAAAGACATAATTCATAATACATTTTTGCCAATTCCTTATCAATGAAAAATTGTGTCATGATTTTGCCACATTTAAAAAAAAAAAGGCATCTATTTTACACAAGATGTATTTTTTTATGTGATGAAGCAAATAATTTAACTGCTCTTTCCCGCTTTAAAAGATGCAACATTTTCTGGTTGAGTGACACAAACAAAAACACATCCCCTCTTGTTCCCCTCCGGAGGACGTGGAGGGCTTTCTGCCATTCTGCACAAAGATGGGAGAGCTGCTGCAGTCTGAATTCCTTTTTGTGAGAGGGGACAATTTACAACTTGGTAATAGACCTTTTTTATGAGCCTCCATCGCCTGTCATTGGACGCCACTGGTCATGTGTGAGAGGCAAACGTCTTCATGGCTCTTTTCCTGATTTCCCAGGCGAGTTTTCTCCCCCCACTGCATTCTGCGTCCACGGCGCTCAAACCGATGCGCCGCTGCTCGCCCTTCCTTTAACAACAACAACAAAAAACAGATGACATTCGTTTCATAAAGGCACATATTTGCGGCACTGCGCTGTTCGATCTCCTGGATGACGAGAGGGGGGCGTTTCAACTTTCTACCCATCTGACCTCTTCAAACAGCAGCAGCAGCAGCACTGGCTCCTCACCGCTTTATCAACATGCACCGCAAAGGTAAACCTCCAGCAAGGAACATGGATTACCTCCCGGCTCCAGGTAAGCTCTCTGTGCCATCATGCACTTTTATTCATGTGCGCCTGTTTGTGTCTGCATGCGGAGTTTGACAGCTTCCTGTTTCATTGCTCATGTAAATTAGCAGCAGGGTAATGGCAATGATGTCATTCGGTTGTTTCACATGTTGCTGGACGCTTTCAAATACATTATTTAGAAGCTTTAGACGCAGGAAATGTGGATAATGATGTCTGGGGTCGATGGAATGGGCCTTTGCTGCTATTTGAGGGAATAATCAGCTGGGTTTTTAGATATTAAATGTGCTCATTTAGGCTCACCTTCCATTTAAAGAGCGCAGAAATAAAGCTCGTGTTTAAAGTCAGTGATGACGTCTGAGAAATATACCAGTCATCGCCCCAGTGAATTAAAACGCATTAAACCATTTCGATATCAGTTTGAGCCTTTAAAAAAAATCCTCTTTTGATAAAGCCGTCTTTCATTTTGAATTCCTTCAGTACCAGAAAAAAATCTGCATTGATCTGGACTTTATTCCCACGCACTTGATTTATAAAAAGAAAAATGCGACACAGGAACAGATGAGCTTTGCTGTGTTTCACATGTGAAGGCTGGCAGGAGAAGTTGAGTTTTCATAGCCGCGTTCAGCTGCCTGGAGATGGGGGCCAACATGAACAAAGACAGTATTTCACTGTTGCCTGACAGGCAGCTGCGAAAGTATTTACAGCCTCACTGCAATGCGGCAAAATGGACCCTGGAAGGACGGGCACAAGTAGAAGCCTGCACATTAGACAGAGTTCCACTCTGTTTCTCCAATTCGACGATGTGCACAGCTTACATCATTGCTCTGCTCGCTGTGTAATTATGCGGGACTATGTGCGACCGCAGGCCTGCTCACATTTGAACAGATAGCAGTTTCCATGAATGGATGTGGTTTCCCCTTTTCACCCTCGTTTAGATTTCCCCGGATGTGGAGTCCAGCATGACACATCTCTTAATTGTGTGCCAAATCGAGATATTTGTAAAATGTTTCCTCATATGGAGTCACGTGGAAGCTACAAGGGTACAATACCTGTTATTGATGCTCTTTTTTTGTTTTCCACTTAGACATGGTTTAGTCATGGGTTATGCTTCCTTATTATTAAAGTCATCGCGAGCATCAACGCTTCCTTCAATGATGAGTAATAACATCTACACTGCAAAGCACTCAATTATTTAGATGGCACTCGTTTCATATTCAGACTACATATCTGCATATACTAAAAAAAAAATACAAATACGATTCTTTTGTAAAATGTTTTTAAATTTTTTTCTTCCAATGACCTTAATTATTTTAAATATTAAATAAAGTCAGTCAATATTCCTTTAAATACCTGCACTTAATTAAACGAATATTGTAATTAACTCTTTTGCATTTGAAAAAAAAAAAAAAAGATTTGCATTCTTCCTCCTCCTTGCAAATCTGTATCAAGTCTCACCAAACACATGATTATGTGAACTGACTTAGATGGACATTTTTTTTTTTTTTTTTTTGCAGTGGAAAAGGGCGGGGGAGTCGTTAACACGCCAGCAGAAGGCGCTGTTGCCCAACAGTTAGCCCCTCTGCTCCCATTCAACAGTCTCTTGCTAGCAGATTCCCGAGCTCGGTGATTGGTTGAGATACGTGATCATGTGACGTGGTTGAAAGTGATTTCTTTTTGAGAATTGTGTGTGAGAAAAAGCGCGTAAAGATCAGTTTGTAAACAAATACAATCAGCTGATCCTGCATCTGTTGCTGTTCACACCCCAAAAAATATTTATATTGCAATGGATGTTTTAGACTGCACATGTCTTTGCAAAGAGAGCAACACTTTCACAGAGTGTGTGCGTGACGTCCTCATGATGATGACGCAGGAAAACAGTCTTCAAGAAAGCTGATGGTGCTGAAATAAATAACTTAATTTATATGCATAAATGCAAACAATCAAACCACAGAAAACCAGCGTACAGCAGGAAATGCGTGAAAACAAAACCCTCAGGTCACACAGGGGTTTGACCCTCACATGATCGTTAGGGGAATAACCTTTTTATGAGGACATGCTTGTGTGGTTTGACATACCTGCCCCACCGTGGCAGCCATCCAAACCTCAACGCCATCAGCGCCTTGTGTGAGTGTGTGCGCGCGCACAGGAAACGGGGAGGCGGAGCAACACTGCTCTGCGCTCTGGGATTGGTCCGGAAGAACGAGTGACATCACTCTCATTGTGTCAGGTTCACTGGGGGAGAATCAGTGATGCATGTTTGGAGTTTATTTTTTTATTTTTCTGTTAACACTTTGGAGGTCAAGAGGCTTCAGTAAAATGGTGTAATGTCAAATAATGAGTTGACAGCAGGTCATGCATTATTATTATTATTATTAGTATTTAGTTATTAAATGTTGATAGTAACACACGTTCATGCAGACAAAACAAATACAGTATTTTGTGGACGTGCAGCTCCGTTCCCACGTCCGTCATGTCAGTTAGTCCAAACCTCCCGGCTTCCTTTCCCTCCACGACTTTTCCTCGGTGCACATCAGTGTAATCGCCGTTATTGAGTAAGTGCAACTTTGAGGATTATTTATGGGCCTGCGCGGTGTTGTGAGTGGCTGCGAGGAAACACGTGACGCCATTAAAGTTTGTTTTATGGCCCGGGACTTGACAAGCCAAAATATAATTCTCATTGTGTATTAGTAAGGCCGTCCAGATGGGTTTGGAATGGAGCTGGAATTGGCAGGGAGCTCGCACGGCGGGGACTTCTCCCGCAGCACGGACGCGTTTGCGCGTCCCGGTCTCCGCGGTAAGTTTTATCATTATGCTGGTGGTGTGTGATGTCACAGGCCCGCGCGGTTTCCTGCCTCTGAAAACGGCGGCGGTGGCGGCGGCGCGCTTAGGGCGACCAGAGGTGGTTGGATGATGCTGGGAGGAAAGCTCCTTTAATGTGATTACTGGGCTGATAGTTTGGGTTTAAACCTCCCAGTCGATGCTTTCCAACTCATCCGGATGGCGTCGTTCATGTTGTTGGTCTCATTCACTGCCACGTGATTCCGTTACTTGATGCTCGAGGCTTGTTGTTTGCTGGGAGGCGGAGAAATCAACCTGTTGTCACCAGAGTTTTGCAAAAAAAATTTGGGGAGATATCGTCGAGGCCTAATTTAAACAATTAATGTTTATGTGGCGTTATTATGTTACTCATAAATATGTTTATAAATCACAATTCGTTTGTACGACATTCGCTTCAGTTTTATTGAAATACATGAAAAAAACTAACAATATAATACATTATAATCTATTTAAAAGAGAGAAATATTTTTCACATGATGTGGTTTAATTCAATGCAGGCCTTCATGCTTTTCTTTTACGGGCCTTTTTAAATGATTAATTCCCTCAGTCTTCAAAGAAACGTCTAACAATGGTTTAATACAATTTAATTCAAAGATAACTAGCCATTTCAGCTATTTTCTTATCAGTAAAAAACGATAAGAAAAGTATAAAAAAAGATCCCTTATTTCTCTCCAAAAATGAGATTAAACTCGTGTTTTCTGTTTTCAACGTGGAGCCCTTTTGGTATAAAAGGAGTCCAGCTGAAGCAGCTCGCTCTTCGTTGAACACGAGCTGCCAGGAAACGCTGACTTTATCATTCTTTTGTTGTGATTCTCGGCTTTGACCCGTCTGAAGGACGAGCAGGGAAGGTGAAAGGCAGGTCAGGCTGTCTAACTAATATTGAAATGTGAAGTGCCAGATTATCTCGTTTAACTGTGGATGAAACGAATAATTAGGGTTTTTGTTTGAATTTGTTGATCAGAGTGCAGATGAATGCTAATATCTGCGTTATGACAATTACATTTAAGTCAGAGGAATATTTGGATACAAGTGGAATTCTTTTTTTTCTGCTGCTCTGTTTTATTCTCACAATTTAAAGGCCTGCAACTTTCGATTCGTCAACATGAATCAAGCTGAAAATGAAACCAAAACATAAACAATACGACCATTCAGTAAATAACCAGTTGGTAAAAACGTTCATTCACGCCCCCTTTTTTATTTTATTTGAGAAGAAAATGTGCTGAATGTCTGGCTTAGTATGTATTTAAGCTTTTACAGGACTGTAACGTGAACTCAGTGTCACATTTGGCCAAAAGCGCTTGAAAACAAAAATTTAATAATGGTTTAATTGTTTAAATCTGACTCGGAGCGTCACGTGGGTGTAATAAGAATGTATTATTTTATTATAAATGCTCAGGTTGATATATTTGGATGGAATTGTATTATAAAAATGAGTTTGTTTGCTGGGAATTTTCTTTGATTTGATTTGTTGCTGATTCTGCTCAGAAGGAAGCCCATTCTTCTCATCTTGAATTAATTTATAAGGATGTGTCAGAAGGACTTGCAGTAGCCGCCATGATGTTGTAGTTAATGGCTGGCGGGGATTTGGTAAACTTTTGCACCCTTTGAGCTGTCACCAGGAGCGAAAATAATTGAACTTTTTTGATAAGTTTGTAAATGATTTAGTTTGACCTCCTTGGCCTGCAGCCTCATCTTTTCCCTCAGTGGTGATAAGCTGCTCTATAGCCGGCTATTAGCCATCTAACGGTCAGCTGCTGATGAGTTTATAGCGTTGTTTGACCAATCTTCATCTTTGAGGATGCAAAGGTGAAAACGTATTTATATTATTTAAATGTTTTTTATTATTATTCTGAACTTGGCCTCTGCTGGAGGGAAACGTGGGTTGACCTGAGCTGGATATTTCTTGTCTTTTGCTCGTCATTTCCTGCATAAATTGACAGGAATGTCCTCTGCAGGCCTATCTTTTTATTTTATTTTTGTTTGAGGAGCAGCCCATGTATAAACGGAAATCCTCCAGTAGCAGGCAAACACGTTAAGAAAAAACGACCACAACGAAAGTTCTAGGAGCTGAGCCTGAATGAGACACTGCTGTTATTATAGCCCACAATGTTGGGACGTGTTTCACCCCATCTGGTTGTGATGCAAGCCTCTCATTTCCTTCTGCAGCAGTGTTTGGACGAGCCAGCCACATGTAGTTGCTGCGGGTTGAGTGGACAGTGTCGCTTGCCGTCGTCTATATATACCCTGTAGAACCGAATTTGTGTGATAAAAGCACAATCACAGATTCGATCCTAGGGGAGTATATGGTCGATGAAAAAACTTCGACGCGATGACGTGTTGCCACCTTGTTATCTGCCGTTGACGTGCTGTCACATGCGACAGCTTTGTGAATGAGAGTGTGACGACACACACTTCACGTGGGCTTAAAAAAAAAGGGACACCTGACGCCAAACACGTCACGTGAACGTTTAATTGGCTCGTTTAATTGGCTTCTAGTGTGTTGGGATGAGATGCCAACTATATGGTCTCCCTAAAAAAAGGAGCCGATGACTCCAGCTGCAGCGTCCCCGTCCTGTGGGTCGCTTGTGTCTCCACATTATTGATTCCCAGAGGCTGCTCGCTGCTGGCCAATGGGCTCACGGCGCTGCGTTTTCAAAGGGATGGGAGCAGATGAAGTGATGAGATTCGTGTAACTTTTGGATGACCCCTCCTTGACAAAGACAGTGTCCATCAATTGTCTCCCGTCATTATCTGCTGCTTTTATGCCAAGGGGCTTTTTGTATCTTTTGTTGGTTTCTCTGTTGAACACCATGCTTTCACGTTAGACCCCTAGAAACTGATATTTTTTATCTACTTGGATAAAACATCATGCACAGTCAGCGTTATTTTTTTTTTATACATATATTACATTTAAGTGAAATATCTAAACAAGGTTGGAATTCGTGTTTAACTTATTTTTTACAAGCATATCGGTTTATTATCCAAATGTGCAAATCTCCATTGCAATATTTGTGCCCCCCATCTCCACAACCCCCACCGGGGTCTAATTTTGGTGCATTTGAAGTCGTATAACATTGCTCTTAGTTGTATGTTTACCCGTTTATGGACCAGCATCACCTCTATTGGCCGATCTGGTCACATGGTTCGCTAACTTTATTCAGTTGACACCAAGTAGGAGGGCTTTATGGAGGGAGGAAAAAAAGACAACTCGAGAAAAATTAGTATTTTCTACCTTCAGAAATTAATGGCCATGAGTTCGTATATGGTGAACTCTAAGTATGTGGATCCCAAATTTCCTCCCTGCGAGGAATATTCCCAAAATAACTATATACCTGAGCAGGGCTCGGACTACTACAGTCCAACGCGGGACACAGACTTTCAGCATCCCGGGATCTACCCACGACCAAACTACACGGAGCAGCCCTTCAACTGCAACACGGTGCAGGACTCTACCACGCTGCCGCCTCGGGGTCATGTGCACGAGCGATCCAGCCGCTCGAGCTCTTTTAGCGCACAGACTGAGGAGGCAGCCCCGGTCCAGGTGGCCGGACCCCGGACTTGTGGGCAGCAGCAAAACACAAAGAGCCAAAATGGGATACAGTCCAAGCAGCCTGCAGTAGTTTACCCCTGGATGAAGAAAGTCCACGTTACTACCGGTAAGCTTCCCTCTTCTTCCTCCCCGTACGTCTCCTCTTATGGAGCAGCCGAGACGTGTACTTTAGAAATCATTCAGTGCAATATTTATGGGACTCTTTGAAAGGCCTCGCCAATTACACAAGTCATAAATTTTTATAGCTCAGGAAATAGGCCGCTAGGTGAGCGCCTGAAAGCTCCGGAAAACACATATTGACCGGTTGTAATGGCGCTTAAATCTGCAGCAAATCTGCTGGAATTCGGTTAAAACCCACTCATTATTCCCTGCTCTCGCTTCCACGTGAATCTCCTTAAAGTTTGAGCGCCCCGGGTTACCAGACACTCTTGTTGTTGTTGTTTTTTTCCCTGCATGCTGAATTGGCCACATTTGGTGACACTTTTTTTTTTTCTTCTTCTCCCCTGTTTGTTTTCTTCCTCCCCAGTGAACCCGGATTACACAGGACCCGAGCCCAAGCGGTCCAGAACAGCTTACACCCGGCAGCAGGTTTTGGAGCTTGAAAAGGAGTTTCATTTTAACAGGTATCTGACCAGGCGGCGACGGATCGAGATCGCTCACACGCTCTGTCTCTCCGAAAGGCAGATCAAAATCTGGTTTCAAAACAGACGGATGAAATGGAAGAAAGACCACAAACTGCCCAACACCAAGGGCAGATCCGCACCGGCCTCCAGCCATCTGCAAAGCCTCCAGAAGGACAGCCAGACTGATATCACGTCGTTATAAGAGAGGAAGGAGGTTTTAGAAACAAACTGTACATATAGAGACAGAGGTTGCATTTGACTTTTGCATGGACTGTTTTTAGCTTCTTTTTTTTTTTTTTAATTTAACAAAAAAGAACCCCAACAGTGTTGACTCAAGAGTCAGAAGACCAGCCAGTCTTTAGACGTGAGAGGTTTGAAAGTTCTTCCTTGTTTTTAATTTCTTCAAAGAGACACAAAAAAACCATCGAATGTTTCTTTCTTTTCCCCTGGACTTTGCCCACCTGAGGACATTTAACGAGCAACCTCGGCTGATTTCGTGGATTTCTTTTCTAAAAACGAAATGTTGCAGCTCTTCTCACGTGGATCCACGCCGGTGTTAAAGATCGAAACGTCTTCAACCAAAAACAGGGAAGTCCTTGTTTCAAAACACGTTTATTCCAGTTGATCATCCCGTTCCAACCTCACTTTAAACGCACAATATATATACATATATATATATTATACATATACACTTGAAGGAACCGATGTTTGCAGAGCAACGCCAACCGGAGTTGCAAGAAAACCCTCGTTCAGCTCCACGTTTCTTTGTGACTTAGTATTGTTTTAACTTATTTTGTACAATAAAGCTTTGAAAAATTTCTTAGCCTAAATATTATTCCCAAAAGCAAGACATTCCTGCGTGCATACTATTCCGAGTGCCCTTATAAATCTCTCCTGACGTCTTTGTAAACAGTGCGAGGCTCTCATTTGAAAGTCTTATATGAAAGATCATTTGTTTCTGCATGGCATCGAATTGATATTGGATGTTTCTCATCGGAATTAATCTAAATTCAGATTTTTTTTTTAGGAGTGTAATTGTTTCTACTTGATGATTTTTTTACGTCATTATTTATTTGTTTGAAAAAAAAAACGTTTACATTTTTCGTATAGCACACATGCAATTTTAATTAAAAGTATTCGTTAAACTTTAATCTAAAAAATGTTTGAACTCTTGTGGATTATTAGCATGGCTTTATGCAACGTTTTAGTCTTTTAGTTAATGTGGGAATCTTCTAGTTTTTCCTTTACACCGAGCTAACCGAGGGGGGCTTTCACATCACGTTTAGACATTTCTTCTTCTTCTTCTTTACCTTTTGTCTTCGGACAACAAGACTCTGTGGAGTCTTCACGATGAGAGGCTTGAAAAGGTATTTCAACCGAAGGTCGACAAAGCAGCAGTGGCAGGTTCATCCAAGGGACACGTTTCAGCCGCAAGGACTGACCCCGACACCCCTGACCCGCCGGACAAGCAGCATTTTATCTCCCAGCCGTTGTTCGCTTTGGGTTGGAGGTTTTTATTTTTTTTTCTTCTTCCACAACTTAAAAAGCCAAAGTATTCAAAGCAAGAGTCAGTACGCGAATTCCATAGTTTGTACACGTTTTTACCAGCAGGCCTATTTATATCAGCCCCCTAAAGCTTCTGATTTGTGCATTTGTTTCCTCATGTCAATATGCAATCTTTTTTGTTTTTTATTTTTGTACATGCTTTTTACCTTGTATTGTGAATTGAGATGCGAGAAGTATATTGGGAAAAAATAAAGATTTCTACCGAATATGCATTTAAATGACTGCAGAGAGCCCTTTGTCGCGATGTTTTCAATTTAATTTTCTTCACTCGAGAAATCTAAAAAAGAAAAAAGAGAAAAAAAGGTGAGGAAATGTATTTTCCCGGCCACAGTGATGTATTTTAAAACATTTTATTTTCATATCACGGAGGTTTAGAGTCTTTCGTTTTGTACCAGTTCCGAAATGATGGCTTTTGGTGGGAAAAAGAGTTTCTCCTAAAGTGGTGAGAAGCGCGTGGAGCCATATGGATAGACATCCCCCCCCCCCCCCTTTACAAAACATCCACAAATGCACCAAATGTGCGCTGCAGGCGCGAATTCAACCTCTTCTCCTCTCGAGCATTACATGAACGCGCATACGTGTATCACTGATGCACCACGAGCGTATCTTTTATAAACCTGTCAAAGAAAGTTGGTTTTAACTCTTCATTTTCAATCACGAGCTCTTATCTCTAATACGCAAAAAGATCATCCCAAACTAGTGGATCCTTTCAGGGTGATCTTATTCAATGAAATCTGCATGTGGGTCCCCAGAAGAAGACTTTGACTTGAGTCTTTATTGCAAATAGTAATTTATTTGCATGGATCTTTATTGCAGGAGAAACCAATAAAATGGCCTGGCCTTGTTCAAAGTGACAAATAACGTATTCTTAGACGGTGGTCCTGCTCTAAAACCAGATGACGCCACATGTATCATTACACCTAATGAAATACTATGTAAACTACGCTACTAGGCTGATATATTTGGTATCCCCCCCCCCCTCGTGGTTCACGGGATATGGCTTTATTGAATATGACCCACTGCTACACTGACCTCCGACCCTCCACACTGTAGAACTCAACCCCGATCCAAACAAAAAGTCATAAAACGGACATGTGGAAAGACAATCTGCAGTCTTTTCATCCCCAGCGACCACTGTCTGGTCCCACAGCCGTGCACGCGGCCCTTATACGTATGTGTGTATGTGAGAAATGCACGCGCGTGTCATAGATTCAGAGAGAAGCTGAGACAAAGTGATGCTACCAATCCACCATCCTGCCATAAATGATCTGCAGATAGATGCTGAAGAGAGGATGAGCTGGAGGGGGAGGGGGGAGGGGGTCTTATAGCACAATCAGACACCTACCTAATATACATTTCATATATATTATATAGTACAACTTAGAGTCTAGTATAAAGTATAACTGATGGCTTTGCTTTATTTGATTTAGCATGCAAAAGTGATTTAATATCAAATATCAGCGTCTATAT
The DNA here is from genome assembly GCA_029853015.1 of Chelidonichthys spinosus. NCBI lineage: Eukaryota > Metazoa > Chordata > Actinopteri > Perciformes > Triglidae > Chelidonichthys > Chelidonichthys spinosus. The sequence continues at coordinate 19,711,973 of CM056830.1, forward strand.
TGGAATTAAACTTCACAACACCCCCTCCCCCCCAGGTGAGAGCAGCCTACTACCACGTACAGTGTGCAGCCACACTGACCTACATGTCTGAACAGCAATAAATGGGAGCCAAAGGCAGTGCCATTTTCAATGACACTGCACCCAGTGCAGGAATACAACGTCGTTGCTCTCCATCCGGCCATATTTGATTTCCAGCTGTTTTTTCGCCGAAGCCTCTCCGAGCCAGACAAACCCCCCCCCTAAGATGTATTAAAGTGCGCTGTCTGCATTCGGAGATATAATCCAGAGACTATACCACTCCGGTCTCCTATGCTCGACCACGTGATTGTCTAAATAATTAATGCAGCACGTCCCCCTAGAAACACGGCGTCGTCATTAATCGCAAGGACTCTATCAGACTTGAAAACTGAAGAGATCCCCCCCAAAGAAAATAATATCCGATTCGCGGGCGCGACCGTAGCCCCCTGCACTTTAGCAACACATCCGAACCGATGGATGCTTGGGTAGGTAAATATTTCAGCATGCTTTTCGTGTTGCCCGACTTGGTAAATGACGATATCAAATGTCGTGATATTTGATAAATTGCTGCCTTTTTTTTTTCTTCTTCTTGAGTGTGCGCTCTGAGCGGGATCGGTGCTTTGTCGCTGTACGCATGTCTTCATCATTTCTCGTTTTTTAAAAAAATCAAATATGATAGAATTGCTAGAATGTTTGCTGGATTGATAGATGGTAAAAACCTTAAGGGCAGTGACGTGTATTTATGGGCGCTCGCTCAGAATAAATGCTCTTTCGGACTGCACCTCCACAGGGCCGCTGATTCTTTATTCTAATTCAGATTTAAATCACTTTACAAGAATATATCTTTTATTGGATTTTTTTTTTATTCATTTACAAAAAACCAGCAGTTCTAAATGGCTGAATGGTCATGTCTTGATTTATAGTTTCCACCATAAGATGAATAATCGGTTATTTATCTTTCCTCGTTGCTGGAGATGATAGTGTTGGATTTGTGCTGTTTTTTATTGTTAGTGGGGGGGAGGATGGTCTGATTTTGATTTCTAAGAAGTCGTGGAAGTTTGGGCCGGCTGACAGCTCTGCCTCCTTGTAAATCATTCTCAGTAATTCCTGAAAGGGTTCGAGGCTGTTGGGGGGCCGGGCGAAAACTGTAAATCTTTCACTTTTATTACCCTCTGAACATATGATGCGACGCCAGACCTCCTTCTTCTGGTTCTTCTTCTGCTGCTTCTTCTTCTTCTTCTTTTTCTCAGCAAAAATAATCCACCGCTGAACCAGCCGACGCTCTCTGCGGCTTCAAATCCGGTTATTCTCATCCATTCTGGTCTTTTCCCCCCACTATATTTATTTATCTGCTATCAAACCCAGCTTCTTGTTGTATTTTTTAAATGATCTTTCTGTGATTGCTGTTGTAATGCAGGAGAAGACTCTCTTTGTGTTAGAGCACTGTGAGATCAGACACAACAAACAAAAGATGATAATGTGGTTTATTTGAATACAATCCAGTCCCAGCTGGAAGAGAGAGAACACCCTTATTATTTCATAAATCATGTTTGAAACGCATATCACACTTGGGCATCGAAAGAAAGGATAATAGTGTTGTTTACGATATTATAAAAGAAAACTGCGTGCTGTTTAAGGCCCTATTTGTATTTGTTTTATTGTCAGAAAATCTAACAAATACAGGCTATTTCAAAGCTGTTGTAAGATACAAAATGCACTTAAATCCCCTACAATAACGCCCACAAACACACACATGCTGTAACTGTGAAGGCTGGGCTCTTTATTATTAATACCGTAACAATACGGCGTGTGATGTAACGTGCGTTTAAATACCGAGAGGAGAAGGCGAGATGTGATTCAGGGAGGAGATGAAAAGAAATAGGCAGAGGAACATTTATACACAGTCGGGATGAGGAAATAAACGCCACCCTTTATCAAAATGGATTGGTGAGGTAAGGCTGCTTGTAGAAGGGAGCAATCACGTGAACAAATATGCTTGTATCTTAAGGCAGCGCCTTTTTATTTGTCATCACAAAGCTTCCGAAACACCCCCCCAAAAAAAGAAAATCCCCAATGTTAGCTCCAAATGTGCACCGGCCTATCCGTTTTTGAATTCCTGTATATTTCAATGGATGATTGATTGCCAGGGATTTTTTTTTCTTCTCCTTTCTGGAATAAGGATACCTTGTTGGCTTTTTATTGGTAGTTGAATGCGAGTCCTTCCATTCTTTCGGGAATACTGTCTCCATTGGTATATGGAAATGTCTGAAAAACAGCAAGATCAGGTTTAGGACAGCATTGTCTGCAGACAAAGGGTGAAGGATTTATTCTAGAGGCTGCGTGGAAAGGAAGCGAGACCGAGAGGGAAGCTGCTTTATGATGAATTGATTCGCAGGTAAGCAATCGCATGGCAGAAAGCAACCTTTAACCACGGGTTAATATAATGCAAGGAAATATATATTTATATGTATGTGTGATTTATTCCACTCGGGGAAGTGATGCTCGTTAATGTCGCTCTTCTCGGCGACCGTGCGGATATGGAGTCCACGGCTATACCCTCAAAGGAAGATTGCTTTTGTTTTTATTTTATTTTTTTTTTGAGAAAGCGCGTTCAAATAGTCTGATATCGACAGATTGAGCGCGGGTTTCCCTGCTGCTTTCCGGCCGATTTCCCCGTCTCGATGAAAACCGGCTCGGAGGGAAGAAGTAGGAGAGAAACTTTTCTTTTTTTTCGCTCCTGGATCGTAAATCACATTAATTTGTTGTCTTATCGTCACAGTGGCGTTTGCTCGTGATTTATGTGGTTTCGACTATATGGCTTTGTTAACCTGCAACGTTATATTATACACGGATTCATTTTGGAGGATTTGAAGGATTGCCGGGCTGGACGAGTGAACGAGGATTAAGGCAAATGCTGAATTTCCCTACTAGGATATTTTTTTATTTTTCTCATTTTGTATGCGGTTTATTGGAACTCAAGTGAATTTTCATATATTTTTTATTATTATTTTGTTTTGGAATACAAAATGACCCCACATTTAAAACCTATTTATTTAACATTTAAGCTGATTATTAACAATTCAGCTCATATTAATGTTTTAAAATAAATTAAGGTTTAAGTAGTTTGCACTCTTTTCTCTTTAGTCTTTGTGCGTCTTTGCAGGAAAGCTATTGAAATCAACAAACAAACAAAATAAGCAAACATTACAGCAAAAACCTTCTTCTGCAACTTGTTTTGTGGAGCAGCTTTCATCAAGAAATTAAAAAATAAAAACATTATTACCCTGTTATCAGCTACTATTTTTCGCATGTATCCAACAATCTTAAGTGCTGTTTAAGTCTAACCGTGAGGGGCTAGCAGCAGCAGAACCGACTTGCTGGGATAATAACACTCCACATTGACTCCGGCCCATTGTGTGAACCAAACTTACCGTAACAGCGCGTAGGCGAAAAACACTGCTGTCTGAAAAGAGGAGCATGTCTGCTACTAGCAGCCCAGTGGGCTCAAACACCACTTCACGCACACATTATCGACCAGCTTTAACGAATATTCCACGTCGAGGGAAAGTTGTATCTCCATGATCGTATTTTCACTAATTCCCATCAAATACAAGCAGTAAAAAAAAAAAAAAGGTTTAATTTCTATGTTCTTGCCGGCGGTCGAGCATCTTCTCCTCCGTCTCTGTCACCGCTGGAAATCTGCTTTGAATTTAGTTGAGAGTCTACTTGTAGCCAAACTGCTCGTTGTTCATTAAACTTTGACTTAACGCTGAATGACCCAAAGGTCACCCGAAAAAAGCTTATGACTGCTAAATATTTGGCTCGCTCTTTGTGTGAAAAGTGCACATGTAGGACTTTTGAGACTTGGGGGGTGAAACAAAAAAAAAAAAGTGTCATATGTTGCCATTGCAGTGGAAATTCAGTCAACATTTAAATTAATTAAAATAATATAAAAACAATAATCCAGGAATAATTTGAATTAAACGCCTTTTTAAATAAAACTAATACATGCATTTTAATTGTATTTTTTAAAGTTGTGATGATTATATTTTTATATTTTATACTTTATTTTTGTATAAAATACATTCTCATGCATCAAATTTCGAGCCCATGCTTGAGTGTGATTTAAAATCAATCTAACGTGTAGAATGCATGTATTCCTCTTCCAGGTCGAGGTGGGAGCGCTGATGAATGCGTGAGGGACATAAAAGAGATCTGCGCAGATTTGGGTGAGTAACATTTCTTTAATGAAGGCAGTGGACAGCACGGAGCAACTGCTAACAAGGTGAAAGGCCGATTTGTTATTAGGGCTACATATTAACGTTCACAGTGTTTCACGGGAGGCTTAAATCACTAACAGACGTGAGGGATGACTTTAACTTCGCCTTTACGGCTAATTATTCGCGCAGGCCACAACGTGTCCAAATGAGACGCCCTGTGAATAAAAGCCAAGGCAAATACATTTATCCTACGCGAAAATAAAACATGTTTACATTAAAATATTACTCAAAAAACATGCAAGTTATATAAAAGGAAGAATTTCACCATTTTATCGGCTCCTATATTTTTTGTCTTGAATGCGCAATCGCTGTATTTCAGCAGGAAGGCTCTTCCAGCGTCTCAGCCCGCCGTCTGGCTGCAGCAGCTCCGCCGGAATGGAGGCTTATAAACCGAGCCTCTGTGTGTGAGGAGTCGCCGTCTATGAAATTCTTTCCCCTTGCCTTCCTCCTACGCCTAGTTTTACACTTCTGAGGGTCGCTGCGAGGCTCGACTGTTTTGCTTTTCATTCCTTCTCGGAGGCCATTTACAACCATAACATTCGCGGTCATAAATTCAGCCGCGGTCCACACTGACAGGTGCAATTGTTATGCAGCGCGCGAGCTGCAGCTCCTCGAGCCACCAACATGTAACAGTACAGGCCCTTTGATGTTTGTGTTTCAACGTGGTTCAAACGCCTTCTCCGCTATAGTCTGAGGACAAATGCCAAAAATATCCAAAATATGAACTAGAGATAGAATAGTGCAAGTCAGAGGCAGAAAAACCAACACAAACATGTGGGTTAAGGCATGTGTAAAGGCTAAATATCATATTTACCCCCCTCACTCTCTCACACACACACTCACACACACACACACACACACACACACACACACACACACATAAATACATGTTTCCTACATTAACCGTAATAACAAACAGTGGAGGAGATATTCCCTTGTTCCAGGCGCCTGTGCGCGGCCTTGGTGGGCTATATATTTCTGCTGCGGGGAACAATGCATGACGGGCTTTGTCAGGCCTTGTGATTAGTGAAAAGGGGAGTATTGTGTGTATGTGTGTGTGTGTCAAATGCTGATTCAGCTTATTTCTGAGGGACTCCTAAAGCCTCCCAGAGGGTCCCTTTTTTGAGCGCGAGTTAAACTTTAACCGTTTTGTGGCAGAAATGAATCTCAGGGCTGGGGAGATGTATCACTGTTAGAGAGACTGGAGAGACAGTTGGTAATTTCTAATTTAATAGCTGCTGCAGCTTATTGCTGCGCGGGTCTAGGGCCAAAGCAGAGTGATTCTTCCCGGGTTATTGTGAATTTAAAGCCCCGAATATCTGATGTTCAGGCCGGGTTGCAGCTGTAATGAATGTGGGCCTTATCCACGCGTGCCCAAATGAGTCTGATGGTTTTTCTCTTTGTAGGTCACAGACTGGAGCACCGGTGGGAAACACCAATCACGTGAATAAACAACACCCATGCCACTGGATAGAGTTGCACTGGCTTATTGGCTCTGAATCCACAAAATGCAGAAAGCAACATATTACGATAACTCTGGACTTTTTGGAGGCTACACCTTCCCCAAACCAGACTCCTACAACTATGGCCCCGCTCATCAGCCCTACCCGGCTTCTAACATTGAGAACGACTACCAGGGCTCGGTGTGTCCCATCCAGACCTCTGCTGTCCGGCCGCCGACCCTTAAAGAGGGCGACCTGAACGGGGACTGCATGCGGCAAAGCGGCGGCCAAAGCAGCAACAGCAGCAGCAGCAGCAGCCAAGCCCCGAGTCTGGAGCATCAGGCACCTCCACTGTCGGCCTCCTCTCCCAGCTCCAACACCTCCGCACCCCAGAAGAAGAAGTCCCCGTCCAGCAGCGCGTCCAGCACCGCCACTCCAACCCTCACCAAGCAGATCTTCCCCTGGATGAAGGAGACCCGGCAGAACGCAAAGCAGAAGGGCAACAACTGCACCAGTGCAGGTAGAGACCCTGATGGTGCGTTTGTATGGGGGGGTGAGGGGGGGTACTGGACTGGGACTGTGCTGATACGGTTCATGATTGCAGTGCTAATGAAATGCTAACGCGATGCTGTGGTTGCTTTTCGTACAGGTGGCGAGGTGAGTGATGAGAAGAGCCCGCCGGGACCGGCCTCTAAGCGGGTCAGAACTGCGTACACCAGCGCGCAACTCGTGGAGCTGGAGAAGGAGTTTCACTTCAACCGCTACCTGTGCCGCCCGCGGAGAGTGGAGATGGCCAATCTGTTGAACCTCACCGAGCGCCAAATAAAGATCTGGTTTCAAAACAGGAGGATGAAATACAAAAAGGACCAGAAGTCTAAAGGGCTCGCGCACTCTCCCCTGGGACACTCCCCGGATAGAAGCCCGCCGCTGAGTGGCCCAAATCACATTGGATACTCTGGCCAGCTCCAGAACGTGAACAGCCTCAGCTATGACGCGCCCTCGCCCCCGTCCTTCGCCAAGCCCCAGCAAAACATGTACGGTTTGGCCGCCTACACGGCGCCCTTGGGGGGCTGCATCCCGCAACAGAAGAGGTACCCGGGCTCCGAGTACGAGCACCACGGCATGCAGAGCAACGGCAGCTTTGCCAACGCCAATTTGCAAGGCAGCCCCGTTTATGTGGGTGGGAATTTTGTCGATTCCATGCCAGCCTCGGGCCCCATGTTCAACCTCGGCCATCTTCCCCACCCATCATCCACCAGTGTGGACTACAGCTGTGCCGCTCAGATCCCAGGAAACCACCATCATGGACCCTGTGATCCCCATCCCACATACACAGACCTCACCTCTCACCAAGCGTCTCAGGGAAGGATTCAGGAAGCGCCTAAACTCACGCATTTGTAATATGTGGTTTGTGTGTGTGTGCGCGTGCGTGTGTGTGCGTGTGTGTATGTGTGCCAAAATTATGTTGCGCTCTTTTTATTACCTCACTAGTCTAATAACAACACTCCGAGCGAGTTGTGGTGTATTATTACAGTATTATTGATATTACTATTAATGCTATTGTGTAATTATTTTCTAAATAATACAGCTTTGTCCATTTCTGTTGAATATTTGGGGGATAAGTAGAGGCGGATAGCCTGGTTGTCAGTTGTTCCTTCTTGTTATTTCTTTTCTCAAGTGCAATGCGCAATTTTTTTTTTTTTTTGACTGAATATTTCACGCTGTTACTTGAAGGTAAGTCTTGTATCACGAACGTATAGACGCTCATCTTTAGAGAGAAGGACTTTTATAGGGACATTTTGTAGGATCTCATTCTTCCTCGCGGGCATCCTATTTATTTATTTTGTATACTTTTTTTTTTTTTGCATAATCTTTCGTACTAGCATATAGCCTATTTATTATTTAATTTTGTATTGCACATTATTTATCGTTTATATGCGAGTATTTATAAGTGGAAGTTTCTTTGTTTTTTGTAAGATTGGACAGATCAGTGCACTTGGAAGTGTTGGCAAAACAGGGTTTGAAAAAAAAAATGCTATGACTCGCGGTGTATTGTTGAAAGAAGAGCATTTCTAATTGTAAATCTGGGATAAATGGGACATCTGATAGTGTATAAACACCACTACGTGTCCATGGTTAATCTTGTGTCAAACCTAAAGCAAAACGTAGACTATCGAAGTATGAAATATTATACACACCAGCATGTCATTTCGTGTAGTCCATTACTATATTTTATTTGTCTGACCATTGTTACTCCATTCAGTTGGATATCCATAAATTTATGAAACCCTATTGAAATGTTATATTTTATTGTGTTTAACATTTTGTAAATAAAGTGCTGAAACTTGTATTATTTTATTTATTTATTGCATTTTTTGTTGATCAGCACTGCTCGCTCGCTGTTCCTGATTACTTTAATAATGCTCTCATTGAAACCGCCAGATAAGAGCACCGAGGAGGCTCATTGACTGCACGGCTCTACTGTACAGTCCAAATCAATAATTAGACACCGGGATATCCAAAACTCATCAGACGACTCTAAGGCTTCCAATGCAAAGTGCATCTCAGCAGGATAAAGGCTCTGGAGATTATCGACGTGGCTATGAGGGAAGTGAGTCTATGGGTTTATTGCATAAATATATATATATAATTATCTTCCTTTCTGCTGGGAGAGAAGAATAAGCTTCATTTTCTAATTGATTGTCTTCAAAATAAGGATGTCTACTGATTGGTTTAAGGTGGATTGGTGACAATGAAAGCAAAAAAAAAAAAAAAAGGAAAATAAACATTCAGACAGTGGGAATGATGCAACGATGGTTTGGCGTGCGCGTGCGTGCGTGAGTGCGCGTGAGAGAGAGAGGGCAGTTCATCCTTTATTGCTCCTGGAGAGCCATTTCAAAGCTCATTAATCAAAAACTCGTCGCTTTCAGACTCCTTGCTGATCCCTCCTCCTCCCGAACAAAGCATTTGCATTCCAAATCCGAGTAACAGATTTCAAACCGCGCAGCCTCAATCTGCAATGGTGTGTGTGTTTGTGTGTGTGCTTTCTTTTAAAACAAACTCTACTCTGATTTAAGAAAAAAAAGCATGGAGGCAAATGAAATCAATGCTTTTAAATTCACCCCCCAAAAAAGTTCCAGGCGTGACTGCAGCGCGCACTTGTTGTCCTAAATCATTTCCATGGCCTGTAAGTTGGCTTCGTCTTACTTCATACTGAATTTATTCCCGGAGCGACTACAATAGGCTACAAATCACCTCAGTATTCAGTGGATGGCGGCCATTTTAACCCTGGGTGAGCTCTTTCTTCTTTCATCTCCTCAGCTTCCTGCTCGAGTCATCCATCCAAACCCTATCAGTCTTAATGAAATAACATTTAGACAATTCAGCAAGCTTTTTTTCTTTCTTTTTTTCCTCTCTTTCTCCTTGAATATTAGGTTAATAATTTTGAATGATGATAATGAACTGATAACAAAAACAAAAGGATAAATAATTACATCTAGAATTAAACATATCTGGTGTGAGAAGAGAGAAATGACACATTTTAACACTTGAAAATAATAAATAAATGATGTTTTTTTGGTTTTCAAACACAAACCTGATGAAATGTAAGCCAAGCTGGGAAATAATACAAGTGGAAATCTCATGCTGTAGCACCAAATGGAGCAAATGGGCTTTCAGATGTTATCCTTGGCATCAGGCCTCTGCCTCTTACTGATTGGACTGTGAGATCAACAACAGCAACGACGTTTCACCCTTAATAGCTGCTCTGCACAAAAAAAAAAAAAAAAAATACAATTTATCTAATATGAATACATTTATAGCCTTGTGTTGTTTCTTTTATCATTTAAACAGAACAATATTGTCATAGTGTGTAGTCTTATGCTTAAATTTAGACCCGCAGTTTAATAATAAGTGAATCAGCCATGAATAAGTAAAACAGGAGAGGCTTTGTTGGAGGCAGACAGTGCAGCTGGGAGCTCGCGTGCTCTTCCTGATTGGATGAGAGCAGAGCAGACCACGCCCCCTCGGTGGAGGGTCGTATTTGCATATGAGGAAGTAGCTCTACTGTAGCGCTAATGAGAACAAGAGGTGTGAGCGGCCATTGGCTCATCTGTACACAGGACATCCTGACTGGAGGCAGTTATTTAATTACACATTTTTAATGTCTTTTTTTTTTTTGGTATTATTTATCTTAAAGATCATGAACAGAGAGCTTCCACTGTAGGAGCTTGAAGTAGAATGAAAGAGGTGCAGCTGCTTCTTATTAATAGGCTGCTGGAGAAATCCCCACTGCACCAACACGAGACAAGCCTTTAATCAGACCTCGGGAGAAAGTTGCTGTGCACAGAACATATCGCGATGATTCCTCTGTGCAAGTGAACAGCATTCATCTCCATCCCGAGGAGGCTTTTCTCCTTTCTTTTCTTTTTTCTTTTTTTTACTCGAGAGACGAGGGTTTGTGAAAACGTCGCAGAAGAAACTATGAGTCACAAAGAAGTCCCATCGATCGAAGTGGATTATCGTCGGATGAAGACTGAAGCTCGCAGCAGAGCAGCTGAGGGAAGTGGACGGATTTAAACACAATCTGAAGGACTTGTTTTATAAAGACTGGTTTTTATCAGCATCCCTCAACTCATGTAGTGGACCAACACTTCTGCTGCTGTCTGTCAAACTGCTGTGTGTTGAAAGTTACTGTAAAGTGTATTTGTTGTTGTTGTTGTTGACTCTAACCTAATTAAGTAAAACCAGAGGAGCTCATAGTTTAATGTCTTCATGATTCAGGATCCAGAATCTTTGCTTTAAAACATTGTGCCACCTTTTATATGATGCTGGGAAATGACGTGTGTTTTTTTATTCACTTCTTTATGTATTTACATACTTCCACATCCCTCCCAGTCTGAATAACAACACAATTGAAGCATAAACTAAATAACTAGTGTTTGTTTAATTTAATGTCATGTTTCTTACGATTGCAGAATGCTATTAATATGAATAAATTCTGTTATTATGCCATTATGAGATGTAAACGTTGCATTTAATGTATATTCTTATGTATAAGATATCAAAAATAAACATTTTCTTCAAATAAATGACTTCATTTTCACGTTTTTATGATGCTACACATCACAGGAAAGCAAAAACAAGTTTTATTTTGTAAAAAAAAAAAAAGAAAAGCTGCCATCTTTATCCTCCCTGTAGTCCACACACCTACACAGAGCACATTATACATAAAATGTTTCATATAAACAGTGAGACACCCTTTATTATGACTCCCTCCATTAAAATGAGTGCAGGATTTGATTTATTCCCATGAATTCTCAGTAATTCCTTGATATCAGACACGAGGAAGGAATTGAGGACAGCTGATCCGTAACACACACCCGGCCCATCTGCAAACACTGACAGAGGATGTGAATGTTAGAGGACACCGTTGTCAGAAGTCCTTCCTGTCCTCTGGCCTCTGCTGTCATTAAGGATTCACCACACAGTGTGTAGGTGAATGAGCGGAGGAGGCAGACACTCTGTTCGTGGCGGGGGCATCTGTGTTGTCTGCCAGCTCAATAACGCCTACACTGCACATTTCCCTTCGGAGAGGAAACCGACCGTACAACTACTGCAGAGCTACATCACATCCACGTGAATCATATTTGTGAATTGGTTGCAGGCGTCTGCATCTGTTAGTATGCTATTAAAGAGAGCCTGAAAAAAAGTCTGTCCACTCACACCGAGCAAAGTAACACTAAATGGCCGAATAAATGGTTTGTTGAAGAGCCAGAATAAGACTGACCATTTTTGCACAATCTACATCTCAAGCACCTTTAAAAATGAATCTCCCACCCTGCCAGCTCCCCTGCAGCCGGCCTCTGCAGCTGACTGAAATGGATTTGCAGTGTAGGTGGTCCTTTGTTTTGCTCAGCATCCCATAACAGCAGGGATATGGGTCGCGAAATATGAGGAGGCACCACGAAGAGAGATGGGAATTGATGAGAAACTGAACATCTGATAATACATCGAGCTTTGAGTTGAGCGTGTTGCTGATTCATAAAAAAAAAAGAATAACTGCTAGCCGAGGAACCTCCCCGGTCACACGTGTTGTCACAGAAACTGATGTGCGTGGATTTATCGCAGCTCTTACGTGTTAGTGATATTGATATAATTGTAACTATAATAAATGACTCGCTCCTCTGGTTATGATTTAGAGGGCTTGGCCAAAAGGCTCTTCTCCTCCCTCGCTGTGTGAAAGATAGCTCACTGATGTGAGGAAACCTGAAGTAACTCATACATTACCCGAGCCCTGACTACAATGCTCTGCTAGTCTATATCAAAAAGTATTAGTGCCTCTACCCTTTTTCTGATGCTCATATGGATTTCTTTCACGGCGTTTTTCTGTATGAAATTATGAGTGAATAAATTGCATCTTCATTTATCTTCGAAAAAAACCCTTCTGTGCTGACTGCGATACTCAGCTCTCAGCGCTTTACATAATTATATTAGTCTTCTGCTACACCACGAAATTGATTGCCCAGGAAAATGAACCTGGCTTTGCTATAAATTACACCTATGGATCATAAGAAATGTGTTATTTTGTTTAAAATAGTACCTAATATAATTAGAGCTCTAATTCATGGCGAGCTACAAGTGTGCCTATTACAGTAACAGGGTTTGGAATTTAATCTGTCTGCCGGATAAAGAATGATCCTGTGTGGTTTTCATTTGTAATCCCAGACACATTATTTCGGTAAAATAGTCTGTGACTTTTAGATATGAGAGATGGATTGTTGGATGAATAAGTATATTCATACGTTTTAGTATCAAAGTTAACAATTCCCCCATGGAGGGAAGTTTCAACATCAATCCCACACCGTGGAGGTAACTTTTCCTTCAGGGTGGAAAGGAACTGGATCTTCATCGTTGAGGATGTAAAGTAGATCTCTATCAGCCTGACACGACATACACAGACATAACAACAATAATAAGAGCATGAAATCCAATTGAATGTAAAACCATGGGGCTGGTGACATACTCTTCTTCTCTTATCTTTATAACAAATCCCATGAAAACAATAAAAACCAACAACGTGTTAGCACGTCTCTTAAACATTTCCCGTTTGTGGCAATAAGCCCCGAATGCATTTGTTCCCACTGAAGATGTAAATCTCTTCATACCCATTTTCATATCAGGCGACATCGTTTCACTCAATCAGGAGTAAACAGCACATTTGCTGCAGAGGAATAAGCTGCATCAGGAACAACGGGACAGTCTGATAGGTTCTGCTGTTAAACGTGTCTATTGTAAATATAAGTTTAATTGTCACACATTGATTTGTACACAGCAGAGCACATGGTGCAGTTTAGCCTCTCCAGATAACCCATTTTAAATCAAACCAAACCCTAACCAGCTATACAGCACCCAGGGAGCGGGTTTTGGGGTTCAGTGCCTTGCTCAAGGGCACCAATTGGCCCCTCTCCAGCTACCAGTCCACTGCTACCTGCCACCGACCCAAGCAAGTTCCCACACACTAAGCGACTTTTCGTGGGATCTGTTGACAATAATAACCGTCCAGAATATCTCTGAAGGTCTAATTTATTTAACAGCATTTACCAGAAAATTGGCTTCGATCACACATTGCAAGACATTAAGTGTGACATAGTATGCACCTACATTTTAAAAGTTTACCTCGTACAACAACTCAGTCTGCAAGCCGACTGTGAAGATTACATTTCCCATCTTTGGCGTAGTCCATGTCGCCTCACTCTAAAATAATTCAGTCTTCCGAAGACAGCTTTTCTGAATTTTAAGTTTGTGACTTTCCGATGAGTAGACAGCTGAGTAGCATATAGAGAATGTAGAGTTGATTTACATAACTTGGATAGACTTGAGTATCTCACTATTTAGCCACAAAACAACGTGTGCATCTTAAGTCTCCCCGTTCACCCAGGCTGACGGATACGACACGTTTGGTGATTCTGCCTTTGGGGAGATGAATTGTTCCATTATGTAAGAATAACACACAGGAACAGTGTTAAATCCCTACGCCACAATGTGAATTCTACATTTTTTAAAATAGCCTGAACGCATAGGCACATCTCCTGCCTCCATTGTTCTCCTCACCTACAGCCCTCTGCATCACAATCTAGAGCACAGTGGCAGCGTGCAGGGTTAAGTAATTCTGCACCGTTGAGAAAGACATTTGATTTCATTTGTCGCGTGTCTTGCAGCGGGTGGAGGTGAGCCCACCTTTGGCTGCGGGAGGAGTGAAGCGGCACACATATCTAGTGTTGGGAGACACAAAATTGACAATGCATTTATCTTTGAATAATGTAAATGTCCTGAGAATATGGTGGCAGTGGTCCTGGTGTGTCCGCCGAGGGCGCGGGGGCTGTCAGACGCTGAGCTCGCTGGCCCTGCTGCAGCATAATGTGGCCTCCGGCTCCCCTGGAGCATCCTGCTGCACGGCTCTGCTCCGCCTCAGGCCCGCATTCCTGCTCCGCCCGCTCCCCTCTTTAATTTACACTCTGGTAGGAGAGGGAGTTAATGCAGAAAAGTGTGCCAAGAAGAATTGTATCTGCTCTCCCTCTTTAAAGGTGAGGTGGGTTCAAGCGCATTATATTGAATAAAGGTGTGGAAGGATGTGGTGTATTTCCAGAACATCCTGTCCGCTCATTTAAAGGTTTTATATGTGTTCCTCTTAGCTGACCTTAGCATGAAATGGATGAGAGTGAACATATCCGTCGTTTGAATATTTATTTTTTTATTATTTTAAGTAGTTGGCTTAACTTCAGTGGTTCTATGAATACTGTGAGTTATTGTGTCCAAGAAATGTGCAGCTTGGTGACTAAAACATGTATTGTTTAAAATGGATGGTTCCTGGCAGGCTGACAGTGCTGTTCAGCGAGGCAAAGTGCCAGTAAATTGTTTGTCTTCTGCAGCGCTGCCCTATAATTCTTCTGGGATCCAATGGCATTGTGTTTGCCAAAGAGAATAATGATAGATGGGATAAAATCAAACTGGAGGGTTTTTTTTGGATTGCACTCTGACCACGAAGGCATAATCTGAATATATTTGTGTCCCCGATGCTTGCAATTGTTTGTGCTTGTGTCTCTCCGGCCTCTTGTCCGTCCCGGAGAGAATCATTTATTTAATACAGATCATTTTTGAGTTTTCAAGCAATGATTAATTTCATCAAATGCCTTGTACAACCATTCCAATGTGATTGGTTTATTGTCTGCATTGAGAAGCTACGCATCCATGCACTGACGGCTACGTTTGTCTCTGCTCCATATATGTTGGATGCAATGACGCGTGTTAAGCTGTGTAAAGCGCTGCCTGGTAATGTCTCCAGTTCCGAGGCATAAATGTAAATGTGCAATCTGCCTATTCAAGTGTCCCGTTGGCCCAACGACAGGAGCAGGTCCCCCATCTGTTCTCCCTCTCTGGAGCGCCCAGACAATGCATTTACCTCGCCAGACCTTCCCATTTGCTGGAGCAGAGGTTTCGCAGCTACTTCTAAGGTTACAGGCTTCCACCGTGTGCTCACAGCTCTCTGGAACGGAACTAGTTGGTCCTTTTTTTTTTTTTTTTTCGCAGATAGAATCAGGGGGCTAATTTTTATGGCGCTGAATGCTATTTAAATGTGCCGCCCTTTCGATTCTGGGTTTTGTTGCTGTTGCTGCAGTTCCGCGGGACGCGAGCAGCGAAAGACGAGCGCGGCTGTCAGTGGAGTGTGATTTGTTGCAAGCCCGGCCTTGCCAACTGTGAGGCACTGAGGTGTGACCACAGAGATGCCTAACATCTCCAGTTGCCTCAGGGCCAGCCAGTCAATTACACAATACTGTCTACCCTGAGCAATGGCATGTGCTCAGTAATGGACCAAAGGCAAAGAGAAAACACGTCTCAGAACAGTTTACAATGGCCACGCCATTACCGGGATATACTCGGTCAGATATTATCGTTGTGCAGGATAATGCTTTGGGTCAGTTGTGGAAACGCGTGAATGTGCCTGTGACTGTTTGTAAGCTGTGGTTCCAACAGTCCGTCTCAAAAGAGAAACATTTTGGTTACACGCAGACCTCGATTGTTTATGAGGACCATGTGTGGGAAACTCCAAGAAGGTCCCTGTTCAAAGAAACGTGCCTCTCCTTTGTGAGACACTTTATCGTGTGGATGCAGATGTGCTTTTTGTTGGAACCTTGCACCTCATCCATTACTCTCGGCCTGCCAGAGAGATAGTGGAGTGAATCCATTCAAAAGGACCAAGACGGAGCCCGCTGCTCAACTGAACTTTCCATGAACTAGGCTCAACAGCGGGATCCATGCATCAAAAAAAGAGAAGAAAGTAATTTCTCCCTGCTGCTCTGGCCTGTGTTTCATACAGATTGCAACTATCAACACGTCCGGCATCCTCATGTATCAATCTGTCAATCTGATATTCGTTTGAGCACTGTATCAGCCCCCAAAGATTTAATGGAGGCTCAGACTGAGCTGGGAATTTTGTGACTATCTTGTCTTGTTGAATCTAGATTTCACTGTGAGGTCTGTTAAGATATCTTTAAAAATATATATGTCTGCAGTGAGACACCGTGGATTCAGTGATGCTGATATGATTGTATAAACGGCTGTGATAAATTGTCAGCTCTGATAAATTGTCATTGTCATAGCCAGATATTTTGAAGAAAATTAAGATTTGTTCTTTAAATAGTGTTATCTTACAGTGGTTTATTTGATGTATTAGATAACTGTTTGTTACCTATAAATATATCATATCTAGTGCAGCTACATTGGAGTTTTATGGCACATAAACATAAAGACCAGAGCAGCTAACCCTTAAAATGTGTTAGGGTTAGCTGTTCTGGTCGTTATGCTAAGCTAAGCTAACTAGCTAACTAGTTTACCAGTCACATGAGAGTGGCATCAATCTTTTTTTTTTAAATCTCACTTTTGGCAAGAAAAGAAAAAAGAAAACCTTCAGCAACATTACCAAATTACTAAAACTATTGCATGGTGTCAAAATGGAAGACATCGGCCACCTAGCTTACATAAACCTCTACCATGTTTACCAAAAGTGTTTAAGTTTTATCCATATTCAATAAACCTTGTGTGTGTACCTGAAAATGTGTTTTTAACTCACCTCCTCATTAAAATCCTCCTTCAAGCTCAAAATCGAGTTTGAAATTTTTCCAGGCGACATTCGGCCCAGACTGTCTTGGCTCTGTTGATTGACAGCTCAGAGGGCGAGACCAAAAGTATAAAGGGGGTCACTGATTGGCTGACGGTTAGACATTGGACTTTTGTGAATTTCAGGCTCTTAATGAATGATTTTCAGCTTCTCCCAGTATGTCATCCTTACATTCATACTGGGACATTTTGTGAAGTTGTTCTCTAGCAGGATCTCCTTCTTCACATTGAACTGTGGATCATAAACTGGAAGCAGCCAGACATTAATAACAAGTGCACTCAGAACCTGCTTTGGGACACAGAAGTGAGATTTGATATCAATGCGCACATTTTAATTAATAGTCTTTTATTAGAGTAACACAATATTTTTTTTTAGATAAAAACAAGAGGTGAAGAAGACGGGATCTCTGCTAATGAAGTCAGAATTAGACTGGTATGGTCCTTTAACCAACATTAGTTTGGAAGTTGTTCGGTGTGAGACAAAAACAAATTCATGAACTATTTCATGAACTGCCACGGAAGACTGTGTTGGAGAGTAATGGATCATTTTTGCAATCCATTATGTGACAATTTTATTTTAATTTTCCAATATTATATATTTTAAGAGATTCTTGTTGTCATCGGGGACACCTTGATATATTTTTTTATATCAAAAATCCAGTTGACTAAATAAATAAACATGCTGGTGACTTGATGTGATCGCAAAGAAAACAAAAAATACAGAATGCAGGCAGCTTTATTACTTACTCTTCAAAGCCTGTTATGTTGATTTTCCCAAAGTGATGTTCCACAGTAGAAACTGTGATGTTTTTTCTTTATTAAAAATTGCTAATGTAAGAAAGAGAGAGAGAGATAAAGGAAACTGAAAGGTTGACATTATAGACTACAAACAATAAGGCCTTTCTGCCTGCTCAGTAATGGTACTGAGACTCTTGGACTATTGACATAGACCTTGGGTTGTTTTATGAAAAGTCCGTGGACACAATTTAATTTCTGTCAGCAGTCAGGCTCCGCGGCCACAATGGATTTCTTTTATGACCTAGCCTCTGACTCTCGCTGAGCATCTGTGTGAGCTGGAAACACAGTTCCTGCACAGCGCCTTCCTCATCTCCACCCGCTGCCTCTGCCCTCAAGGTGCATTTCATCCACATAGAAAATGAAGTTATATCTGAACTTCGACCAATAGTCTCTCTAGCCCAGGGGAAAGCACTGAAAGGAGCTCGCCTTAGTACGACCAGGCGGCACAGAATGCACGAGTCCATCAATCTCTTTCTGTTCCACTGTGGCTCTAATGACTGCATACGTAACATCTTCTCCCAGTCTTGATGTGAAATTTGCTATTTCTTTAAAAGAAATGTTACAAATAAAGTTAGATTACTTATTGCTGTAAATGCTTCCAAGTCTGCCTTTGTCTCCTGCCATGTCTCGTACTAAAGCACACTGTTACCTCCTCAGACCTCTTGTCCTGAAGCATCTTGTTGAGGGCTGGATTATGTCCAAAAGGCTCACTTCTCCAAAAACGTGTTGCTGACAACCAGTAACTCTTGAAAACGTGACTGTTCCGTTCCTGATGGTATGTCAGCACAGCAGCGTGTCCTCGGCTCCTTTGCTTGACTGACAACACGTAGTCACGTCTGACTGACAGGAAAACAAATTAAGTGGTTCTCTTCTTGAGAAGTGCTGACATTCGACTTCTTCAGTCAAGTATTGGAGTGGAGCGTGATGTTCTACTAATGTGACACTTGGAGCTGTTTCCTCTGAGTGAATCAGTGCTCAGAGCAACAAAACATAATATTTCATTGAGCATAAATACATCACGCGCCATGTATTCAGAATCTGACCCGCCTCAATCAATCGAGTCCCTTTCTGACTTCTTATATATGAGATTGTTGAAGAAACTGTGTCAGCAAAAAAAAAAAAATTCCCCATTATCATCAACTTCATTAGTGTATTTAATTAAAGCTGCCGCAATTAATATTTTTTTAGATGAACAACGGTTTTGGTTCACTCCCACGGCTCTCATCAGCTCATTTCCAGACGCAGCAGGTAACGGTTTTGAGTGGAACAGATCTGAAACGTTAATGCTCTCCCAGCACCAAGCGGCGAGGGATTGGCGGCTGAACGTCGTGGAGCATTCATCAGCTAAAGAGCCAGATATTCCCATCAGGAGTTGGTAGTAGGGCTTGGTATTGTTTAACAAATACCAATACTGATGCCACTGCTCTGTACTGCCCTCATACAGCAGTCACCCTGATAACGTCACCGAAGGGTAGAGCCCACCCTCTGGTTCCCCCTTCAGTAAACACTGTTAGCTCTCTCAGCACTGTTGCTGTTGTTAGCACTGTTTCTGCCGTTAGCACCGTTAGCTTCCAGCCACCAGTTCAGCCATCTCCATGTTGGACAGCCGCCGCTGTAGTGGACCTATCACATGTCGAACTAAATCAAAGAATGCTTGTGGTGGTTTACTGAGAATCAAAACCATACAAATATATATTTTTTCTGGAGCTGGATAAAAAAAGTGATTGAATGTATCATTACAAAGAAGTTTAGTTACTACTTGGTACTGGGTTAAGTTGGTCGATATCTTACAGGTATCAAGTATCGATGATACCCGGTGCTAGTTGGTAGAGACCAGAAATGTATTAGGGTTATTATTAATCTGAGGGTAAACACAGGGGGAACATAGGGTTGAGGGAACATAGGGTGGAGGGATCATAGGGTTGAGGAACATAGGGATAAGGGAACATGGGGTTGAGGGATCATAGGGTTGAGGGATCATCTGGTTGAGCGATGATATGTTTGAGGAACGTAGGGATGAAAAAACATAGGGTTGAGGGAACATAGTGTTGAGGGATCATAGGGTTGAGGGATCATCTGGTTGTGCAATCATATGTTTGGGGAACGTAGGGATGAAAAAACATAGGGTTGAGGAACATAAGGATGCGGGGAACATAGGTTTTAGGGAACACAGGGTTGAGGAACATAGGGATGAGGAAACATAGGGTTATTGGAACAGGGCTAAGGGAACATAGGGATGAGGAAACATAGGGTTATTGGAACAGGGCTAAGGGAACATAGGGTTGAGGAACATAGGGATGCAGGAACATAGGTTTTAGGGAACAGGGGGTTGAGGAACATATGGATGAGGGAACATAGGGTCGAGGGATCATAGGGGTCGAGGGAACATAGGGTTTAGGGAACACAGGGTTGAGGAACATAGGGATGAGGAAACAGGGTTATTGGATCAGGGCTAAGGTAACATAGGGTTGAGGAACATAGGTTTTAGGGAACATGGGGTTGAGGAACATATGGATGAAGGAACATAGGGTCGAGGGATCATAGGGTTGAGGAACATAAGGAGGGAACATAGGGTTAAGGAACCATAGGGTCGAGGAAACAGGGTTATTGGAACAGGGCTAAGGGAACATAGGGTTGAGGAACATAGGGATGCAGGAACATAGGTTTTAGGGAACACAGGGTTGAGGAACATATGGATGAGGGAACATAGGGTCGAGGGATCATAGGGGTTGAGGGATCATAGGGCTGAGGGAACATAGGTTTTAGGGAACACAGGGTTGAGGAACATAGGGATGAGGAAACATAGGGTTTTTGGATCAGGGCTAAGGGAACATAGGGTTGAGGGAACATTGGGTTGAGGAACATAGGGATGCAGGAACATAGGTTTTAGGGAACATGGGGTTGAGGAACATATGGATGAGCGAACATAGGGTCGAGGGAGCATAGGGTTGAGGAACATAGTGAGGGAACATAGGGTTAAGGAACCATAGGGTCGAGGGAACACAGGGCGGAGGGGAACACAGACTGCCATCATTTCCTCTTTCTCTCAGTGTCTCCTCTCTCTGTCCTCAGTGGCCGTGTCATCTGGTCGTCACGTGACGCCACCTAAGAGATGGTTTGCCCTCTCAGATCGTTTGTCTTAATTCAGATTTAATGAAATGTGGCTCTCTTTACTATTGTGTCGTGCAGCTCATAAATGAAACATCGTACTTTGTAGCATTACTCACACTGTGCTCCATACATTGTTTATTTAAGCCTGCTGCGACAAATAGAGAAGCCAGTACGATAGAATCTCAATCAGTACCATTGAAAATACGGCTGGAGCATTTAATGAAGTTTTCAAAGTCAAGGGATATTTGTTTCCAGGCATGCTGCATTGTTATGAATTATGCATTTCTAGGAATACTGTATGCGACGTCTAACAACCACTCTTGTTGCCTCGAATGTGCAGCCGGGGTCACTGTGAGATATAATTTATGTAAAAAAGTAGCCTGGAAGAGTCTGGCACAGACTAACTTCATTATCCGCTGTTTGATAGCAGTCCTGGCTTCACCTCCAGTGAGCCAATGTTCCAAGAGCTTCTCTGGCTCATTGGAATTTAGCATTGAATAAAGTAAAATAAGATAACCATATTCGAAGATAGCTTGTCACAACCCCAGCCAGGTTCTAGTTTTCATTCTATTGTCTGCTCTTTCTCTTTCTCCCCTGCCACCATATCAACTCTCCTGTCATTTGAGATCCAGCCTCTCTCTCCTGGCCTGCAGCGAGGACACACATGTGCTCGAGCAGAGGAATGGCCAGCGCCTGCCAAAGTGTTATTCATACTGAATGTGGGCGGTGCACAGTGGGGTTGACCGCACCAAAGTTGAACTCGGCACAATGCAAATTTGCTTTAGTGCTGGAAGTTAATGTTATATTCGCCCCTTTGCTGGCATAGAATGGAAGTGAGCAGGAGGTGAGTCATTTTACTTTGCCAGTGTTAATATCAGGACAGCAGTCCATCTCCACTTATTTCCTGCCACATATTTATGTTTGTATCCGTACTAGCCTACCAGCCTTTGACCTGTCTGTCTGACCTCCTGCCTGATCTCTGGATGAGGATTTTCTACCACCTTTTTACTCACTGTTAACATCTCTGTATGCATTCATTACTTCTCATTACGCTATCTATATTCCTGTTTACCTAAAAATGTATACCTCATACATGTTAGATTTTATATGTTATATCTAATCCCTATATGTTAACTTACATCATTTAATGTCTTAAATTCCAATTTATACTTGAATGATTTTCTTTATATGCAATGATAATGAGTATTGTTGAGGGAGTGTGAGATCTAAGATTTCGTGCACATGATGATAATCAAGAACTTGAAACCAACCTGCTGAAGTAGAATACAGGAGGCTATCCTAATGATTTATCTTATTGCCACAAGTTGCATGAATTGCTAAAGTAATGTGCAGAACTCAGAGTGCATAGATATTATTAGCATCTATGATCTTGTCCCGGATGATAATAAGGTAGCGAATGGTTTAGAAATAGGTGATGAGAAGCTCCTGTTTGCAGGTAAAACAGCGTACACTGTCACTCTGGTGTTTTTTATAGTTTCAGTTTGTACACTTGGTGACAATAGAAACAGATTAATGGCTTTAGATGAAAAATGCATCGAGTTGTTATGCTTGTAACATTGCAGAGAACGTTCACAAAAAATGTATGCAAAGGCTGTGATGATCCTGTGTGGCCTGTTTGTTGCGGGTGAAGCTTTGCCTTTACACACTGCAGGCAGAAGAAGTACATCAGTTACATGTTGATGGTAAACAGCAGGATTCCCTGCTAAGGTGTGGACTTGTTTAAAGTGTCCTGTCATTGTTTAACATGACCATTATATAATATGTGACATTTTACTTTTTCAAAGAACGTATTCAGCTATTTCACATGAATAATTATACACCAACAGTTCATTTTGCTCATTTTTACTGTCTTTTAAATGTATCAGTGTAACTCAGCATGATGAATTCTAAACTGAAAGAACTTTTATGAGGTGCAAATTACAGGTGAGGGTCATTAGGGATGATAGAGAGTGATCTAATGAGTTTCCTCCCCACCTTTGTCCAATATTGGGCTATTACCTGACGCCCAACTAGCTTTTTAATGTCCTTGCCTTACAGCCGTTAACACAAATTAGCTAGACTTACTCTGACCTCGATATCTCTGTCTCCTTCCTTTAATCTGCAGGTGACAGACCTTCAACGAATAGCCTGTACTTCTCTTGTGTTTTTTAAGACTGTGTTAAATTTGTCACTGCTTTTAATGCCAGTTGGTGAAAAGGACACAGGTGTGTCTCCTTATTTAGCATATATGGGGCACAAGGTTTGCCAATATTTGGTTCCCTATTGTGATAATGAGTGATATAATGTAGTTGTTTTCTAGCTTTGCTAAGTTATCACCTTTTAGCTGAAAATGTTTTCGTCTTCTGGTGTGTTACAGCATGTTTTTGGAGCCACAGTAGGCCTATCATAACGCGTGTGAACCAAAGTCAGAGAGTTAGACCACAATGTCTACAATTTCATCAAACTTATCATCAGTAGTTTGTGAAAATCACTTTTTTTTTTTTACTTTCTCACTTTTTCTACAAGTTTCGCCTTATTGTATCATGAAGTTTTATTATGAAATCAGAGTTTTTAAAGTGCAATAATGTTCACGTATGGAAACAATCAAGTGTCACCGTGACTGTTGAGGAGTTTGCCTCGAGAATACATTTAATTGTCAGTATGTGTGCTCTCATCTTCTCTGTGGAGACCTTCTCTAATGGAAATCTGAGTTTACTGTTTAAGCTTAATGAGAGCTAACAGGGAAATGTTGTATCACCGTAGAACTTTGTCTGTTGTTTCAGGCTGGTGAAAATAACTAAAAATTATGAACTCAAACTCAACGCAAAATGATGTTTTGCCTGGCTTTCAAACTCAACGGGACTGTGGTGCATTCAGGGGGCAGCAGATGGGAGTTAACTGAAGCCAGGGGGACCTCTGCAGAGGGTTTTGGTGAGGGTGAACCAAAAGGCAGCTTTTCACGTCGGCCCTGCTAGGAGTTTCTACATGATGACCTGAGGGGAGAGTCTCCTCTTTGAAGTGCATCGGTTGTCCGTGGCTTTGTTATGCACAGTGGCTGCAGGAAGGACCTCAGGATGGGTGAAGGGTAAAGCCACCGGAATGATGAAACACTGTTACCCAACTCTCATTGTTTTAAAGGGGCGCCTGTATGTGTTCACGTTTCTCTTTAACTCTGAGCGCGGGGGGAAATTATAATTAATCTGTTAATGACAGTCGGGGCTGTCATAAGCTTGGGGAGTGTATAATAAATTGCTGTAATAAAAATTAAGATTGCATGCATCATTGAGGCCTTCAGAGGGTTTGTTTAATGTAGTTACAAAAATGGTAGCAGCTGATGTGGCGTCCACTGCTCTACCAGGAGAACGCTAATTTCTGAGTGACACTTAACCTGCTGTAGCTCAACCACAGCTGAGGGAGGTGAGGGGAAACCTAATGAGTTTTTTTCCTGCGTCCCATTTTGGGAACCACTGAACTGGATGGCCTGGTTTGTATCCGAAAGGCACAAAAAAAAAAAAAAAAAAAACTTGCATTGTTCACGGGAAATTAATTAGACCCTTTGAAAATCTACCCAATTCCAAATTCGAGTAAAAGAATTCATTATGGCCCGCCGCTCTAGTCAGTGAATGATTGCTGATGGTTTCTGAGGCTGCAAACTTTAGACAAATCACCGCATGCTCTGAAAAGTCACATGAGGGTTAAAGGTTGGGTTGTTCACTTGTCCCTCTTCCCCTTAACTGGAACATGAAAGATGCGGCAGCGTCTGCAACATGCTCTCCGAGGGGCACGGCGTGGTTACGGCGGCAGAGGGCTTCCTCCTCTTTGACCAGAGACAAAGCTTCTTCTGTGGTGCGGGGTCCCATTAGAGGAGAGACCTCCACTTCCACCCTGGAGGAACAAAAGAATTAGAGGATTATCAGTTCAGATGATGAACTCCTACTGTTCGAGGTTGCCTGATAAGGATACTTCAAGTTCCTCTCGCAATCATGTTCATCCGTGCTCCCCAGTTCAACCGCGGTCTGCTGACATACCAAACAGAGGTTGGCTGACCGGTTTCCTGTCTAGCCAGTGTGGCTGTGTCACCTCTTCTGGACCTTTCAACCAGAAGTATTTGTCAAGGAGGCCTTATCTTTGGTTGTGTTGTTTGGGACACAAGGGGCCTCGTTTGGGGTTTTGGCCTGCGGGCAAGCTGGTATATCGCACTTGTAGCCTGACACCAGTTGACACAGCAGGTCATCTTACAAAAACACGTCTCTCTGTCTTTGGACGAAGCCGTGAAACAATGCCGATATTTTGGTTGACGGACAGCCCCGTGGTGCTCTAAGCGAGACTAAGCTCACATTTTGGAGTGAACCTCAAAGCAATAACATCCTGTCCTGCCGTTCAACCTGTTCTGTTGGAGGCCAGCATGGTAAACACCAAATCTCTCAAAGCAGGGATTCGTTTTAAAATGTGCCCAAGCTTCCAAAGCTGTAACTAGAAGTCTGTGGCTGAAACATATAAAGCTTGTGAGGTGACTCTAATAGGGCCTCAGTGGAAAGACGACTGCAGCAGCAGATCCTCCTCTGTGATTCATCTCTATTGCTTTGCTGGTTTGTTACCGTTCTCTCAGAGAGCCTATTGCTCCCGTGGCTCCAACAACAATTATCATCCGCTTGTCTCTCAGCTTATCCGGTGACACCGTGTTGCTGTTCTGGACTTCATTTCTCATCTTCGTCTTTGTGCTTACCTTTTTTTCCGTCGTGCCGTCTCAGTTGCATACGCATCACCCGCCCGCCATGAAAGTAATTGTAGACCCCAAAAGGAGCTTAATTTTCCCAAATGAAGTGAAACGTAATAATTCTCGCTTAAATCCCAGCAGTGATTAATGGCTGTGAGTGGACTAGGCAAACATGTTATGTACACGCAGGTCAACTGCTTTTTATGGTAGATAAACAGAGCTTTGTTTTTTTTAATAATATCAGATAGAAAAATAAACTACCATTAGAAGAGAAAAAGAAAGGACACAGTGCATTCATATGTTTTTGTTGCATTTCCAATGTCACTTAAAGGTTTCCATTAAAGTTTGTATGAGAAATAAAGGCGGTGTACACTAAGGCTATATATATATAGACCAAAGCAGCACAACACAACCCCAATGGACCATCCACTTTTTCATACATTTAGGGAAAATATAATCATTCTTTTTAATTACTGCACCTAGGCACTCTATTAAAATTCTAATTCACCTCATCCACCTCGATTGATCTGTTCACAGTGGGTGGCTGTGGTGAAATGCACTGTATAATATTCATGCTGGTACGCCTTGGTTGTGCTGTGTGTCAGAAGCCATCTTGCAGCAAATCCCTCACACACCTTGGAGCGCAGCCTGTGGAACTGATGAGGTGAAGAGCATTGCTCTGCAGCTCCGTGCTAGTAATCACGGGACTGAAGAAACACATACATCATCTGCCACACAGGTTGGCATGGCGAGTGAAAAGCCTTCACATCACGTAAGATGTTGGACAAATGATGGCCATACGTGTGTTTGTCTCCTCACAGATGGCTGTGCATCTTCAGTCAGGAAAAAAAAGCTGAGTCTGGCACTTATTCCCCTCCCCCAATCCACTCCTCTTGCTCCCTCTTCCTCACTCCCTCCATCAGTCTTTTGTAGCACGTCCCCCCCGTTTTTTTTTTTTTTTTTTTGTGCCTCTCCTCTGCAGGAGGTTTGATATTGGCAACACAGTTAGTGCCCTCCACGGAAATAACAGTGGAAAAGATGACATAAATTATTTGCCAATTGTTTGACACATGCAGGGCATTGTCCTTGCTATAATCATCAGCACTCTGTCACCTGAAGGTATGAACGCTGCCACTGCTGCTTTGTGTCTCTGTGCTAAACCTCTCGGGCTCTTCGGGCCTCCTGTAAAATATTATACGATTCACCTTTCAACCAAGTAGCAAGAAGGAATGAATCACAATCATGCTTTGGGATTGTAGGGCTTCTGCATTGGCATTTACACATGTGCAAAAAACCCCCAAAACAAGTCAAGTAATTAAGCATGAATGTACCTATATACTGCTGACTGGCACACGTTTGGCTCATCAGCAGGGGAGTTACACTGCTTTAAGGAACGCTGATTATATACGGTAAATATTTAATATCATGAAGTCATGGGAAGCATATGGACATGAAGCCACCAGTGACATTAAAATAACCCTGTTTTAATGGCTCTGTGGAGGAGTCTCTTTTCTCTCTCCAGTGCTTTAACTAATAAAATGGCTATAACAATTTTTTCTTCAGACCAATCATAAAAAAACAAAAAAAAACTACATGTTGGTTCATTGCTGACTTTCTGGAAGAATTGCAGGCACCTTTATAAAATGTGAGAAAACTATTACGTTAAAGTGCTTTTACTCCTTCTTGTTGATCACTGATCCTTTTTTAAAAAGAAAAAGATCATTATCTTATTTTAAATGACATAAATGAGATACATTAAATCCTGACATTTTCACTTTCAGCTGGTTTTCTGCAGCTTGTCTCTACATGACGTATTTATGCAGTTACGTTACCATAAATAAATCAGTCTCAGTGTATCCACAGACCGATATAGAGACTCTGGAGTCTTTTAAATACTAACACACTGCATGTTATGATCAACTAACTGTGAGATATACATCCCAGCTGCTTGGCACTGCATCCCATTCTGTATATTTGCATTATGCCAGCCTGTTTTGTACATCATTCGGCAAAACGTGAAAACTGGCTCCGCTCAATCCGTCCAGGCCTGCTCAGCAGTTTGCAATCAGTAATGAATGGCATCAAACATATAAACACAGTTTTCCCAGCCTTATTTCCCCAGGCAAGGAAATCATATCCAGTGTGCTGTTCCATTAACAGTGGTGGCTGCATGCATGTGAGACGGGGAGTAAGAGACTCTGCAGAGAAAACAATGTTAGTTTATGTGCACGAGTGTTTGCTTTGGCTTGCCAATGTCAGCACGAAACACATTTTAGTTAGCCAACGTAAAGACCGCCGTTATTAAATCGTGGATGGTGATGCATTGTGGGTTCGTATGTAGCATCCACTGCAAAGAAAATCTCCAAGTGGCTTGATTTAAAAAAAAAAAAAGGCTCTGCACGTTGCATGCACAGTACACATTGCATTACGGCGCATGGATATGAGATATAGTGCTGGATCAATACGTGATTTGGCTAGATGAAGAATGATGTGAAGCTCAGTGCAGGAAAAATACGGCGGGAGAAAAGGGAACGGTCCCTCCTCATGAAAAATGCTCATTATCAATGGGGGAGGTGTTTTGTCTAGATGTAATGAGATACTGTCATGCTGTGGTACAGTGCAGAACAAGCAGAGCCACCCCAATGCAGCCTGTACCATTCTATAATGTCCTTGCCCTTGATCAGCTCTCGCTGCCTTCAATTGCACTGAAACCTATTATAAATTAATCACCTCGTCTTGCAAATTTGCATAAAACACACACAGCACCATTTGAATTCACCTCTATCTATGAACTGGATAAGGAAAAACTGCATTAAATGGCACATTAAGGAAGAGGAAGCCGATCCATGGCAAAAGGGCGGCAATTCAGCGGCAATGGCAACAGAGCAATTCCTGCGAGCAGAATAATGGATGTATGCCTTGAAACCGTACACGGGGAACAGTTCAGTGGGAACAAAGAGAGACATTTCTCCCACGAGTCCTCCGGGTTTCCGTAATAACGTAATTTCGTAAATGTGGTTCAACGTTTTCACCTCTTGACAAATCTCTGCATGCAGGATTACCTTCAGATTCCAAAAGGATTTACATGTCTTATCTTGCGTGTTTGTTTTGGCCGCATGGGACAGCGAGACGTGTACCTGATCACTCCAAATTATAACAGATTTGCCGCGATGAGGCAATCAGCTATTCAGAAAAAAGCCTAGCTATTACTCAGACAACGAGGAGCCGAGTCAAGACAATAAACTTAACTGAAAGACTGAAGATTGATCACAGAGTTCTTATTTAGACAAACACGACTTGGAGAAAAAAAAGGCAATTCATCTGATCTGTCCTGGTGTATTTTCCCTATGAATCAGCAAAAATACAGAGGGCCATCCCTGACTTAGATTAGAAGAAAAGGGCATAAATCATGTAATTACGTTGTCAACAACAACATCTGATCTTTGCACACACTTTTTTTTGTTTACCTAAAACAAAAAGCACTTTCGTCTTTACGCTCAGATGTTCCTAATTAATCTAGTTTTCACTCTCGCCACTCTGTCCTTGAATTATAAGCAGAGCATGAACTGTGTATCCAAAGCAAATAAGCTGTTGCATTCGCAGATGTCAGAGGCCGTTTTTGATGTGGAGTTATAGCAAAAAAAAATAAAAAATTTGATATTTTACTGCAGTTGTTGACGCACGTATCGCACGCTGGCTCACATCGCTTCAGCCTGTAATTCCTCTGTCATAAAACGATTAAGATATTGGAGGGCAGTGGGCTGACAGAAAAAAAAAAGTGCATGCAGTGTAATTATGAAATGATCCGGCTGTGTAATGGACATCAGGCTTGTAAAACGGGTTGCCCAACAATCTAGCTTGGCAGTGAGGAGGCCGTATTAACAACACAACAGTAGTTATTCTCCCAGTGCTTTCCTAAATGTCACAGTTTGCATTTGTCAGATTGCAATGTATCACTTAGAGGGGGGTGATGGGAAACCCTCCAAGAGTAACCTTGAATGGCAGCCAATCGGCACGGGACCAATGGCCTCCCATTCCTCTGCTTCACTGCACTGCACTGGTGCTGCACTCTACAGTATATTTAAACACACGCCGACACCCAAGAGGAGGAGAAATAGCACCTGACCCCTTGAAACTGATACCCTCGCAAAGCAAGGAAGAGGGGAAATTGTTTAATGAAGATGGATCACGGTGATGGCTTTACATTTCATTTCTTAACAGCGGGCATACGGCTTTATTACAGCCAGTCCTCACCTTTGTCCTCTCCCTCCAAGACGAGGCACTCAGGAGGCTCTGTGTACTCACTTTAGTTTGCTTTTTAGTGGCTTTTTTGGGGGTGGAGATGCGTTTGTGTGTGTGTGGTGTCTGCTGCCTCCTGAATGTAGAAATGTGCCTGCATTGTAGAACTTGCTTAGCTGGCTAGTCAACAGGGAAATGTTGACAATTCAGCCCAGTTCCATCTGGCCACATTCTTCCTGGTCTAGCTGCTCTGTGAGGTCTCCTGTGAAATGATGTCCTCTATCAGCAGTGAATGTCACAAGCCCTACACCATTATTGCAGAATAGGATCCCTACAGACCGGGTGGAGAGAAAGAGATTCGACATCTCTTTTGCACCTTATTGGACTCCTTCCCTCCCCCTGTATGCTAGAAGTGGAACGATTCAACGCCGAAAGATGCACTTGTATCTTGAATGAACGTCACCGATCTGCACAATGTGGACAGAAAAACTGCTAGAAATTGAGTGTGTAGGTGGTTGCAAAAGTGATTATAACAGCAATTAATAGCCCAGGCTTTTATTTGCATCAAGTCAACCATTAATTGCATTCACATAAAATAAATACAATCAAATGGTTTATTTGTACCAGTATGATTATAAATATGTGGCTATCAAATATCAACAACAAATCAGGAAAATTTAAAAAATTAGAAGAGAGAAGGGAGGGGACACTTTTATTTTGTAGTCAGCAAGGTGATGAAAACAAGCACACCCAAAGATTCGGTGGAGGAAGAAAAGAAAATATAGTTGGTCATTAAACAAACGAGGTTCACAGACGATAAGCAAAGGACTGAACACAATATTCATGATGCTTTATGTGAAAAATGTTTATGAAAAGATGCTTTTATTCTCTCTTATATAAGAAAGGACCTTTACTCTGATTTAACAAATTCAATTAAAGCATGTAGTTCCATAAAACTCTTTATAAAGAATGATTTTTAATCCCCTCTTATCAAACGTGTCAGAGGCGTGCGATCGTCGCTGTGGTGCCATCGAGTTCAAACCTTCTGAAAAAGGTCAGGCAAAAAGAACCAGCTGTACTGTATTGTGCTATATATAACTGCAGCTCTGCAGCGGGGACCGGCCGAGGCTCATTCCAACGACACGCTGGAGGACTTTTCTCCTCAGTGACAAAACAGCCATTTTTACATCATATGGTTGGATTTAATTTGAATCTGGATTATAAATGTATAGCCTGCCTATGATCCTGAGTATAGTGTTAGTATGGCGTGATCAGCTCGTTTGCATACAGACCAATGCACGGATGTCTGAACTGGAGTAAAGTCTGCACCTCTGAACCCTGGACCAAAGGCCAAGGGTTCAGATAGACGACAGGGCCCTCGAGCAGAAAGTCTGAACTCTTCTCACCTCAGATGACAAACCTAAAGTGCATCAGCAGTGCAGTGTTTTTCAAAACTGAGCAGCCTACTATTTGTATTGAATTTTCCTTTTTCTTTTTTTTTCTTTTTTTTTTTACATCGTGGAGAGATTTTAATCCACTTATGGCACCAAACATTCTGAGGATTTGAGGCTGGGCTGCAACAAATTCAATTTAGCCGCACGGGTAATTCATTTTCCTGTGGTGTATGGAGATATAGATGGACCTGGACGCATGGCGGCTCCTCATACGCTAGTGAGTGAATTTTAAATGAAAGTTAATGGAAGTTTCAAGTCGTCAAAACACTCTGAACTTGTTCTGGTTGTGAACCAAAGGGAGCATTTGTCCGTTATAACAAAGATGTATTGCAGTATTGCTCGCTAGTCTTAATTAGGTGGCTATACCATCAAATGGGAATTGTATCATCGCATTGGTACCACAACAATGCTCCAAATCTTATGCATTCATGACAATATTTAAGGGGGCATATGATGCTTAGAGGGATAATTAATGCTGGACTAAATTGGGTTTGAAAAGCTTGCGGTTTGCCGTGTCATTGATGCACGCTGTCGGCCGGTTGCTGAGGCTGAGAGATCGGGAGGGTCAGTGTGTAATGTCCATGCGATGAGTAGTGCCGCTTTACGACTTCCATTTGCTCCGGTGCGGGCAGCCTTCCCACCGGTCCTCACTAATGACGTCTCTCTAATGCTGCTGGAGGAACACAGGAGGGTAGCGTAAGTGGAGATAGGGGAGCCACTTGGGTATGAATTAAAACACTATAATTGATAATATTTCAATGGAGCTTAACGGGATTGCTTCCTATCATGTTCGGAAGGATTATCAATGAATAATTAATAAAACGTTACGCATATTTCACGATTAAATATACGAGCGCCGGATGTGGGTCAGCTAAAAACAAATGCTCACCGTGGAAGACATTTTCAAAGCGTGAGCACTCTTAAGTGCAGGCTGTACTCCATGTTATTTTCCTGCAGAGACAAATTGGATTTGTTTTTTATTTACTGCTTTTTTTCTGAATGAAAGGTATTAGCGATATGAATGAGTTATGATGTCAAAAGCTGCCTCTGGCTCCTGATTAAAGCCTCATCTTGTTAACATGCTGAGTGCCCACAGCAGCACAAACTGGGCGTCTCATACATACATAATGTCCTCCTATATGTCTTTCACGGTGACTGAAACATATGCCCTTTTTAACCTCTGCAGCTATTAGCCGCGCGCTTCGCCTTGCATAGGTACGCCATTTTATATAGGGCGCTATAATGAAGGTAATGGGTTAACAGTCGCCGAGCCTCGGCTGTAGGTGAACCGGAGGAGTCATTAGAGTCAACCCCACGGTGTCATGGTGCCATTGGCTCTGGCTGTTGTTGTGCTTCGGAAGTAAAATAATTGCAGGAAGCGAGCGGTCCGCCTAAATCATGCCAGTCTGGAGGAGCGAGGGCAGCAGACAGGAGTCGGACTATTCCTCCGTGATGCCTCTGAGTGCACTTCCTCCGGTGTGCCCCCTCTGATCCAGCTGTCCCTGGTATCAAAGATGGTCTGTTTATGTTTGGAAATCAATTGATATTGTGCATGATGGATGAGCTGTTGGCGGACGTGACCTCTCCTCGGAGTGGAGTCAGAGGTGCGCCCATTTAATAGATAGCTTGTCGGCTTCAGAACTAAATGCGCGACTATATTGGAGCATGAAATATATATGGCTGGTAAGGGGCGGGCGCTAGCTTACTGATGTGTCATGATAGCTAGTGTTACGACATATAGACCCTTCTTAAATTCAAACTACCCTCAGATGGGACATATTTCATCTCAGGTCTTGGAAAGTGTCTAAAATCTTTCCAAGATTTCCAAAAATTGGCGGTTAAAGCATGTAATAGGTGAATTATTAGGCGCTGAGGTGCTTTTTTAATGGACCCGCTAGTGCTTCTGCTTTCAGATAGTCTGAGAAGTATAAGACAGATAGGTGGTCTAGATTAGATAAAGCTGTGTGTGTGTGTGTGTGTGTGTGTGTGTCTTCCCGGTCTTATACAAATAGGGAGAGCCCAGCAATAGGCATCGTCTGAACGTGCACTTTCATCCTGGTGCTTTTTCTTGCCTCCGGCGATGGGAGTGGATGACCTTTTACTGTCAACTTCTAACATGACAAATTACAGAGGCTGGATGACCGTGTTTTTTAGGAATGCAAGAGTTCACTGCCTGGTCAGGCCGCTAGCAGGGCAGTGGACCCCTACAATGGAGACAGATGTATTAATTGATAGATAATAGTCATAGATATATTGGCTGGGGGGCTCCCTGTTTTCAGGCCAGAAATGTGATAGCCAAGGAAGCCTTTAAAGGGTTTCTCGCTATATTCGCTCCCCACAGGGGCCGCCGGAGCAGTACAAGACCTGCACAGAAACTAGATCATGTACCCAACATCAGAGCAGAGAGACTCCTGGGATGAACCTCCACTGCTCTTCCAGTGGCTTTGTCTGAATATAAAGACAAAATTAGGTGCAACAATTTCTTCTGCGCTGCTTTTTTTTCCTTGCGGTGAAAGCTCCGAGGGTGTGTGTGACATGTCTTGGCTAGCGATGCCGAGGCGGCTTACATGGTCCGCTCCGTTGTGTGATGTCAATGCCCTGTTTAATTGGAGATCAGCTGGGCCAAATGCAACGGGAGCTTTGCTTTCTGACCTCATCGGGGCTGATCTGTGCCATCCATCCAGCCCACTCTCTTGCAACCACATCAGTCACCCCGCCTGTCAGTTTGCACAAACAGCTAGTGAGTATTTATCGTGCGCCGAGCCTCCTAAGATGCACACCTGATGCGTATACCTAATTTACAACACTTCCATCCAGTAGCTGCAGTGAGGTCATGGACGCGTTTAGCGCTGACCACATTGACAACTGCATGATCAGGGTCATTCGCGAGGCACAGAGGGGGCTTTTGTTGCTCTCGTCAGATGGGCGGCCATGTGGAAATCATTACATATTTACTTGCAGCGTTCACTCTGTCCCACACAGATTGGATCATTACATATTCCTCATTTGTTCAACGACACTACTGTATTATGCAAATGCTCATTGTAATGGATTTAGTCCCATAGACCGAAATATTACCGCCGTAGTTACCGCACGTTGCAGTGTAGCCAACAGTTAGTGAGCTGAGAAGATGGAACAGAAATTGCCCGACGTCCCATCCACGTTTATGGAAGTGAGAATTCTGCATTGTGGTAAAAAATGATTATTTTATCCCCGGGGTTTTGAAACACTTAAAAAACAATCACACAGCTTCCCATGCAAACCCAATTCATGTCGGCTGTGACATTAACTCCTGTTGGACTTGCCAGAAGAATTAATTGCACACAAAAAGTGCACATTTTCTTGGCGACAAGTAAGGTAGTATGTCTTTTTTTTGCCATTTCACTGTAAATAAAACATCCTAAAGAACCCAGAAACGGATGTGATGTGTCGGGGAGGCTGCAGACCTAACACACATCTGCTGGCTATTTTCACCGTTGAACTGGAAAGACGTAGTCCTTGGTGCTTTTAGTGTGGAGAAACAAATGTTTGGCTAATAAAAATCTCTCATGCAGACTGAGAGGCTCAACCACACTGTGGCAATATCACTGAAGGCTACCTAGATTCATGACTAGTCGTCCAATAAAAATAACAGCCAATAAAACATCAGGCTGGGACTCCCTTGACAGCACTTTAACATCATTACACTTTCAACAGGCTTTCATTGAAAACTTGAATATATATTTGACTGTTCCCTATTACTTGTAGTCGACCACATGGGTCCAGACAAGGTTTTATGGTCGTCTACTTAATATCACATATCTCAATCCTCTGTGTGAAGTGCTGCGAGCTCAGTGAGTGTGAGCATCTTGTGGGGAGATCTGGGGCCGATTTGCGCTCAGCATTGCTTACATAAACTCTACTTCCACCTAATCACTCTGCCTTGACATCAGAAGCCAGAGAGCATATGGAGCGTATACATTTTCCGTCCGCAGAGGAATTCACAGGGACTTTTACCAGCGTACAGGGAATTACAACGGCTGGAATTAAAGAATAATAACAGTCATGATAATATGATTATTCAGTGATAGCAGTTTATGGGAGAAAAACTTGCCCATTAAACAAAAAAAAAAAAACATTAAAATGTAATTATGCAAATTGTGTCGAAATAAACTGCATCACTGTTATCATTATGTTTGGTTTTCATGTTGAATAATTCTATTCTTTTCACATTAAAAGGAAAAAAATAACTTAAAACTATTTTATCATGAAGAAATGAATCTGTGAATGATGTGTACATACATGTGTAATTCTATGAAATAACTGAATACTATCAATCGAGCCAAGAATCACCTTTGAACTGGCTTGACTTTTCTTTTTTGCAAACACCTTCAGATCACTTTCTGTGAGGGTAATCCTTTTGACCTTTGCTGTTGCTACAGTATTTAACCTGATGTGTATACAAAGGATTTTCAAGAGGATTACGGAGGTCCTTAATAGGGGATTAGCCAAATCCTCGTGTTGTCTGTCCCAAATTCTATCGCACCCGGGGATTAGACTATCAACAATAGCTCAAGGCAGCTGGGCTAAGGGTGGTGTTAAGGACGTGTTGCTTTCCTCATCCTAATTGGACTCAAACGGCTTGTAAGCTTCACGACATGATTGTAAAAACTATAGTGCAACAGCGGAAAGGTGTGAAACCCAAGAACAGTTTCCCTTCTCCCTTTTTAAACTCCGAGGGTTGGATGTTGCTGGATAAAAGCTGTCATTACAAGCTGATGACAGGATTGCACATTCCATCAGTGTGTGGTCCATCATGTGTGTGTGTGTCCTCTGACACACAGAGGTGATGTCAGACTCCCCCTATAGGACTCCACCAGTACTGCAGCAAAGGGGATAAAGCATATCAACAAGGGAAGATTCCTGAATACTCAGTTCGTCTGAATGTCACCTCAACAATACAAATGTTATCTATTTATTTATTAATTGGTGATAATATTTATGTCTATTTATGTTTAATATAGTATTGTTTTAAATGGTTCAAATTGGTGGTGCTAAGATCTAAATCTTATACTTTCTCCACCTCATTCATATCGATGATATATTTATTTTTTTCATTGATAGAAATGTGTTATATTAGGAATTCCTCTCAGGATAATGCAATACATTATAAACTACATCTTTTCAAATGATGAATCAACACTCTAATTTTAACTTTTATGAAGGCATGACTTATTACAGGACTCTAGTATTACATCATAAACTGGCAACTCCCATGTTATGTTGTTGTGAACCATAATCAGAGAGAAATATCACTGCAAAAAGACAGAAATACATTTAATTAAAATGTTTGCTGGACAATATTGCACCAAAACAATATCATTTATTGTAATGCGCAAAAGACAAAGCATTCAAATGAATGTGATCCATACTGGATGTGCTTGATTTCATATTGTTTTATTGGATTAGACTGCATTCAGCTATACGCTCGGTCTATGTTTAGATGACAATGAAATCTGTAATATCTCCCAGTAGAGCCAGCTATCACATGTGTCATCACACTGAAGACGCCTCCCGACACCAGCACCTCCCGCCTGCCCTCGGAGGCCACTTTACTTTGGCTCTCAGGTTGTGTGTTGAAAGTGTGCGCATGCTAAAGGCCAACGCACTCCTCTCTTCAGATCTCGCTCCTCATTGTTTCCTCCGCGAGAAACACAAATAACTCAATTTGTTTGTGACTTAGTTTGGTTGTTTTGTTTTAAGACGTCCTGCTTGTCAACCGATATTCATGGAATTCCAGCGAGGGGTTTCACAGTGAGCCTGAGCAGAGACGCGGGGAGGCTGACAGCGCTAATGGCTATAAAGATAAGTGGAAGAATGTTGACGCTCGAGGAAGCCACAGGCAATGGAAGAGGATGAAAGAGAGAGTTCACCACTTAGACCGCTCCCTCACAACGGGGGGGCACAACTAGTATTTATCAGCTCACACTTCAAATTACTCCCCTTTAAATGTCGCTTGAAACGGTGAAGCTGACTCATGCAATCCTACACTGTGTATGACGCCATTATATCACATTATAGAGATTTTTTTGGCCATTTGCCTGCTGTTTGAATGTGTTTTTTTTTTTTTAAGTAAGCACAGAGTCGACATTGATTGTTGCCTGTTGAGAAATGAAATTGTCGCAGCCTGCCTGCTCGTCTTTTTCTCTTTCTCTCTCTCCATCTCCTCATCTGTGAGGTGCAGCCAAAGTAAACAACGCATGTTCAACGCTCTCAATCACAGGATCTCTCAGAGGAAAGAAGGGGGGGGCAGTGCCCTGGCACAGTGCTGCCTGGTGGCCAGGCCTGGGGAGCCGGGAGAGGAAGTAGGCCACCGCCTCAGAAAGGTTTTTATCATTCCAGCTCCAGCAGGGAATTCACATCTATCAGAGCATGTGCGCGAACACTCGAGTGCTCCTACTTGACATAAATATTTGCATGACACGGGCTGACATGGGAGATCCTATCATAAGTCATACAAACTCATCATAGCCCATTACGAGCAGCACTCGCGGTGACCACCGAGACAGACAGTGGCTAAGTGGAGAATAATGGCTGACTCCTGGACCGGGCGGCAGCTACAGTTACAGAGACATGGGATCATTCTGTCATCAGGTTTTTAAACAAAATGTCATCCCAGCTATTACATTGTCATTTTTAGCTGCTCTGTCACAGCCCTGCGAAAAAAGACCAGTGACGGATCGCTCTCCTGCCGAATGCCTCTCGGCGGTTATGTGCTCTTTTTTTCCCACGTACTTCTAACCGTTGCCTGACTGCAGCACACATCACTCTCAATTGTGCTTTGTGTAACAGCACGAGGAAGAGCCTCTCTGTTATTTCTGGTGCACGAATGTGTCCGTGAGGTGTTGTGTGTTTACCAGCGGCCTATTCATTTTCATTTTTGTCCATCGTCACCTACTGTATTTGAGAGGAAGCCTCCACTTCCATGCAGCACAGGGGGCCAGTTTTTGCCGCCATGTGGGCATTTCCTTCATTTTTACTTTGTAACAATACCGCTCTCTTGTTTGTTTCATGCTCAGCCCTCTGATCCAAAGTGTGTGTGTGTGTGTGTTACAGATAGCTTTGGCTGTGAACCAGCACAGTTTGCCAAGCAGGTTATCCCGCTGTGCTCTTAAACATAAATCTACTGCTAAATAGTAACTCCTCGACATGTAGACACGTTGGTCTAAGTAGCCTGAATAAAAAAAACAACCCTTATGGGTGTTGGATATGTGTTGGGTAGAACATAGGGGAGTAAATAGATGAGCAGGACTAAAATGTTTCTTACATGCATGTAAATCTGACATCTAAAGCCTAGTAGCTCAATCTCAGACACGGGATTAGAGGACTATTAGAGCTCATAAAATAAAAGATGTCAATGTGGTCAGTGCAGACGACGGTGATCAACATAAGGATCCCTTGCATGCATTCACACTGCGACTCTGCGGAGAATGATCACTGTCATCCCGGAACAATGGAGCTGATTTATGAAATATGACAATACCGAGACATTCATGATTATTGATTGGTATTGTTAGCAGCTTTAAAAGAGCCATATGTCTTCATCTACAGCAATGACACACGTATAACAAATAAGTTTACCGCACTGTGTGAGACCCAAAGGCAGCATTTTAGGGTTCGGATACACATCACAGGGTTACTTCATTACATCTCGTGTCATTATAGTGAGAGTCTTGCATGAATTAGCAAAATAAATGAATACAAACCTTTTTCTTGACAAGCACATCCATAAAAAAAAAAAAAAATTAAACAGGAGGGAAAAGTTTGTTATTGAAATACAAATGAGTTCCATGTTAGACAGGTGTGCACTTATTGTATTGTAATAACATCATAATACACATAACTTTTACGGTGCAGCTCGGAGGGAGAAAACACAGCGGGCGCTTTCAGGGCCAATGCATCTTAGTCAACCCTGGGATTCCACTTTGAGATGTGTTTATGAAAATAATTCTCCATTTGTTTCAGATTGTCACGGACAGGAGGCTGTTGCCTCCTCTCAAGGTTAGCGAAGTTGCTCAGATGAATGGCTGTTTGAGACTGCGCTCGTATGTCAATGTTTACCCCATTAAGTGACAGCTCCGAGGCAGTAGGCCACTTAATATTGTCTGTGTAGCCCCGACTGTCCCCGCACGCCGGTTCAAAAGTTCACCCACTTCCTCAAGGGTCTCATCACATTCTCGCCACATCTTGATTTTCAAAGCTACAATGGAGAGACTCGACCTGTCAGGAGAGATACCGCAACACACACACACACAAAAAAAACCCATGATGGAACGCAGGTTTGGAGCCAGGGCCCCGTCAGACCAGCAAAGCTGCCTCCTGGCTCTAAGCTTAGGGGGGGCCTGGGCGATGGAGCCCATATTAAAGGCTGTGTAGCGGTCCGGGGCCACGGCTGCCTGCATCAAGCTAGAGGAGGAATTGATTGTTCTGGAAACTGATGAAGCTCGGGCACAATTAGATTGCAAGGCAGCGCTGTGAGGTGAGAGAGCAGCCTGCCTGCCTTGCTGTTGATTGATAGTAAAATAATAACCGCTGCGTATTAACTATAGAGTTCACCACCAGGTTAAGGTGGGCCAAAAATTGCTGCTCTTATTAGATTCCGATATGACTCGCGATGTGAAAAGATTATTTTCATTGTGGCGATGGACAGTCCCTTTTGCATGCAAGCGAGGTGTTTTTTTTTTTTTTTCCCTACAGCGTTTGCTGTCAGACGTCCACGCCATGGGTTTGGAGTCGGGAGGGCCACTGGGTCAGGAGTCACACCAGGATGTTAGCGAATGTTATTCTGACATTCCAGCTTACGAAAACAGATGTGAAGCTTATTCAAATGCAATCACTCACACTGGAAGGTCGCATAGGGTCCCTTTATGTTTCACTGTTTCCTCGTATCTCCCACACTGCATCAATGTCCGCTCAAAAATGTAGCGCCCTTAAAAAAAAAAGCTGGGGGGAGCATCAGTTCATCATATTACTGGACTTCAAGATGAATATCCTCTTTCATGCGCATGTCATGGAGCCAAAGCCAGCCAGCGCACAACCGTATTATAATACATGGCTAAAGAAATGTGCAGCACGGACAGGGGTAGTTTCACTCAGCAGTCTATCCACGGATTAGATAAGGATTAGGGAGGCCAAATAGTCATACAGCAAATGTGTTTTTTTTTTCTCTTGAAGAGTGTTTCCTCAATGTGTGGCCACAAACAATCCCCCCCCCCCTCCTGCTCAAAGTGTGTAATCCTGCTGGTCATTTGTTAGCTGGTGCATCTCCCATGTGGAAGGCGAGGCCGCTGGCAGAGTGTTGGGGGTATACAGGAGGTGAAAGCCTATAGTAGCATATCACAGCTCTGGGATTCACACTCATTTATCTCCATTTCTTGCACACGGTGTCTAGTAATAAAGGCTCAAGTGAAAATGGTGTTTATCATAGGAATGACAACATCTCCCAAGATGCTGCAAGAAGAAATCAAGAGAAGAGATAACGCATTACAATAACACGTCCGCGTGCGCTGCGGAGAATCCAATTAGGAGAGCCTTACATCATGATGATCTAGCGGAGGTGGACTGCCTCGTTTAGACTGGTGGATAACAGCGCAGGGGGAGGTCTGGTCCTGGGGATCAGGGTTCCTTGCAGTTAGACCTGCTGCATACATCAGCAGCCATCTAATGTGGGGAGGTTTACCCCCTAGTGGTTTGGAGGAGGAATACAAGCCTGAGCTGCTTTTAATATACATTATGGAAAAATGTGTTTAAATGCTGATTACTGCGATAGAGTGAAATAACTGGAAGCATCTAATTGGGTTTCTTTTTGAGAAACACAGTTCACTAACAGCTAATCAAAGATGCATTGTGGGGTTTTATTCTGCAGCAATCAGCCGGGAAGTTTAGTCTACGTGCTTTTCTATGTGCAGATGTTCATATTGCGCATATGCCAGGAACGGCTGTGGTGGTGGGATATGCTGTTGTGTTGTTGTGGAGTGGGTGCACCGCTGGGCCTGTCTGTTCTGGTGTGCTGGTTTCCTGCTGCTCAGCATTTCGCTGGGCCTCAGGGGGACGCAAGGGGGGGACATATGACTGGGCCATGCAGAGCGGAGCTCGTCACTCCTATCGTTCTGCAACAGACACATCCCTTTGGCGTCCTTCTGTCTCGTTCATTGTCAGCCCACTCCCCAGCATGGCAGCAGACATGGCGATGAGCCTGATGTTCCTCTTCCCCCGTTCGTTAGCGGCTCCAGATCCCTCACGTTTCCGAGCTGCAGAATGCAGAGCAGGTGCACATGTTGCCAAGGGCAAAATGGACATTTCTGCACTCCTTTCTCAGCAGTGCTCTGTGCTGACATAACAATTTACCACCCACCAGCACATACTATGTTTGGCTCACTCTTTAACATTTACATGACCATACAGTGATTTATCGGTGCCATGATGATTCTTTGTACAGGGATGCAAAGGTAGCATGTAAAAGATGGAGAACTCATTATGCTGACATGTTAATTAGCAAAATTAGCAGAATTAGCAATATTGAGCTGAGCATTAGCACATTACAGCAGCACTAGTAACAGTTTAGAAAAACTATGAAAAGGGATAAAGAACTATTTAAAATTATACAAATACAGTCAAACAAAATCTGAAAAAAAGGTGTGTGTGTGTGTGTGTGTGTGTGTCTTGTGGTCCACTTCTGTGGCCTTATTCAAGTAGTAGTCAAAAAATGGTGCTGAAGTGCCTTGAACTTGCAATTCCTGTACTGGCCATCAGGGGGCGACTCATCTGGTTGCAAAAAGAAGTCTATGTAAAGATTGAATGGGAGAAAATTACCTTATATCTCACTTCAAACCGGTAGTCCTCAAATCACTGGGTGGATGTGTAGCCTTCTGCGTTCTACACTATAACAGAAATCCATGTTTGCTCAAATGATAAAAAAAAAAGCATGTTTTGCATGATTTTACGTTCTAGCTCATATGAGCCTGTGACTGCCTTCTCTCTGTGCTGTGGGCAAGGCTGTGCATTGTTTGTGATGAGCATGAATGCTGACCTTTGGCCCCTCTGGTGGCCTCTGCAACCCCCCCGAAAGTTCACAGCAGGGTCAGAGAGTCCTTGTGCCTCTACAGACACTGTGTTGATGGAAACTCCACCCCCCCTCATCCACTCCCCTCAGTAAATCTGTCTGTCTGTCTGTCTCAGTCAGACACACACACACACACACACACACACACACAAAGTAAGCAAACACAACCTGGTCACGATGAGAGCATGAGCATCAGAAAATATTTCAGCTCTGACAGTGTTTGGTTATTTGTTTATTTCAGGACACTGAGTTGGAAATATCGGGTAACGCATAACAAACAAACACTAAACATACAATATAAATGTAAAGAAATGATCAGTTTAAATTATGCATACAACACATTGTGAAATGAATAAAATAAATCCAACGTTATCTGCATACATTACAAAAAAAAAAGAAGAGAGAAACAAAAAAAAAATGAGGCCTGTTGTGTTTTCACACAGTGATCAATGGTGTCTGCTTATAGTGAGTGTCACGGTGTGACTTTCAGGACCTCAGCTGCTGGGGCACATTCATGCATTTCCCTATGCTCCGTGGCTTCAGGCGCAGCCGCCGGCAAATGGGGTTGACGCTCATCACATGAGATATCACATGCTGCTAGGCAGAACATCCACCATGTCCTCTGCATGAGATATGCTGCTCTAACATGGAGATCATTTTTGTTTGGGGAAGCCATTAATAGTGAAGATCTCACAGTCCCACTGATTTCCAGCATGCAAATGATTTCTCTTGTGAGCGCCGTGCTCTGGGTTTTGCTGTGATAGGTTGTTTAGCGATCAGATTAAGGCCCCCGTGTCATTTCATGCTAGAAATGATAATAATGGCTGCCACTGCCGAGATGACTGTTGACATCATTACTCATGTGTGCTGCCACACGCATCAATCTTCACATGCTGTACAGACGTTCCTGAGGTGAATGAATTTTTCACTTCAGTTCAGAGCGGGGTCACGCAGACACAAACCCCCAGATATGAGAGGAGCACAGCAGGTAAACCAAAAGACTTACACCGCTCGTTTTTCTCTCCTTTCTTTCCCCCTCCCCCCTATCAGCG
Organism: Chelidonichthys spinosus; assembly: GCA_029853015.1. Classification (NCBI taxonomy): domain Eukaryota; kingdom Metazoa; phylum Chordata; class Actinopteri; order Perciformes; family Triglidae; genus Chelidonichthys; species Chelidonichthys spinosus. Next base: position 19,755,360 of record CM056830.1, read on the forward strand.
TATCCGATTACTTTGGGCTTTGTTTAATCCTTCCACTTAGCAGAGTTATTTGTTACTGTGCAAGATCAGGAGGGACGTTTCTGATCCGGATCCAGATAAACGATGCTATCAAGTTCAGTGACATGCTGGGCAGCAGATACATGCATACAAATTGTCAGCTGGTTTTGAAGTTTAGGTATACGCTCACGCTGAATTTGATCCAAAGCCCGCCTCATGCACGTGCTCACCGTTTATAGAGGTGCTTCTTTAACCGAGGGCGATGTGGAGGTAATACAATCTGTAACCCTGCTGCGTTAATGCCATGCTCTACCCACCGGGCTTTGCAGGATAAGCAGAGCTAATCCACAAACGAAAGATCAGGACTCCACATGGCTCCAGATCAGTTTGTAAGATCGGTTTTCTCCCCTCTGGGATCCCTGGCATCCGGAGCACAATACAGATGTAGATGCCATCGGTGTATGGAGTTTTAACAGAGGTGTTCTCCGCTGACAGGTGGAGTGAAGGTGTAAGAAAGGCAGGATTTACCCTCGTAAACTGTGCACTGTCATCTTTACAAAGTATGTTCAGGGGGTGTGAAAGGGATCATTAGTCGTGTGGCAGCGGAAGCAGCCGCGTTGTCAGCTACCTGCTATTTACTTCCCCTCATTACTGTACGCTGGCTGGCGCTGGTGGGAGTGTCAACATCATTAACATGACTGTCATTAGTCCTGTATCACACTGCATGGAGAAGTTAGTCCCGGGGAGAAAAATGAAGCGTCTTCCACCACCAACCTCTCTGCTGCTGCTGCAGCTACCGCGCCGTAAACGCCTCCGTTCAGTTGGACGTGACAGAGAACAGGCGGCCTGAGGAGGAGAAGTAGAAATAGCAGCACGGTGGATTGAAACAACTCCTTGTGAGATGCATCATCGATACAGTTTGTGACACACATTATTGGATATGAAAGTTGATGCTTGTGCAACAGCTGACATCATTTTTTGACAGCTGCTGCAAGTGTGCAATAAAACATCAAACAAAAGCTTCCTGATTTTGAATGAAGAACATGGACTCATCCAAAGACGGTTAATATGAATGAATATGATAAAGCCATTATTATCTTGATTCACCAACTATAAAAATACACCCTGGATTCCACTTCTGTTGTGTTTACTCACAGTGTCTTTCTTTTGCATTGACACCTACAGCCGGATTAAAACAAACAGCCCTCTCACACCTTGTCATCTGCCTGACTTGGCTGGATGTTATTGTAGCCAACTTCAAGGCCTCAGCAGCAGCTGCAATCACTTATGGCAGTCTGCCTCAGCGCTCAGCCCCTCCGTGCCCCCGACTAGTTTCCCATCAGCCTTGAGGGGGTAGAGCTCCTCGCACTCAGTTTCAACCCTCCTGCTCTCTGTCTTGACTCGCTGGGACCTCCTCGACCTCTGCAGAGGTGACCGGAGAAGTGGAACAACCGAGAGCGTAGCCGCGCACCACGGAGTGGATCCACATCCTCCGACATGCCTTTTGTACAGGCCCCGAGTTCAAAGTGGGCCGGGCTTTTCCCCGACCGACGGTATCATCCAATGGCAGCGCCGCGAGAACACTGTGTGGCTCGGTCTGATTTACGGTACCATTAAGTCAGCGCATTCCTTTCCCCCTGTGGCCCAGGTGGCTGTGGGGCCCGAGGCCTAGACTAGCAGGAGCAGAGCGTGGGCTCTCCGTGGAGCACAGCACAGCCAAGGGGAGCAGCATGTAACGCAGAGGAGCAGCTGCAGACCAGCTTCATACCACGGCCGTGGCACATCCCTCCATGACAGGAAGCACTTCATACAATGCATCTCAGCACCTTCTGTGTCTGTGAAGGATATACGTCGTCTTATTTATACGCCCACAATCCTGTTTCCATTCAGCTTCAACCGTGCTACGACCGCAACACACATTTAAGGACAAAAAAGCAAGAGGGGGGCGCTGACCTACGACCTACGCAACAGCCGCATGCGTTACAAACAGGCAGTCATATATAATTAAAAATGAAAAGAGATTATTCCACCCCGAAAATGAACCATCGGGGTAGTTAGATGCAAAAGGCCCCGTGGGGGAAAATGCATTGGCTTGTTCCTGTAACAAACATTCATTATACTGAGGATTTATGTGTTATATATAACATGTTGTAATTAGTAATTTACACCCTTGTGAATGAATGATCTGCCAAACAGTCTTTTTTTCATCTCCAATATTTCAGCAGTCACAAATAACTGATGGCCGCTTGAGTCTTGAGAGATTTTTGGAGCTTCTTTGCCCTCTAGTGGTAACTCACAGTGTCAGACTTGAACCCCCCCTCTAACACACCACCAGGCAGCCAGAGCATGAACCACAGCTCTGCAGTTTAACTCTTTGAACATAAGTAATAAGATAACTTGTCAATCTGCATCGGATTTCACATCAACGGCGTGTCACTTTTTTTTTTTTTCTTGCACAATGACAGTAAAATAAATTAGCTTTCAGCACTTTATGAAACTTTACAAGCAGATTTTTATATTTACAAGGCTACTAAAAACTCTGGCAGTCCTTTCAGCTCTGACCTATACGCATTAGTGACATACTGTGGTTTATGTTAGGGGAAGAGGGAGCTTACAGACACTGGCTGCACAACTGTTTGATTTATCAGTTTTATGGTTTGGTTTATAACTTGAATATACAGTAGATGTGGAAGCCAAAGAAGAAAACTTCAGCGGCAGGAAGGACTCCAGAAAGTCTGACGAAATCCAACAACCCCACCTTTGGTAGGGCGATGTTTTTATACAGCGATCAATTGTCTTCTATGTGTGTGTGTGAGAGAGAAAGGTTAAAAGAGAGAGAGATGCACTGGGAAATAGAAACAGTGTGGTGATGAGGTACTTCCTGCATGCTGTTCCTGTGTGTGTGTGTGTGTGTGTGTGTGTGTGTGGAGCCCCACAGAAATTGCCGTTGGTGTCGCTGAGAAGCTCCTCGGCCTCCTGACTGACAGCGGTAACGTGAGACAGACAGCGTGCCGTTTGCTCGTGTGTCTCGCTCAGATGTCTTGACCCGGCCGACTGGACGGGCCTGACTTCCAGCTCTGGCTTATCTCTCTGGCACAGCATTGGTCACTTCACACCCGGGGCCACTCGATCACACCCGTTCCGCACGGGTTTCATGAGACAGAGGCGGTCAGTCTGCAGCGTTTGGTATTGATACGCTTACAGTTGGGGAGATAAGCCCAAAGCCAGTTACTGTTACTCATTCTGGATCAGTGGCTCTGAAGCCAATAAGAAAGGTCAGCTGAAAGCACTGACGCTGCGTTTTATTGGTTTTGCTTTGTATATAAATTTCCCTCCTTGCTTTTAATTTGCCTAAAACACACTTGTCAGGTGATGTACTACTGTGTGTGACTTTCTTTAATGTGTCCTGTATTTGTAGTTTTTTTAACGCTGTTCTGTCACCGTGTGTATGTTTTAATTGTGACCTGCCAAGAAACTTGCAAATGAAAATTACCTTTAAACTAATGGTGGAATATATCGGAGTAAGATTTATGTTTCATATTGTCCCCTTACAAGTAGAAATAAATAAGTATGTATATCTGTATCAGTCAGTTATGGAGAAAATGCAAGAACACAATCACTTATTTTTGCAGCACATTACTCAACTATTTCCAAATAAACACTATAAAATATTCATGCTTAATTACCAAATGTTATATAATAAAACGTATTCAACTATTAAGCAGTACTGAACATGTTTTTGTCATTTATTTAATTAACCCATAACTGTCAATGTGGTATATAAAAGTCTATGTTGTTAAACATATTGTACTAGTTGCACACAAAAATATATTCACAAATGACTATCTTTTGGCCATGGCAACATGGTTAAGCACACAGGGTGCAGCAGTTAATATCTACTTATTTTCATGCTTTTACCTGCATGCTTTGAATAAAAGCACGTTTCAAGGGCTGCTAGAGTGTTCAGAGGTCTCTGAAGTCTCAGGTATGTGTGTCTTTTATGCCATGTAAGGACACATGATTAAACTCATGTCTGAACTGAACACCCATTAAAACTTCCAAGAAGAAAAAATACCTTGTAATACCGGTAACACCTCCACGAAGCCCAAGCCTGTTTGCTGACACAGTAAGCCTACACCCGTCACACCAAATAAATGTCCTGCCCAATAGGAAAGCAATTTTGCAATGCATCACTTTAAGTGAGTGGACCTCTGTGCAGCAATCAGTGTCTCTTAACCTTTCCTTAATTTGTCTTGCCTGGTTAAGAGCTCTCGGGAAACAACTCTGTCCTTTTACCTCCACCGGCTACCTGATGCTGCTCTCGCCTCCATGTGAGAGAAATCTGGAGTCCACCTCAGATTTTGTTGCATGGAGTCGATGCAGCAGTTTCCTCTCAAATTCGGCCTTCGAGGACACAGAAACGCTGCATTGCAAACATGAATTCGACACTCTGGCCTGTGTGGTTCTGTGTGTTGTCATTAGTGCGTTCAAATGAGAGGTTAATAAAGAATAAGTTACCGCAACTTTCGCTGCACACTTGATTTACTGCCACCACCTTTAGGACAGCAAACAAACATCAAAGACTGTTTCAACAGAGAGCTGATAAGGGAATGTTATCTCGGTGCGAAGGAGGCAGTGACCTCCCCTCTTGTAAGAGCTTGCATGATAATATTTGCAACACTGTCCGGCGTTTACCGTCCTCCCAGAGTGAAGCATTACTATAGCAAACGAGCACGCCGGGATCGCTGTGTGGTTTCAATCTAGCCGGTGCTGAGAGCCGGCTCGCAGTGCATGATTTGGTTTCATCTCAGTATGATAAAAAAAAAAAGAAGTGTTTTGTCTCAGGAGTGCAGCTTTTCCACTTGTGTAGTACATCATCACTCTTGTTCAACAACCTGACACATATTTTGGTAGGATTGTCGCCACAAGAAGGAAGTTGTAAACCAGAGAGGCTCCCAGTGCAGGAAGCCTCCTTTCATTGTGAATAATGTCACCTTGAAAACATGGTGGTCTTCAGGAGACCCTACACAGACTCACAACACCTACTTTTAAGGCTAGATAATAAGGTTTTAATAATGATACAAACTGACCCTGAAGTTCATGTAAAAATAAAATAAAAAAACATCTATGGAACGATTACAAGCAACATGTTTCAGATTTGGCAAGTTCAATGTTTAGGACTTGTTTATGTTGTGTTTATTCCCTCTCATTCCCTGGACACTTTGGTAACTCCAACCCTTCATTAAGCCTTATTATGCACACCACTCACTCAACATCTGGCTTGGGGCTCCCAGAATGGCTCATTTGCTGTGCCTTTTTTATTGCAGTCATATAGTTGGAGTTGTAAACGACTGTGTGGCTGTGTATTGTCTTCTGTTGTGGGGAGCGACCAGTATTCTCACCAGCGACGCGGAGCGTTAATGTGCACAAGTTGGCTGTCACATCCCCTCAACAAATTTAAGTTTTTTATCTGCATGTTTTTTGAGATGAAAAAAATGCTTTTTTTTTTTAAATACATAAAAAAAAGAACGGTGACATTTTTGAATTCTGGTTTTATTAGAAAAATGCCATTCGCAGCGACGATATTCAGACTTTAGTGGAAGTGAGTTGTTCAATTTAGCCCGTGGCCTGTGATTGGACGAATGTCAGTTGAGTAAGTAGCAAGTAGTGGAGGAATTGGCAGCTCTATAACTCCCTCAGACAGGTTTGTCATCTGTGTCAATGACCCACCAGGGAGCCGGCCCTAATATCAAACCCAATGCTGATGGATGACCACAGTTCCAGCTGTTAAGGCACTGTCACAAACAGGTTCCTTCATAGCCTGTCACTGTGTGTGTGTGTGTGTGTGTGTGTGTGTGTGTGTGTGTGTGTGTGTGCGTGTGTGTTGTGAGTGGGATGTAAAGCCTTGGTCAACCTTGATTTTCTCAGTCCGTGACCACAGGAGTCGCTGCTGTCAACATTATGTCATAGGGCCAAATATGTGTTTTTCTCAACTTTTAGACTGTATTTTTTTATTATTATTTTCCTTTTCTTCTGTTTCTCTTCAGTCGTTACTAACTTAAAAACAATAATGAACATATTTCAAGTTATTTTCATGTATTTCTTTCATGTATTAGTGAGAGGCTGAGGTCGTCTGCCAGACTATAGAACAAACTAAAAATATCCCAGCAGGAAATATGATACCTAAATAAATCAAACCTCTGTTACTTGTTTGTTCCATTTATCCATCTTTCACGTACATTTTGGGCGCATGGCAGAAAAATCGATGCACATGATGTAAGACTTACTCTCAAACTGATTTAATTGTGCTCACAGCAGAAAAAATAGAATGATACTTTAAAAAAAAGGTGTAAAGTGCAGCGACATTATAAATACCATCTTTGAGTTTGAGGATCTAATTAATTTCTATCTCAAAAGGACATAAATATCCCATCAGAGGAATGAGGGGTTTGAATCCACGCTGAAGGTGAGAGAAGGTCCTTTTCCCTGGCACGTCATCTCAACAGTACACACTCTTATTGTTTCATTGTTCTGCCTCGCTTCTTTCAGCAAGCGCGGTTCACAGTGGCTCAAGTGTAAACTACAGTACATCACAGGAAGGAAGAGGGACCTGGTGGTGGGGGTTGGGAGCAGGATCCTAGACCATAAAACCTGGCAGCCGCCCTCCTGCATTGTTCACCAGCACCGTTCCAGCCCAGTCTCACTGTTTCTCCCTGTGTGTGTGTGTACCACGTCCTTAAAGATCCAGAAAAATGTTGTTCATCGGACAAACGTGACCCCCGAGCAGGCTGCTCATCTGCCTTTGTTCTTACTGAAGACTCTTGAAGGCAGGAAGGAGTGTGTGCTGAGAAAACCCACAGAAAAACAAATGAATAATCTGGGTAGAAAGTTGAAAACAGGCCTCATATGGCTCCAATCAGACACATGTCAGGTTGCACTCAGCATCGCACTGTATAGAGAGAGCACAATACATATATAAATACAAACCCAGCCTTTCCAGATGGATGCTACCACATTCAAATCTCCTCTTATAGCACCACCTTGTGGCCGACTGAGTTGCCTCTATTCATCTTTAAAAGCACTGACTGCTGCAGTGTCCTATTTCACCAGAAACAGACAGTGATTCAAAGAGGACTAAAAAACAAAACAAAAAAAATTCACAATTTTGCATCCTTTTACTGATAAAGTATATTTAATAAAAATATGTAACGTGCTTTAAAGTAGATTTAAATCCACATAATAGCAATAAAAATGTACATATACCACACACAAGAGAAGCTGTGATCACATCATGAATAGCCCTGCATCTGGTAAAGGAGGAAGCGTAAATTCACAATCACACTTTTTAAACCCACCACAACTGTGTCCATTAAACTGTATAAAACAACTGTTCTCTTAACGCTCCATCGTGAATGAATTCCCTGTTCTTGTGCGTGGCAAGGAACATTCAACATGACCGCAGCAGGAGAGTAAACCTTTTGTGGAATGCAGATGCTTCTCTCTCAGTCTATTTATGTGATTTAAGGCTGTCAAGGAAGCCACGCAGCAGGCTCCAGACAGGAGGCTGGACATGACAATGAAGCTGCAGGACTGCAGAAACTGCTCCCCCTGCTGGCCGGGGCACAGAGGGCTCTGGAAAAAAAAAAAAACCTGCAAGACCACCAGAGGAAGGGATGTGGGACATTATAAGTCTCACCTGGAGATGAGTTAAAGAAAAACAGGAAATTCATGTAAAATGATGACCATAACTTTGATTTTTTGAGTGACTTCTTAAACAATGTCCCATTTCCCCCCACAAACACACTTTTACTCCCAGTTCATCTGATCCCCACAAGGCTTCTTACCCTCCTATGACTCCTTCTGCTCGTCCACCTCCTCTCGCCAGGGGCTCAGAACTGTAAACACAGGGCAAGAAACACGCCTCGGCGCTCCCAGCTGCAAATAGAAAGCTGGAGACACGGGAACATTTTTTTGCAAACCACTCCACGCTCCACTCTAAATGCAGCCTTTCTCTGAGATCAGAAGGACTGATGAAGCCTGTCATAATCGTTTCTATGCTACATTAACAGAAGCAACACTGTAGTTTGCCTTGGCGTGGGCAAGTGTTGCTCCATGGCCTCAAGCATTTATAGACTCCAACCTCCACTCCCGCTGAAGTGAAGGGCCAATGTCTGTCTGAGTTTAAGAAGTTTCACATCAAGAGCACCAGAGCAGCTTAAAAAAAAAAAAAAAAAAACTCCTGTGCTTTTTGTAGAGTGGAAAATATTCATGCTATGTTGTAATAGTCCGGTTCTAATTGTCCCATCAAATCCAGCGCACATGCAAAAAATATAAATGCCTGCAAGCCAGACTCCAACTCTATTTATTGGAGTCTATATTTTGAATCCAAGATGTTTTGCTATTTGGGATAACTAGATTCCGTAGTCCGTTATCAGATCAAAGAGCTCATGGGAAACACCCTACAGTTTCAAGGCACATGGTCTGTATTTTCAAAATCAATTTCTGTCTCGCACTTGGTCGCGGTGCCACTGAAGTCATCAGGGTCACGCACCTCCCTCCACACTCGTTGGCCGGCCGCTTCCAGCTGAAAAATGGAGCTTTCTGGATTAGAGAGGTATATGAACAGAGATAGCTTGACACAACCATTTGTTTGGCTCAGGTGAACACAGCCAGACAGCAACACAGTCCGCGCTCTGCAGCAGGGCTTGCACTATGGCCAGATCCTACTGGACACTCATTCCTCAAAGACACTCCGAAGCTCAGCTCAGATGCACAACTACTGCACTGTACTACCACTTTTACTGTAGTTTTCACACTTAAGAATGTCCGATGAGGACAGGGGATTCATTTTAAAAGCTTTTAATAGACAATAATCACAAGAAGTTTTGGGAAATATACGGTAAATGCATCATCTGACTGTTTCATTCTACATAAAACTGATAAACTGATACATAACAATATTAATATCAAAAGTTCCACATTCAAACATCCTGCTGCATACCTGCGTAAATAAGTCATTATGCAGCAGGATGTTCACTGTAGTATTATCACTACTGGATTATTGTACTGATGTATGAACATGTAATGAGGCATTTTAATGTTGTAGTTGTAGAGCTATATTCATACTTTATATATGTTAGTCAATTAGCTTAATCGATTAGAAAAGCTATAAATTCACGTGTTGTCATTTACTCCACTACAGATAAATGTAGTAAAGAGTACAATATTTGCCTGTTTTCTTTAATAGATTTATAATGTAGCGATGAATGGAAATAGTCATGTAAGCTCAAAATGACTTATTAATTAAAAGAAGTATTATTATACTGGAACCTATAAAATCTACTACTACTGCATGTAAACACATCTGTCCTTGATGTCATCGTTGTGTCTTTAAGTCCATTTGTCTCATTCAACTCACCTCAATATAAAAGGTTCTATGAAAAGTGTTTGTATGTCTGTGAATCTCAGAGACAAACAGCACTAATATAGCTGTAAATAATAACACTAAAGCCAGACTCTGCTGACAGGCGTTGTCTACCACCCATTCCTCCGCTCTTTATCGACTGTGTCCTGACTTCACACGGAGACTTTTTGCTGTAACTCTTTTTGTGGACTGTCACAACTTCTCAGGGCGCCGTAATATTCACGGCAGCGTACAGGTTGGACCAGCAGCGGCCCGGCATCTTGGGTGTAATGAATTTGAATCCGTGGCTGATTCAGTATTAGTCTGGGTTACTGCTCAGCCCTGCAGGAAATGAATTGCCCTTTATTTAACATTACAAATTACAGGTGACCCACGGTGAGGAGAGCTGTGAGTTTGAAAGGTGCGACAAATAGATTTAGAGGGGCAATGATTCCCTCCTAGATTCCTGTTGTGCGAATGCAAGAGATTAAATGACAGAGGGTATTAGGAAATAATTTGTGATCCCCGCTGTGATGAACGTAATGTGGTTAGGAGGCAATGAATATGTCTGTTTTTGTCACAATTGAATCGAATTAAGTATTAGATTACGTTACATTGATTTGTTGTATTGCAAATTGCCACTTTGACGGCGCGAGCAGAAGGCAAATGAGGATATAAGGTTAGCATTGCTGCAGGGTTTGGACTTGTTCAAGGTTACAACGTGCCGGTGTAAGTGCTTCAGGTGTCGGCCGGACAACGCCTTCATTAGACGCCCTGGACCCCCATGGTAGAAATAAATCCCCACCTTTCAGACGGGATCGTCTCTTTGCCAAGCACGTAAGCCTTAAATGCTGCACAGTGAGATCCTGTTGTCATCATGGCGGCCGAGTCACGCAACGGCCACTTTTTAACTCAGCCGGAGTCGACCGCATCAGTCAAACGTTAAGATCATATCACCGCGGAGATAAATCCATCAGTCCCCTTGTGGACATATCGAGGCAAATGTGTTCAAACCACGCTTTACACCGTTTTAGGCTCCCCTCTCCAGCCAGTGACTCGGCCCGTTGAGTAATGAAGTGTTGGGGTTCAGTAATGAGACTGTTTACAGGGCGTGCTTGTTTCACATGAATCAAGCCCAGTGTGTGGTTAGATAAATACCAGCTTGGCCCTGCACGAAGCCAGTCAAACCTTCTCCTCTGCTCAGGAAATGGCAGCCAAATTCCTGTGGAATGAATGAAGAGGAAATCTGCGAGTGGCAGCGTACCACGAGATCACTCTGAAAAGGGAGAGGGTGGAAAAGCCGTGGCCCTTCCTCTGGCGTGGACCCGGGCCAGGGCTCACTAGGTGAGACTGATGGAATAATAATACACATCCTGAGTGTTCTTTTCATTAGCAGCACGGTTTCATGTTTTTCATCATCCTGCTGGGAGAAATGGAGAGACCCTTATTTCTGAGCTGGACAAATTACCCTTTCCCCTCTGGGAGATGCAGCTGCATTCAATATTGTGTGTCCTCCATGTGTGTCCCGCTCTGTGTCAGTGTGTTTCAGCTGAGGGGTCGTGGCTGGATGCAGGGATTTCCTGTGGAAATAATAATTAACCGCAACATGCACACAGGGCCGGCGATAAACGCTCGGCCCTCTCGCTGAAAACCGTCTTTTTTTAACAAGCGACCAGGTAACTGGATTCATCTCATTTCCGACACGAGATTTAGATGTGAAGCGAGCTTCCATTAGGATATAAGGAGTATTAGTTTAAAGTCACGACCTCAATCTGTCAGTTGTGTAAACCCATCAGTCCGGGTTGTTTGAACCGCATGTGACAGCACGGCCGCCTGTGTTCAGGACACATTATGATTCATTTTAGCCCTCAGCCAGAGCAGTCCCTCCATTAAGTCCACCTGCAAACAACTCCTATCCCAGGTGACCTATTTTCCCAATTACCAACGCCATTACTCTGCACTTCCCTTCCACACACGGCGTCACCGGCGTCCAGATTAGAGAAGATTCGGCAGAAACTCTTGTGACGGCTACATTAGTGTGCATTTTTCTGCACTCTTATTACAGAGCACGGGGACGAAGAGTTACGCCGCCTCTCAAATGAAACAGGCTTGAGTGATAAATCTCCGGCACTAATGCACACGCTTAAGAGTTTTTTGATTGTAAATAAAGTCATGGGAGACATGCTGTACTTACATGGGAAAAGCCTTGAGGAAATGGCTTCCCCCCTTGAAAGAACACATGGGTGAGTATGTATGCAGCCAATCAGGATGCAAGTTGAAAAAGGCTTTTTTTTTTGGTTTTCTGTCTTGAGAGGTCTCATCGCTGTTTCAAATGTTTAATTCCCCCCCGAAAAGCAACATAAAATCATCATTTTGACAATAAAACAGACTAACAGCCTCGTGAGCATTCGTCAGATAACTGGGAGGACAGTACATTCCACGTCAATATATAGCTTTTCATCATCATCATCAAAGGACCATCCATCTCTGTGCGCAAACACTGGCGACACCTTAATTGCCTCTGATAATACATTCATGCTGTCAAAATGAGGCGATAATCAAGTCGTTTCCACAGCAGCCGTCAATGTCTGCACTAAATCAGTGCGCCAGGATTTTTTGGGGCACACTGTTTTTGTTGGTGCAAAGAAGTTCCTTTCATTCATCCTTTTTTCAGAAGATTCGAGTTGCAAACATTAAACACTGGTGACTGCGAAGGAGCAGAGAGGAGAAGCAAGTCATAGTCCGCCTCTGATGTCAGCAACCTTAAAAAATCCAATAAGGATAGGGTGATTAATTGTCACTGATAGTCAGATATGTTTTAAATATAAACACATATTACAGTTACAGCTTACAGCTGGTGGACAAACTCTGTTATTTATGTTGTTTCTAAAATACCTCAAACCTCATTGGTTAGGTTTTGTAAAAGGTTTTGATTAAAATAAGTATGCTTGTACCATAAATGACGTACGAATTACGTACGTTACGTATAACTTACAGACATAAGTCTCTTCGGTTTCACGAAACACAAACAATGGTCTCCTTGGTTAAAGTCCTATGTTTGACACACCATAGGCTCTTCAAAATAAACTTCCATCTTTCCAGGAAGTTAGGTTCAAGCAACAAAACCACTTAGGAAAAATGGTTGATGTGAATTGACTAAATGCATTATTTGATGGCTTGTCAGTGAGAACGGGTTAGTACAAACAAAACCATATGTATTTTCTTACATTTTTCCAAGTTTGTCTTAAAACAACATTCAGATGCACATATGAACACTGAGACAGGGTTTGCTAGCTGTAATTATTCCTAGAGATCTCTTGCATGTGTTTTCAATATGAGACATGGAGTCAGAATGATATAAAAAGATGTAATTTTGTGCAAAACTATTGTCTTTTGATTTGAAATTCCCTCTTTGTTTCTTTCCTAATCCTCTGCTGTGGTTCGTCAATGAAACAAAAGGAGGGAATGCTATACTGAAAGAACTTTGGAAGATATCCTTGATGCTCCTGAAGCCTCGTTTTCATCTGCAACCTCGAGTTCAAGAGGAAGCAAGACCTGTTTCAGTGACGATATGGAAACATGGGTATAGTTTTAAGAAAAGTGAGCCTGTCCTTTCAATTCAATAATAGTATAAATGTAGTGCATATTGGGTTTTTAAATTAAATTTCCTTCCGTGATCATCATCAGTTGACCTGAACACAAACAGCCTCTGCTCATTTTCACACAATATTCTTCTTTCGCACAAATTTATCTTTGACCTGAAAGGCAATCTGTTACCCTTAGATCTGCCCTATTTTAAATGATTGCTGCTATTTTCTGCAGTGTGTATTTATGCGAGTTGTATACGTTTCTCTACACAGTGTGGTTCAAAACGAGTGAGCAGATGTGTATAAAGATAAATGACTATTTGCGAAGTTTCCACGATAAACAACTTATAACGCAACATATCAAACACATGCTCGTTGATGAGTTTTGGGTTGAATTTCCTGGCACTTAAACTCAAAAGATCTGCTGACTTGCGACATATTGACTATTTAGATTAGCCCTCACTGGAGTGGAAACCACCTTCAGGCAGACCATCAAGTGCTAATTGGTTTGGAATGGAGCAATGGTATCAAGGAACGGATTCCAGATGACACACAAGTGGTGGAAACGTCCTCAAAGTAAATGTGGCATTCAGCTCTGATGTCTGATTACAGCACAGGCTTCCTCTGTAGTGTACTCGCTGCTTTAATGAAGTGCACTGCTGCAGTTGCACTTCTTGCGTCGGGTCCAGCATGAAAGTTATTTACCCGGGGTCCGTTACTGTGTGTGGGGAAAGCGGCGTCCCGACGGGCTGCAGTACAGATGGAGCAATTAAATGCGAGCCACAACAATTGTCTTTTTTGAGGCGGACATATTGGAGAATGAGTAGAAACAATGCACCCCGTTTAGAATATTTTACCCAAGTTCATAGGAACACAATATAACTAGCCACAGGAGGAAGCAGCATGTGAGGCTGCGGCTAAAATAGCAAGTCTGTGTCGTTCAGGGAATCTATATTTTGCTGTTCAGCGCATCATGAAAGTGAAGCCGTGTTTCTATGCAGGGAGTCTGCCCAAAGATTTACTTCAGAACAAGTCAAAATACATTTCTTTTTCACTCCTTGATGGTTCAACAAAATCCACACCGCTTTACCGGCGGTTCCCCTAACGAGAAGATGTATGCACATGTTGGGAAACGATGCTCCGGCGTCTATCAGAGATCACTTTGAGGAGAGTATCCTGGCACATCGGCCTCTAATAGGCTGTCTCCTCCGCTCTGTGGGTGAGGCACGACAGCAGGAGGGAGTTGGAAGGGAATCGCATTCTGTCTCTCTTCATGGGGTCGCTGTGCTCCGGAGGTGTCAGGACGCTGCGCCTGAGGTTGATGATATCAGGTTATAATTAATATGGAAATCAAATTCCACCCAATTTGCATCCTCCCTGATTTGATTATCTTTTTGTGTGGGTTAACATCATATATTACCATCTTCTCCATATGAAACGTTTAACCTGTTTACTGTCTGAAGCTCGTCCTTTCCAAAATCACCTTGGCAAGGATTTTAAACCTCTTTGCCTATTTTATTTGAAAGACTATTTTCTCTCAAATATTATAATTTTGTAATAAGTGCTCTCGGCTTGCTTATGGTTGTTACAGTGTCAGTCTGACGTTTTGTACCGGAGGCGTGTTGCTGCAGCACAAACAGACGGCTCACACCTCGGACTCTATGCACATCATTCCATTACGGCAATTAAAAGAAGAGGACCTGGTGTGCAGAAATGGAGACTAAGCTGCTTTGGCTTACAGTCTGGCTCAGGGCCAGTTGGTCAGCAAGTCCTAATCAAGGACGCCAAGTTGTAGCCGCCCCAACCACTGTCTCCTGGGTGGCGACGGCCGCTTTGATAAGCAGCCAAACTCCCAGCCTCATTTGTGATTTACTGCTACAGTCACTTCACGCTCCTTCATCAAAGCCTCGTGTTGTTTCTTCTGCCTTTTATCCAGCAGGGAGTTGCATCTTCCAAAATATTACCCCACACACATGTTCTTGTCTGCCCTGAAAGATGAAATATTTCCACAGATTAGATTGATACCTCCTGTGTCTACGTCAGCAGCCGGTTAGCTTAGTTT
Source organism: Chelidonichthys spinosus (assembly GCA_029853015.1). Lineage (NCBI taxonomy): Eukaryota > Metazoa > Chordata > Actinopteri > Perciformes > Triglidae > Chelidonichthys > Chelidonichthys spinosus. Next base: position 19,770,409 of record CM056830.1, read on the forward strand.
AGCTTAGCATAGCGACTGGAAACTGCGTGTTTAAAGATGACGTGATCGGCCAACCAGCACCTATAAACCTCACTAATGATCAAAATATGAGCTTTGTTTTCCTTTCAACAAACAGAAACACAAGATGAAAACTTCATATTGATGGTACATACTTGACAATGGGAGTAATTATATAGGATTTTAGAAAGTAAAATGCATTAAGATTTAAATTTTCCCCTTCGGTTTGCAGTTCTTGATTATATTATAAAGAAGCAAACCATAAAAGTACTCAACTTAACAGTTGGTTGTGTGTTACAGGACCAAGCTCTGCTGTTTATTAATGTATTAAAGTGTATATATGTTGGTTTAATGCAATAATCAATCTGCTTGGTAATAATGAGAGAAAAGAGAGGATGTTTCTTTGGGGTTGTAATGAGTGCAGCAGCAGCAGCTTGTGTCTCTGGAAACATGCAGACGGCATAAACCCAAAAAAGTTGTGAAACAATGAGTCCGAGTGGCAACAGATATACAATCTGAGCTGTTGTGAAGATAGAGATCACGGTTTGACAAATGATTATGATGATTTTGATATTTCCTGCCGACAATTCTACTTTTTCATTTCCTGGTAAATTGTCTCGGCTCCCAGTCCCGTCCTGGTGGGCTTCCCTCCCGGTCCCGTTCCTCGCTCTGTGGTTTTATTAAAGCTAACATTTGTCAGCAGGAAGATGGTTGATATGCAAAATGTGGAGCAGCTCACACCTCGCGCTTTAGTTACTCCGGCTGTTTGAGAAATGAGATATGAGGAAATGCCCCGCTACGACACAACCGATAAGAGACATGAGTAATGTTTGGAAGATTTGGGTGTTATTGCTCTTTTATATATATTATATATATTTTTTTATTTGTACCTGTTGTGAAGAATGGTGTCACTCGAGAGAAAACATTCTGAGACAAAGTATTTCAATTAATAATCTAAGATTCTTATGCTTAAATAAGGATTTTTCTTTAATGTGTGCATCTTCATTTATGTTGAGTTGAAAAAATATTTAAAAAGCATGTAAAAACAGTGTTTAGTGAATTGAAATAGATAACCTTTACATGCATTGCTACCAGAGTGTTAATTAATTTGCAACATTCAGTGAAAATATAAATGAAAAATGAGTTATCCCAAAATCTTCAGCATTCATACTTTTGCTTTTGTAAATCACAGCTGCTCCAAATGTCAATATACACTCTGCGTCACATGATCCCATGAAAATGAAATTAATCTAACGCCTTCGTGCACAGGATGAGATGAATTCCATCGTTTCTAGATCTCAAAAGCTATTACTTTCCAATTATGTGTTGAACTTGTTTAATAGAATAATTCAAACATTCAGGCTTTTGTGATGTTGATGAGATCAGAGACTCTTCATAAACGTATATTAAGTTGTGACTCAACAACAGTACTTAATGTTCTTGTACAGTAACAGTTTGCACGGTGGATTATAATTCATCACAGCATTTATCAACCCAAAGGGACAGATCTTTTCTTCCCTCTTAATTGCGTTGTCAAACTCTCTGTGATACAATAAGGTACAAAACAGTATAGTTTGAAAAGCGAGGCAATTTCTCCAAATATAATTTCTGCTGGCGAGATGAAGAGAAAGGACCACGCTGTGTGAGGAAATTGTTCTGCTAAGTGACTCTTCCCCCTCACATTGCCAAGCAGCATCTCTCCATACAAATGGCCGTCCGGGCTATTTGTCAGGAACACACATCAATCTTGGAAGCGTATCGCCACGGAGCCAGGAGGCGAGGCGCTGTAGTGCTGCCGTTACAAGTCAGAAATGTGTTGAGCTTGTCTCCTCGGGCCATCCTCGACTCGGTACAGTAGAGGAACCAGAGCTGCAGCCATCGTTCTGAAGACTGGTCACTTTCATTAGAGAAGACGTCCAAGGGACTACAGGAGCCCGGACATAGATTTTTCTTTTTTTTTTTATTGCACTTGCTCAATTCATCAAGAATAAAACAACAAACAGGCTGCGGTGTGCAGATATGTTTGACTGTATGTGAAAGTGTGTTAAGTCCTATATTTTCCATGAGTCCTCTTTGCTGATTTCCACATGGCCTCCCTGATTAAACCGCAGAGCACGAGGCCAGAAGGATAATCCAGAGAAGAATGAATAAACAGGATTTTACAATCATTCTGCACTTAGTTGGGTCCTCTGCTCTGCCTTCAGAACAGATACATTTACATTCCCATGCAACTAAACTGCACTCGAGGGAAAAACAAAGCAAAAATCAAATGAAATAGCTTTAGGCAACAAAACTACTTGGTTGGTTTTATTTTTGTTTAAATCGTGGTTTTCCTTAAAACAATTATGAAATAGAACAAAACACAACAAAGCAATGAAAGTACTCATTTCACACAGAACAAAGTGTACTTTGACCCCTCCGCTGCCCAACCTGCTCCGTAGGCGGACTCCTTTGAAACGTGTTTGTGAAACATCTAAATCCAACGTCATCCCTTCATTGTACAGGAACGTAATTTTAAGGGAAAAGGCCAATGACGTTTGTCAGGGATCTTATTTCATACTGACTGCAGTCATCTACTCATGTTTTTAATCTTAAACACATGGCAATACTCAAATCAAACTCAAAACAAATCATATGAAATCACATGATCGTATTAACACATATTGTCTGTGTAGGCAAAGCACAGAAATCTGACATATTTAACTTAGTTTCTACAACTTTTTCACAACTTACAAGATGTGTGAGGGTAAAATGAAATAAAGCCCAACGGACAAAGAGAAATAATCTCAAATCTTATGAGATCTGGCCTCAACACATTCCTCCAGAAATCTTTGAGTTTTGAGAAACTTTGATTTGACTCAAGCTTTGAACACAGTTGAAATGAAAGCCTTCTCATTCCTCAAATCATCAACACTTTGACTGGAGATACTTGAAATAACATTCCCATCTTTCTCCAGCGCACGGTTTAGTTGTCTGATAATAATCAGTTATCATAAATTCAGCATATCTATATGAGGATTTCCCCCCCTCCTGCTCATTTTTCATGTGTATATTGTCATGACCTAGAAGAGTGTGTATTCAGGGGGATGTTTCTGATCTCGTGTCCTGAGCTGTGGAATAATGTAAGAGCACTGGTGTGTTGCTGCTGCGGCTCGGGGAGCGTGTTGCCATAAAATATTAACGACTTGGAAGCCCAGCCACCTGACAAGATGAATGTAATTGGCCCTCGCAGCTCTATCTGTGCATGTTAATGAGATGGGATGGTATTTAAATCAGTCGCGCCCCAGACACTGTGGCTGCAGTCTGGAAAACCACAAACAAAGACGCAGTGAGAGAGCACGGATGCAGCCAGATAGATACTGAAAATGTCACTTATTATGCTGTTTTTGGGGGGACCTGCTTGCATCTCTTTGTGGTTGTTTTTGTTCATTTAAGCTGAACCATATTTGTTCTTTGAATCGCTTTTGATCCAAATAAGGGAAACTAATGCTGAGATAAAAGCGCTTTTACAGAATATTTGAAGCCGGAGATGCTGAGGCTGAGATGCTACGGTGGACAAAAGCCAGATATAAAGCTGAGCTAAAGGTGTGCACCTGCACAGCACCTGTCTCACGAGGCGCAGGGGTCAAGCCCTGCCTGTCGCCAGTGGTCTGGAACAAAGCTGCAGTCTCTGAAACAAAATGTGACCACCTCAGGAGAAAATACAGGGCTGTGGTAACCACAAACAACAGCTTGAGTCAGCTCTCCCAGGGGGCCGCACTCGGGAAATGTTTGCAGGTAGCAATAACATAACCTAAATCTTAAAGGGAAAGAAGGCCAGCTTGTGTTCAGCAATGAACTTTAAGTGTGTGTGTGCGTGTGTGTGTGTGTGTGTGTGTGTGTGTGAGGGTAAAGCCTATCAGATTTCTGGCAACAAAAAAAAAGAAGCTGAATGAATAAAACAAGTCAGCAGATGGGAAACAGTGTCACTTTACTTTCATTATTCTGACAACTTTTACCTTTTATGTGACAGCGCCGTGGTCATCCTCACTAGCACCCCATAAAAGCCCACTCCTGTCCTCTGCAGCAGTCATGTGATCCCGGCCGGACGGAGGTGTGATGTATCAAAGCCCTGGTGTCTCGGACAGAAATCGTGGCATGCTGTGTTCGTATCTGTGTGTGTGTGTGTGTGTGTGTGTGTGTGTGTGTGTGTGCAGACTGGGAGAGACCTGACGCCCAAAGGGTGGGGGAAGTGCAGGCAGGAGGACAGATGGTCTCCCTCATGGTGGCTGAAATAAAAGAGGGAATTAGAGGACTCCAAGGTGTACACTCTGACGGCAATTACAGCAAATAGATTGGAAGTGGACCTCCAGGCACCCTGGGAGGCAGCACCGCGGGGGAGAGCTCCACCTCACTGCATCTGGTTCGTACCCCCCTGAAAAACAAGTCCAGACAAAAACCACACACCCCGTCTCTCCTTTAAAAGACCTTACTGACCATTAGCATATGACTGTATATCAGAATAAGTGTCAGAACATAAAACAAAAAAATAAACTTCATGCGCACTGCAGAGTTTGAAATGGATTTCTATATTACCATTTTTCTAGGTTTAGATATGTGGTTGAAGGATTTGCAAAACCAATTTCAGACATCCCTGGGAGCTGTTTTGGTTAGTTATTCTGCTGCCTGAAGGAGTTTGAAAACAGTCAATTATTTTTGTCTTGCTTGCTTCCGCCCATTGATTCTCAAACGATTTTCACTGCCCCTCCAAGTAAGGATATGCAGCAATTGAATTAAATAAGCCCACCCAATCAATATAAAATACGTAACACATCACGCTCCTCTTTCATAGCCTGTGGAAACGGAGAATTCATTGCAGATGAAAAATACAAACAAACTGAAAGATACTTTTATGGATCTATGGAAGGCCGTTATGAAGTTTATGGATAGCCATCAAATATTTTGAATATAAAATATTTAATACATTACTTCTGGCAGTGCTGTTGTGCACAGAATTTCAAACAGAATTTGGGCTGCATGTCTTTTCTTTTTCCAAAGCCATTTAGAGCAGTAGGGATCAGCAGATTCCATTAGCCTTGCCCTGTGGCTGAATGAGGGAGATACCATTTGGAGAATGCGTCTGTAACCCCAAAACCTTGCGTTCCCATCATTGCATAAATGATAAAGACACTGGTCTAATGAAACAAAAGACTCCCTGCCAAAGTCGGCCATAAAAATAACATTTGGGTTGAGAGAGACCTTAAGCTCATGCATTAACCTCAGAAAAGTGCCTCGACTGTCACACCCACACTGTAAGACCTGTGATGCCAACTGCTACTGAAATATACAAAAGACAACGGTGATAAAAAAGTTAAATGATATTTCTGCGTCACTTTATAGTCCAGTGAGTAATTACATTACAGGGTGAAGATCCGGTGGTTAAACTGGAACCCTACGTGGCCAAAATGGCTATTCATAGCAATATATTTCATGAAACATCTCATGATGATTATGTATTTAATGACATTTGATCCTCACCATACGTATAATGCCTTAACAAAGACACAAATAGATACCGTGGATGTTCCTCATTGGCTTGTACAGAGCGAAATGAGAGTGCACTATTACAAGCCTCACGTAGTCCTGCGAAGATTTACACACCAGGCTTAAAACAAAATGAGAAGTCAGGTTTGTATTGTATACAATGTAAATAAGGCCGACTTTTGGCCCCGTGAGTTATGGCCTCCAGAACTGGCTGCTTTCCCTTGTTGCATAAATTCATGAACAGTAAATCACCGGCTTCTGAAAAAAAAACAAAAAAAAACAAAGGGAAAAAATGAGGGAAAAAAGGAACCAATGCATAAAAGATAATTAGGCAGAGCACACATGTAACCAATCAAAATGTTTGCATGAGTTTAGTTATTTTTACCAACATTATAAGAAGCTGCAGAGGAGGAAACTCTGAGCAGCAAATGCATATCTTAAAAAGTTGTTGCTTGAGTGACGCTAGTTAACAGCAAACGGGTTTCTTTGAAGGTGCAATAAACAGGATTCAGAGCATTTATATATCAGCCATTAGAGGAGTAAAGATATAGTGAAATAATATCTTCGCACAGTGTGTGTGTGTGTGTGTGTGTGTGTGTGTGTGTGATGTGAGCTCACAGGAAGTGGACAGAATCACATCTTATTATCTTTATGCTCTACACTCACTGAATCACGAGCAGCACGTTAAGACATTCTCTCAGCTTGAGGGTAAAAAGGGATGATCATGAGAGTATGGAGGGTTCTGTGTGGAAGTGTGAATTCGACATGTGGCTCATTGTCTTTAAGTTTAAGTTGTTGAAAGATGACCGAGGGCCTCGCTCTGAAAACCAGACGAGCTCACGTTAATTTGCTCCTGTTTTCTTTCTTTTATTCTTATCAAGAGTCCTCCTCCTTTCAGCCTCGACCCGAGGATGTGTGTGCGATCATAACCGTGTTTTTCCGATGCTCGTTCTTCTGAATCACAAAGGTAAATGAGCACTTCTTAATGCAAGAACCCATAAACTCAATGTGCTTTTGAAATGTTCCCAATCTTGGGAGGAGAGACTGAAAACTTCTGCCCTTCAGAGTCAGGACTGCTGTGTTTGTGTTGGATTGGAAAGTCTGAGAATCAAAGGTCTGTTAACCTCATGTGGTCATAAATCATATACAATACTCATTAATATACAAAAAGGCAAATCTGTGGATATGAAATGTTTAAATCTTTCATCCTTTCTATGTTATGTAACTGTGGTTATGTCTGTATGTTTCTAGTAATGAGAGAACAGATGCTGTTGATGCTACATTGACAGACTGACTAACCTTAAATTAAGGTTTGCAACAAAGAAAACGATAATCCAGTTCAGTTCAACATTAAATGCTTGTTTGTCTGTCTGAAGTGTCTGCAGATCAGCTGAGATCCTGCTGCTGTGGACCAACAGCAGCTGCAGGAAACTCCCCGCCTGGAAGAGAAAACACGTTCAGGTAATTACCGAAACAAAAACACACTTTTGCAATGACCCAAACAACCTCACGCAATTCATTTTAATTCTTTTATAAATGAAATGAAACCCAACTTTTCCCAGAGAGCACTTACTCACATGTTGAGCTGAACGTCACTAGTTAGTAGAGTTATATTAAGCTCAGAAACGAAGAATTTCGTGTCCATATCAGTGGTGGAAGAAGTATTCAGATACTTATTGAAGTAAAAGAAGTAGTACCACACTGTACACTCGGTTGTAGGTAAACATCCGACATTCAAAACTCCCTTGTATTGGTAAAATTCACATTTTATATATTATTTATGCATAAAATACAGATAAAATGAAATAATATAATTCTCATATACTTGTATTCTGCCTGACAGATTCATCTATTATACTTATTTTATGTTTTGTATTACAATCTGTAGTAGCTAGTATCTAAAAGTGTAAAATGTACAGTATTTCCCTCTGAATTTTAGTGTAGTATGATAAAACGTGTACAAATATCTCAAAACTGTACAGCAACAGAGTAAGTAAGTGTATTTAGCTACATTCCAGCGCGGTGCAATTATGTCAAGCCAGATCTCCCACATTTGTCATCAAAGCGTTTAAACATGTGCAGCACAGAGTGATGACAGAATATCTCATTGACCTGATAATCTGCCTGCAGACAGATGATGGTATTTCTGTGTGAATATCATGTGATCCCACCAAGAGATTTATGATTCTTCCACAAACAAACGCATAAAACGTCAGACTAATAACCCAACGCAGCTGCAATAAGCATAAGTCTGTGCTTTTGTCTTAAATGTAATCATCATAAAAAACATTTAATCAAAGGAAAATAAATCTTATCAGATATTTGAAGTCTTTAAAGAACTATTCAATATCCTCCATGAATGATTTTAATAGAGTGAGTCATATTTCAGGTGGCCTGCTTTTCAGATTGTATCACTGCTCAACATTTGTCACCTGTCAAATTATTTTCCCCCCACATGTCATGTTCATTTGTCAAAACAGCGTTGTTCAAAGTTGCCTACTGCTTCACGTCCAACTAAATCAGATTTGGGAGGAGGGAGGAGGTGGGGGCGGATTTTTATTTGGATGTCATATTTATGCTAATGCTAGAATAATAAAATTGTGCAGTATACTAAATATCATTTATCTAAGTCTCAACGTGTTTAAGCAAATATCAGGACTAATGACTGGACCGTAAAGTGTGAATGAGCAGTTGAACATATTTAATCAGTCCCCAGAATAGAGAAACAGCTGCTGCAGACATCACCTAAATAGGAGTCGTTTGCCAAAAGGGAAAACAATTGCAGTCCTGTTCAATGTGAAGTGAAATTGAAATCATTACATTGAAAAAAACCTGAATTTTGAAAGAGCGTTTAACCCCTTCCCAATGACGGGAGCTGGACTTGGCTGGAGTCCAGACCACCAGAGGCAGCAACTGTTCCCAGGCTGGAGACTTACTGCTGCCTCTTACCAGGGCTTTAACACGTTAATATTTCTGCAGTGTCTGATCAATGCCAGAGAAAACCATTTCTTATCATTCTTCCAGCTACTTAGAGCCACATCTGAATTACGGTTGGGGTATCCGATGCACATTTATTCTTCCCTCCTGACAGTTTTATGGAACTCATTATCCGCTTTGTGGCCATGGCTGTGAATGGAGAACCTGTGGGGGTTTTATGTGTAGCCAGTAGCTCCTCCACTGACCACATTTAATGTCCTCTCAGAAACAAAAAAAAAAAAAGAGGCGGGTCGAGTTGGGATGGGGGGGTGGTTGAGGGTGGTGGGGGGGTGCATCCAAGCTCCCTTTGACAAGAGCAGCAAGCTCCGCTCACAGACAGAGTGCCAGTGTTGAGTCTGTTGACGTGAGGGTGAGGGCACAGACCGAGAGCCAGACCAGGGTTTTATTTACCTCAGGTGCAGCGGCTCATTATAATGGTGTTAATGAGGAGCAGATGTAGCCGAGTGGAGCAGGAGGAGGGGAGGAGGAGGCGGCTGGAGCGGCGAGGTGTGGCCTATCCAGGGCAAGCCTACATGGAGGTCCTGTCCAGGGATTCCCAAATCCCCCGCTCTCGCTCCAACCAACACGCCCGCTCTTCACGTGTTAATATCTACTCAGCAAGTGCTATTAGCAAACACTGAAAACTGCCTACCGCAGTCATTTGGTGATCCCCCCCCCCCCCCCTCCTCCTCCTCACAACGGCTCGGCTGAAAGGTTATTGGGATGGTACTGTATAGTCATGAATGATTTAGACCCATGAGGCACCATCTTGTTTGTGTTGTTGGAACAAGGTAAACTATATTTTTTTATTATCTTCAACAAATCCCATGCAAATATCAAAACAGTCAATTCATGATTTCAAAGCCTCATGAAGTGAAATACCTCAGTTGTTGATCAAAGACTATTAAAACACATCAATGAGCTTGTTTTTTTCTTTAGTCAATCCCACATGCACTCTCCTTCACGCCATTAATACTCACTTCAACAATGCATATTAATCCGCACCAGAAAATAGTTCCCGATAAATGCACTGAACAGTACCCTGCTAACATTTCGTAAAAGTGAAACAACATATTTGTTAGATTAATTAATTATTTGATTTAATGTGTCGACAACTATAGAGAATTTCAAACAAATCTTTATTTATATCCATTAAACTGAAGGCTATCAATTTGCTATAAGAATTAAGAGTAAGAACATATAAGATTTTCAGCACCAGAAAAAAAGGACCCTTCATAAATCTGTGATATGGCTGTGTATCCGTCCCTTCATGCCGGCCCTGAATTCCTCAGGACAGAGAAATGCAACCCCTCTGTTTGTGACAAGCCCCCTTTTTTTTTGTGCTGACAATGGAACGGCTTCAGCTTTGAGTTTGCCATTGTGACTTCTTCACCGACGGAGCCCTGGCAGTAATGATCTCCATGAGCCCTCTGTGCATGCCAATGGTGGGCCATAACAGTCTTTATTCACCATGAAACCTCCACTGGGAGCATCTCGTGGTCCCCAGGACAACAATGCTGGCAGCCAAGCCCACAGTCGGCTGGCTCGTCTTTTACGTTTTTATGGGCTTGGCCTTCCCCCTGCTATTGAGGCAAATGTAGGCCATCAAACAAAACAATTTATGACCCAGTCTAAATTTGACCTTGGGCCTCCTGAAATGCCATTGCCCTCAGAAAATGTAGGAAACCTTTGAATGAAAAGTTGTATATATATATATATATATATATATATATATATATATATATATATTTATATATATTGATATATTTTCAGCCTGCTTGTCATTACACGAGAACGTTTCACTCAGGAACAAAGTGCAGCATGGGAGTTTTGTTCCAAGCTGCCGCGCATGACGGATCCTGCTCAACGTGCTCATATCTATCATATCTTAGGATCAAAGCCTCCGTATTAGAGATAATAGTGTTGTCGTTGTGCCTGGAGCAGAGAGCGGCTGCAGCTTTTTTACTGCCTGACCTCAAATATTTCTCCGCTATTCGTATGTTTTAGTTAGTGATGCAACACGGTGACCTGCTCAACTTTTGCCTTCTGGTTTGTGAGCGGAGCTGCAGGGAATTCCTTATTTACTGCAGGGGTGTGCCTCGCCTTGTCTTCATTCACCAGCACATGTTAGATTGCTGTCTCTCGCCCCGCTGCAAAGCTTCAGTTGTTTACGGCTCCAGTTGTTTATGGCTCATCCTTTCTAGGAAGTGGAAAACCCCATGCTATGTGGCTTCAGATTTTTCCGATTTGTGTTGGTCTCACTGGTTTATTAATTTGTATTTTAATAAACAAATATTCACAAAATCCAAACATAAAATAAAAATATATGAACACAAAACTGTGTCTCTGCTACATTAAAAACAAACACTTACAGTAGATACCAAAAAGAAGGAACATGCATGCATCTGCAGCCGTATAAATTACAATACATCATTGCGGTTTTAAATGCAAAAAACAAACAAATGTATTCCTCTGAATATGTGTACACATGTGTGCTGGGCTCCTGCGTTTGCTGTGGAGAGTGACCACGAAGCATGAATGATACAAGATGGAAGAAGGGCTCTCCATCTCTGTATGTTATATGGATTCTTCTCACGCATTTCCCTCTGAGACAAGGGGTTCAGTAATCTGTATCCTTTAGTGAGAGAACCCCATGGAGATGCATTAAAGAGATAAATTGGTATCATCCCCAGTGTGACAGACTCCTCATCTGTCTCTGCTCGCCTCCATTGATCACAATTTATTTTATTTGTGTTGTTTCATTATTAGGCGGAAGAAAAGCATTGCATTAATAAAGCCCTGATTATAAAGTTAAACAGAAATGCTATACTGTTACACAGGAAGCCGGGGTTAAGGCACGAGGCTCCCGAGCGCCTGCCCTTGTATCTTCTTACAGAATAAACTGAGATCACAGGCGGCACTGATCATTCACTGGAGAACTAATTCATTTTTTAACGATTATCAGCCTCTCCTGGACTGGACACACTTCTCTAAATAGATCAGTTAAATCCTGCATTTCCCAGTAGTCTCGTCATATCCCAGACAAAGATAAGATATAAGCCATAAAAACTCTTTTAATATAAACATGATATCAATATTGAAAGCGATGAGATTATAAACTTTCAGATGAAATGAAGAAAGATTGGCTAAAAATGTAATGTATTGCTGGAAACAGTGTTTTATTTGTTCCTAATAACCAATGTTCGGAAAAATCTACTATTATAGTTTCTTAAACTAGATAATTTACTTTCTCTCAGAGTAAATTACTTGAGTTTGTAATGAAATATTTGCAAGTATATGTTTCATCTCATTGGTGGGAGAAGTTTTAAGAGATTATGTAAAAGGAATCAAAATCCTCTCTTCTGAATTGTAGACAAATAAAAGTATTCATAAAATGTACTTATATCTGTGTGACTGTGCATATTCAGAGAAGAGATTGTAAAGTTTCCATACAGCTATTTTTTAGGACTAACAATACTGAACATTAAATATAAAGGCAGAGTCGATCCTGAAGTTTGAGGGGAGATGAACTGTTTTACTATGGAGCACAATATTTTACTTTCCAATCCACGGTAATCCAGCTGTCGTGTTAAAGTGTTGAATCACTGCTCTTACTAGAGAACCGTAAAGCAAAGCAGTCACACAATTCAAACACAATATGACATATTTTATCTTCAGGCTCCAAAAGGAATGAGCCTAAACTCCCCCGGTGAAATCTAAGAGTCTGTAAAGCTGGACTGAGCCAGTGGGCTGTATCCTAAATACATTAGTAAATAAATAGATTGATGTATATGCTGAACATTAACAAGGACTGTATTTAAGAGCAAATCTTACTAAATGAAATGCAGTAAAAGTTGGATCTCCTCTGTTTCTGGCTCAGGTCACAGCGGAGAGGCGGCCAGCATCAACACTGTGGTGAAAGGCCAGGGCCGAGCGCCGCGGGCCCCGACTGTAAGTCACGAGGTGATGTGGTAATGTGCCGACAGCACAATATTTCAACACCATTTTAGAGCGCCTCGACTTAATATTTTTGCTTATGAGCCCAATACGAGTCACCATAAACACACTCGGACACACAGCAGCCTGGATTTGCACTTATTTCTGCTCCATTTGAGAGCTGATCCGGGATCAGTGACCAGGCTGTGGTGAAATTCACACTGAAACAATACAGACATTACAGGTATTTACCTTTAGAGTAGCATTCTCACACGAAGACACCTAATGCTGTACATGTTTGTGACAAGGTGAGAGATTTATTGAGCCAAAAATGTACAAATTATTTGAAATAAAACCACAATATTACTGGTTTAGTGGTTCTAGATGATGCCACATTGCGTCATCTAGAACTAGCCATCTAGTAAGAATAATCCAGGCTGGAATTAATTTCCTCCCTTTTTAACTGCACGTCACAAGAGTTGCTGAAAGCCCTTTTTTCCCCACATTCTCAAACCTCAAGAAACAAGCCAGTAGGAGTCATCTGATCCAAATAAAATAAGTTGTGAAATGTGAAATAATGGTCACACGCCCTGTGAGATTTAGTCGCGGATGCGTGGCAGCCTGAGTGTGACAGAACTAGAATGGGGTGCTCTGGATGCCCACATGTCATGTGCTACACGCCCCTCGTACAGCAGGAGCTCCTGTTTAAGGTTATTTTTACCCCGGCACCTGGAGGTGGTACAGACTTGCTCCGGCCTGCACATTCTTCTCCCCCGGCACAATCAGGTGTGAGAGCAAGCGATCTTCATTCACCGCAATTAAGATTCTGCCTTCATCTTCTCCTGGTACACAATTACTGTTCTGCTGCTGTTTGCTCTAATTGCTCTTTCTGCGGGGATTGGTGGGAAGCCAGTGATTGTGATGGGTCGGGGATTATCTCCTTTCCTTTACTCTGTCCCCTTAAAAAAAATAATTTGTAAACTCCCCGGTGTAATTACTGAGCCTCATGATTAATTGTCTATTGAAATTAGCGCAGGCCTAGCTTTCATTTTTACTACATGGAATATTAATTAATGTTAACGCTCCCCTTTCCTTTTTTTTCACCCTTTTCTAAAGCACATCATTTGAATATTCATCGTGGTGTTGAAAAATGGGCATGAGCCTGAGTCCGAGTGCTGACACTTGGCTATCACAAAAAAAATTGTATATCCGGAATTAAAAGATGTGTTTTGGGTCATAAATAATATTTACAGGAGGTCGACAGGTGAAGAAAGCAAGCTCTTATTTAAATCATGTCTCATCTGTTAGTCGAGACGTGTCAGGGAATATGCAAAGCAGCATCTCAGCTTTTGTTTTCCTTTAAGGGGGGAAGAATACTCACATTTAATTCAGTTTGTTTATTTAACCCTTGTGGGAAAATGACAAGTTGAATAAGTGCCATGTAATCACATTCAGCATATTGTCATACAATAATGTAAAGAACGCAATGTCACCTTGAATAAAGCCTCCACCAGAAGAATACATTTGGTTAATAATATGGAAATTTACACTATAAGGTCCGAATCAGACCAACATTAGAATATGTCCATATTCTATCAAGTAGAAACAAACCCGCAGTTCACACTTGTGTACAGAATATGACACCAAATACTGTATAATATGATGTTTAATCACATATTTGTGGAGGCGATAAAGCAATATGTTTTATTTCAATGTCTGAAGTTGACCTTCACGAATAAAAAGAAAATTATAAAAAAAACTATTTAAACTGCACTTTGCAAAAACAACATTACAAAGTGCTTCCACATAAAAGATAACGGTGTTTATGGAGGTGCTGAAAGCCCCGGCGTTAAGACGTCAACTTCTCCTTCACCCTTACAAAATTTACTCCACACTCCCGAACAAAAGTGACATAATCAAAGATACAGTGAATGTTGACGTGCTGAGTGACGTGATGAACACTGTCCTGCTGCCAAATGTGCACGCTATTACTCACGGTTGAAAATAATCCCCAAACAAATACACTATTTACTCCTCGTTTAAGCACCATTTGTTTAAAACTACAGCGCCCAGCTGTTTAAGGAAATTGTTTCACCTTTTTAAAAAATATTCAAATCTATAAACGGCAGGTTTCATGATTCGTTGACAATAAGAAACAGAAATAGAAAAGTGGACTCAGTAGGGAGCCAGATCTCTGCCAGGTGTGTCTACAAGGGCCGCTGCTGTTTCACTGAATGAATACAAACCCACGATTTCCCCTCCCGTCTAGACCTCGCAAGCACATCAGACACGTTTTTCACTGGAATGACTCACGCAACAGATACGCTCTCATTTTATTCCCTGCAGCTGTCTGCGCCGGCTCCATGCAGCTTACTGGGTAACCCTCCGTGTTGTTTTACACTTCCTCTGCCAGACGAACCGTTGGATGCTCACCGGGTGCTAACTAGCTAACGTGATCGTTTTGCATACTTACATACATGTGCAAAAGTCAACGATAAAACAGTCAATAAAATGTGTGTTTAAATGTTTTTCCCAAAAAGTGTGGATCACAGAAACCACAAGGGATGTTTCGTCCTGCAAGTATAGATTAGTACAAAAAATATTAGGCTGATGGGCCGCAGACAGACAGACTCATGCACACACTCACACACGGGTGCACGCATAATCTCCTGGCCTTTAATCAAGCTGAAAGAATAAAGCTTTAAGAGCATTTTTTATACATAAAACATAACATTTTTCGTCTTTGTCTCCGTGCACCACGAAATCCAGTCGACCTTCATCTCGCCTTACTCAATCCACATTCAGATAAAGGGATCACACCTGGCAGATCAAACTAATGTCTTCACCCCTCAGCATCTCTGAATAAAATCGCGGCCGCTGTGAAACGGCTGTGACATAACTTGATCCACGCAGTGACGGCGCACACCACCGCTTGCACCCCGTAATACATCAGTGCCAGGAAACAGTGGACGTGGAGACACGGCGATTGAATCAGGGGCCACGGGGCCTCTGGGGAGAGTTCATCTACACCAAACCAGCAGCAAACACACAGGATCCCTCGAAAAGTGTCTACTGGAAGTAGATTTCAGGACTTTGCAGTCATTCATTCGACTACTTCCTGACTAAGCACACGAAAAAGTGAAAAAACAAAATGTCTTAAAGTCAAATCATACGTCGCATGGAGACCAAACCTTGGAAAACAAAATCTTTAGCAGCTTATCTTCAGTGTAAATCAAGGTGAAACCGAAAAACAACCAATTGAGTTTAAGTGTTTGCTGCATTTATGTCGTGCGTACATCATTTTTAAATGACTCGTGTAACTTTAAATGAAGCACATAAAAGTTGTCTTGACGACGGTGGACTTGGCTTGAAGCAGCGCAAACATTAGTGCTCACCTTATTGTTTTACAATTCACATTTGATTTACAGCTGAGACGCCTACAATTTATTTTCCGTGAGCATAAACAATTAAGTGTTTATTGCCGTCACTCTGCGCTTCCTTCTTTATGTCTTTATGACTCATCAGCTGTTATACATCTCACTGTACCGAGACATATCATCGTTCTGCTGCCATAAATGACCAATAACTTTGACAAATGACGATAAAATTGCATATCAGGGAGCTCATAGAAATCTGATTTTCAGACATGTTATGGGGTTGGGCATTTTTAACATGAAGATTACATACATATTCAATAATAGTCTGTTATTGTAAGGTTGACAAAGGTATTTTGCTTCAGATTTAGTCTCTTTGGGAGTAATAAAGCAATTTTGTGTCATTGTTTTGTCATTAAAATACCATAATAATAATCCTATGACCCTGAATACGACTATGCCAGGACAGAGAATATGGATGTATGATCACCTGTATGTCCTTCTTCCTCGAAAAGAAAAATTAATATCAATGAATGGATCATCTTGTGTGCATGTTTGGTTCAGTTTAAATGGGAGTTTATGGGAGTTCTGATGCCTTGTATTTGTATGGAGAATTATCCTGACAATACTTAAAAGAAATGAAAGATCCCATTGGATGGTGCATAATTATTTGCAGCCAATGAAACAACATGCAGCAATTACAGATGTGTTAATTCATTTAATTTGCCATATACCAAAAAAAAGACGATGCGCTTCTTTAACAAATCTGTAAAACCCTTGATGATGGCAAGCGAAGGAAGCCAAAATGATTGAGACTTTCCACACCGTGTAAAAATGTTGATGATTTGTGGAGCTGTACTCCGAGAGGCAGCATGTTGGTGCATTAAATAATATCACACTGTTATTTTCTTTATTTGATTTTGAGTAATAACCACTAAAATTAGTTTTATTGTCCGACTGGAGACTACCTGCTGTATACATGCAGGAATGCTTCTCTCTGAAAATATGATACCTTATTAAATAGTTCAATACTATGCTAATTAGTGAGATTAAACTGCTTTTGGCTCAACAGGAATAGTAACTGATTTAAAAGAAGTTCTCCATCTGCAATATTACAGCTTTTCATGATTTGTTGACAGTAAGAAACATATAGAACTTATCCTTTAATGTGGCTGATTGAATAAAGGCTTTGTTATATAAATGTGTTGTCATCTCAGCTGTAATAAAATCATTTATTATTACCAGCTTTGTTTCTGTACCTGCTGTCTTCTGGCTGGGAACAAGGACAAGTGACTAATTTTCCTTACAAGTGTTGGAGCTCGCCCCTCCCAAAAAGAAAGCGGGCTCCATCCCATCTCCTACACCGCCGTGACCCCAATCCTCTCCGGAGTTGCGCCGCTTCAAAGTAGCCTGTGTTGCCATAGTTACCTCCTCCCGGCTACTTTGTAAGGTCACCAGCTCTGGTGAGCTCTTCCCTCAGAGAACAGGCATAACTAATGTCCTGCAGGTTCAGGCTTGATGTAAATAGTCTCCGCTGACAGCCTACTGTACAAATACTCAATTACGTTTGCTTAAAGGAAATGATTTGTTGTAACAGTGAGCACTCAACTTGTGTGACATCAGCGTTGCCTGGGCAACGGTGGCTGATTGCACAGGCTGGAATTAGGTATTGATCAGAGGAGGGGGCCTGGCGCCAGTGAGGGACTGGAAGCGATCCGCCACTACGATTTACAGAGGATGGGGGTGGGGGTGAACCTGCACACTTCGCCCCAGCTCAGAGAGCTGAAAACCCCTCAGGAACCAATTTACACACCGCTACAGTGCAATATCTGCAGCAGTCAATAATGGAAATCTGATGCCCCCTCTGCCATCAATGTGACCGCTCCTCTGCCTCTCGTTAGAGCACCTTGAAAGTTCTAGGCCAATCTATAGACACAATGGATTTCCAATGGTGTAGGGATATTTTGACTTTGGTATTCTCCGTGTAATTACACCTCCAAGTAAAGGTTGCAGCTTTAAACGGGATCTGTCCTTTGTAGTCCGTTTAAAAGGAATCCTTCTTTAATTTAATCATAATCTCGTCAAGTTCATACTCTGCTCACATTATTTCAAGCCGCTCGCTCTCTCCGTCTATTTACTAGTCAGCAGGCGGTGCTTAGGGCTCGGCTCCTGCTGACACACGTGTGATTTAAAATGCCACTCAAATAGCTTCTTCACTGAATGAATTAAGAGCCTTCAGCGTATGTCAGTGTGGGTCTGACATCACTGCGTACTTTCACGTGCACAGTGTGTTTGTGTGCATGCTTGCACTGGCTGGGTCAGATGTAGGGACTTGCTTTGTATATAATGACACTTGGTTGTCATATAAGAGCCTTTTTTAATGAATTTAAGTTTAAAATCCAAATTAAGCCAAATTTTTTAGCATTTTTTGCAAGCTTGTAAGTCAAATGTAATTAAATTATTTAATCGAAGGGTGCCGGATATGAAATCAGCAGAGATTCCTTGACAATCCTTTTTAATTAAAAATGTTGATATTATATCAGAAGTGTGTTTAAATGTGCTTTCTACTGGATGTGTGGAGTTTTTATGCTCTTCACGTGTTCGTGTGGGTTTTCTCTGTGGTTTCCGCTCACACCAAAAGACAAGCATGTTAGGTTTCGGGAGGCAAGGCCCCCGACTTCACAACAGACAAGCAATGAGCTGTTTCTGTTCAACAAATGATGTGTGAGACTCGAACTTTTATTAGGACATCAAACATCAAACTCCCTCCCGTAGGGGAGTTATTTGTACCAACAAAAAATCAGTCACGCACATGAGGTACATCTCACACACACAGTGCTGAGTAGCTGATTGTGGTTTAACAAAATGTTTCTCTGAAGCTGAAACCAGCTGTTGAACCCTGAACGTTGAAGCCTGTTTTTCTGCTGCAGAGGCGTCATGCAAACACAGTCTGAATCTGGACAGAAGTGAAGTCACTGGAAGAAGGTAATGCCATGCCTTGATGGAGCCAATCACATTCTTGACCAGAAAAACGCCCTCTCCTGGCAGCGCTCTGTAGTGCAGTCCAGAGTGTGAAATAACACCTTGTGACATCTGAGGATGTTTAACCCTGCAGGGGTCACCGGAGCCAACGTTCCTCCGTCTTCATAGGGAAGCCTCCTCCAGCTGTCTCTTTTACATTACACACACCTGGGAGACGTCAGCCACTTGTCTCATCACAGGAATCGATTATAGAATACATTTGCCATAATGTGATGTGTGCATATTAAAGTAGAGCCTCAAAGGCAACGGTGACTGCCTCTTTAATAGAATCCAGCTATCATCAAGAGTAAATTCCAAGACCTCAATGTAATGGAAAAAAAAAAGCGCCTGTTTGATCTCCCCTAAGCTCTTGTGTGGAGTCTGAAAGGCCGGGCCGCGGTCACAGCGACGGGGGGGGAAGGTTGATGTCACCAAAGACACATTCGCCGCAAAGTTATGGCACCATCATCAGCAAAGCAATGACAGCTTCATAAAGTTTGATTTAATCAGACAGGAGAAATTGAACCATTATATGACATAATCTACAACTCTGCGGTGATATATCGGAAATGTGATGCGCTACGGTGCTGATTAGAATTCATCCCTTTGCGTGCAATCCTTGAGAGTCTAATATAGAAAGCAGCTTGAAACGAAAAATCTTTACAACATAACCACCTGCTTGTGTGTGTGTGTGTGTGTGTGTGTGTTCTTGTTCATTTTCATTTTGTGTAGTATTATTACACATTGGCTGGTGCTGCAAGTTGTACATGTTTTTTTTGGCTCATTCCTTATAGCAGGTTCAATGTCATCTCTTTGTTGTCTCCAAATGCAATCAATGAAGGTCTTCCTAGCATCCACTGAAAGTCAAACCCAACCTATCTGCGGCCAGTCGGAGCCGTTCTGTCAAATCGAAGAATCAAGCCCATATTTCTTGGAGTCATGTTGTGCTAGTCCTCACTCCGGTTTGTGTGTGCCCTCGCACCTAATATACAAAAGATCTATTGAAATATGCATGAGGCCCATGATGCCTGCACTAAAAATACACTCAAATAGGGAATACATTGACAGCTCTGTTATTGAGCTCTCCTTGAGCTTCCTCTGTCACAGCAGCCACAGATCGCTCTCAAGACTCATGTATTATCAAAAGCATGCAACACCGCTCTCTTTCTTCCTCTCTGACATGCACACACACAAACCTATATCTTCCTCTCACACTCACTCGCTTTTTTCTTTTTCTTTTTTGGGGTTAATATGCAAATTCACAAACATCCAAATCAATTCAAAATCCACACTTTTCTTCCCTAAAATAGTAGAAATCTAAACCCAGTTGCACCTAGACTTGTTGTAACATGAATGTTTTCTAAGAAGGAATACAATTTTAAACTGCACCATATAAATCGTGTTCGTAGAGATGCTATTATACACGTTATACTCATAGCCAGTAACCGTTGAACAGCTCACATTAGCTTGCTAATAAATGACCACTTTACAACGGGGGAGTAAAATCGATATACACTTTCTGACCTGACACGGACCTAAGATTACAAAACATTTTGCCACTATCCGTCAATCCATTATCAATCACCGCTCTTCCTGTTCGGGGTCACGGGCCGATCCCAGCTGACATTGGACAGGTTGTCAGACACAGAGCTGATAGAGACAGACACATACTTTCACAGTTTAGAGTAACAAAGATGTCTTTGGAAATTTGGATTTTTTGCCTAAATTACCAAATACGGTTGTGTTTTATCTGATATTTCCCTGATATACACTTCTTCACGTAGCATGTATGAACAAAACATATTCACATTTACAAAGGATTGCTTCAACGCTGTATGTATTGGCTCCCTAAACCCCTAAATATCTTACAGGTTGCTCTATTGGAATGGATGGCATTAAATATGTTTTCTAAACGATTTATATACATAAGTAGTTGTAAAATATAAAATTAAGACATTTCAGATTTAATGATGCAACCACATTTATGCAGTCAGTAGTTTGCTAGTTTTTCCTTCAAACATGTGAAAGGACTACACTACCCTACACACCACCTTGAATTTAGCTAGGGCAACCAGGGCTTAGTGGCTTTTTGAAATACACCCCAAGGCACCATGTGTATAAATGTAAGGAGCAGTTAAAACCAACCACCTTCAAAGTAATTTCAACAATTATTCCTATAATACAGCCAAGGCCTCGTTTTACTACCACAGATGATCTAGAGGGCAGAGTTTTATGCCACATTAGTCGCTGCTCTACCATAAAGAACGATGAAGGCATAGAAATTGGCCACCAACATACATGTGCAGACCCTTTTTATTTGACATAATATGACATAAAAGCAGGGCTCATATCCTGCAAAGCCCCTTTCCGTTATCGGTTCTGTTAAAACAGTTTTTGCAGCAAACTGCACTGTTGTCATGTCCACTTTGACAAAAGTGGTGATGCTTTACAGTTTCGGACTTCGGGGGCCAAATTGGTCGGCAGCAGTACCGGCTACACCTCCGTAATTGGGCAGATTTTAGAGAGGTGGTATGAAATACACCCCTGCAACTTTAATAAGTTCCAGAGTCCTGGGCTCCAGGTTGCTGCTCCCAAGGTGCTGGTCTGAGTTAGCTAACATTTATCACATAAACATCTAACACCACTCCTGCTAAAGCAGACAAATGCCTTCCTGCTCTGCAATCCCTTCCGTAGCCATCAGAATCAGGGCAACAAATCCAGCTTTAATAGTTATCTATGGAGTCTCTCGCATGCAATGAACACCCACATTTATTTCTCTGCTTTCTCCCGATGAGGGTAAGTGGATCAATTAGTGAAGACTACAAGTTCAGCATCTTTACACATAGTATCAATTGTTAAGTTGAGCAACAGCAGGTCCCCAGATTATCTCAGATCTGTACCTCCCCTCACTCCCATCCCTCCTTCTCTCCCTCCTCCAGATCCAAAGCTTGCCTCATTACAAATGATCCTCTGATACACACAACCTTGGCATACACCTTCTTGCTAATGGCCCACGGATTGATTTTTAATTAGCAACAGTTTGGATGGTGGCCAACTCAAATGGACTTTTATGAAAAACTAATCACCTTTTAGCTCCAAGTGTTAAAAGGTGTAAGCCGACTGTTTGAAGCTTTATCAGTGTTTGGATATTCAAAATAAATGAAAACGACTTATTCAAATTATTCGTACATTTGCACGTTTCGTTCTGGTATCGCCGAGGAAGTTATCACCATACAAAGAGTGCAAAGATGACCTTTCTTAAAGTTGTGTGCCGAGAGGATGGCGGTGGAGTTGATGAAAAGTGGGTCAGGTCAGATATCGTCTCAGGGTTGCTGAACATTTTTTTGGGCCAATGAAATGTCAGTCCACATTAAAAACAAGCAGGTCAGATGAGACCAGAAACTGTGTACCGAGCGAGTTCATCTGGCATGAGTTCATTGTCAAAGTGTACCCAGCTTTAATAAACTGGGTCAGTATTTATGGCAAAAAAAAGAGACATGAACAACATCTGCAACATTTTAGGCCCAGATGTGATCTGCTGGGTCGAGTCCACGAAGTCTGCTGCAGAAAAGTACACATGCTATCCTTCACCAACCGAGGATTGTGGGAATGTTTTTTCGGCCTCAATTTCACACGTTATCATTATTATTCAGATTGTTGGAGTTTATTCTACTATTAGTATTTTATTGTAATTATAATTGTTGAAAATCCCAAGCACCCTTTTTTCTTTTTCTTTTTTACTAAACTGTCATTCTGTTATGTTATTTCTGTGTCTACTTTTACATAATCAACTTCTCTGCATGTTAGTCCATACTGGAAGAACCTTTTTTTCTCCCTTCTCTGTTTTTTGTTGGTTGTTTTTTATGAAGCCCTTTGAGGCAAATTTGGGGTTTTGGGGCATGATAAATAAAAAGTAATCAACCTGACAGTGTATGTTGCATGTTATATTGTTTAAATACTATTTATAAATACAGTGAAAGAGAATGCTGAGTATTAAGAAGAACAATATCTTTAGGATTTACGAATAAATGGCAAACATTCGGGGGGAACAAAGTGTAGAAAGTTCAAGCCTGACATGAAATCATGAATGTCTGAGACTTGCTCTTAGCACGAATATAGGAAATTGTGTGTGGACATGAATGGGCAACACATGAAATCAACATGAAATCTGCAGAAAATGTGTTTTTTTTTTTTACTCAAACCTGTCAGTGAATAAGATGAATGACAGAGTCTGCTGTCCACAATCCACAGTTTACTCTGCATATTGCATGGCAAATGTTTGTGTGCTTTATTTGCCCGTATGTGTGTTTACCTTGCTCGGGGGGGCATTCATGCTTTCCTGGGTGTTCAGGACTATCACACTCGCTGCAGCTCACACACACACACTAGCACATCTGACCTAACAATCCACTCAACAGTAATTTATCGGTGTGATCCATCATTATCATGTTTTATTATGGCCACCGTTGGAGATATAATTCACAAATAGGCACACGCTGTAGCGATGACAGTGAGGGAGAGGGATGTCCTTTACCTTCGTCCTCTGCCAGGAGCCTTCAGGAGTCTCTGCGGGCCTGTATGCAGGAGACCAGAGCCCTGAATGGGCAGGGAAGTTGGGGATCTGGGGAGCAGTAGCCTGCCCCTCTTAGCCCACTGCATTGTGGGCCAGCAGGACTCCCATTAAGTGCCAGAGGGACAGAGAGAGAGAGAGAGAGAGAGAGAGAGAGAACTCGCCACAGCAACAGCCAAGCGGCATCGGTGCCATGTCACGTGACCACGTTTGTATTCGGTAGCCATAACTCAATGCCTGTGCATGGGGATTGATCCCAGGCTGGACACTCCCCTGAGGAGCCCTGGCACTCAGTGGAGTTTGATCCCTCAGATTAATGCAATAGGGATTCCCGGTCCAGGCCTTTGTCTCTAGCCAAACACTTAACGTTCCCCCGAATTTGTATCCAGCAAAGGTTGAGTCCCATGTTTATTTGGGTAATGAATTGCTGTAATTAATGCACCTATTGATTCCTCCTCAGTGACTCCTACAAAGGCCAGTCCGATATCTAATTTAAAGGGAGTGGGAGTGTTAGCAAGAGGATGAGGAAAGGGGAGGAGAGCCCCATGTATAGGCAAAACAATTGCACTATGTGCTTGCAGAATGAAAGTGTAATTGTTCAATGAATCACATTTGAATATATTCAATTAAATCCTTCAAGTTGAGGGCGTTCGTTCTCTGCATGTGGCTGTTATATCACTTTGGCTTCCCTCTCGCGTTGTAATAAAAATGTAAATCCTCCGAGGGCATCCGAGAGCCGATGAGGACGTTTGCCAAGTAGCATCCCAGCGCTCTGGTGTCACGCTAATAACCACAATGCAATTTTCTCACACAAACAGGCAAGAGTGCATTAGCATATAATCCCCTGGAATTATGACCATACTAATCTCCATCACTGTGGCCTCCCAGAGGAATTCTGGTTGTTCACTCGCAAAAAAACAAAAAAAAAAAACCACTGTGACTGCGTGCAGAGGAATTTTCTGGGCTCCTCAAGGACATGAGGTTTCCAGTTATCGCCCCATGATGAAAATGTAATATTCATTTCCTGTGTGGATCATACGTGCGCTGTGTGGCTCTTGGGTCTTTTCTGTGATCTGAGACCTTTGCGTGCCTCCTTTAATGCTGTTTGTGTCCTTGCCGTGAGCGTGTGTGGCTGTGCCCTGTGTAAACACCCGGTCACCGCCGCCGTGCGACGCCGGACCGCAGAACAATGAACAGCCAGCTGGTCCATCTATTATTGTTTATTGAGGTTCACCTCAAGAATTGCATTTGTCCCCCCCCTGTGAGTAATTACAAGAAAATGAGCCTTTGACCTTTGATGTATATTGGAGAGTAAAACTTTAAGAGTAATATTGTCAATATGTGTGTATTGATCACAACTGTAATTACTACTAAATACCTTGACGGTGCAGAGGTGGCTTTACGTTTGAAAGATATCTGCTGCAAGGTAATAAATAACAACACCGGAGAACAGATAACATAAAGTCTAACCGTGAGGTAGTCCATTACATTTGTTCTTTGCTTACCATTAAGTGTGATATTCAAATTGGTGTGATATCCGAGGAGAGCACAGATTGTGTGAGTAACAACAGTGTAACAGGGCTAGTTATTCAGCCCATTAATAACACACTTTAACTAAATCATCGCCAGCAGTTCAGTCTATTGCATCGGGTTTTCACCATTCTCACAACAATGATGATGAATAATGATTCGTCGTAACCTCCTAGATTTTCTCAGAACCTATGGCATGCCTTATTAAAGACAAAATAGGTAGAAGACTAATTAAGCCCACCAAATAGGAATGACGGCATGCCCAACTGCCAGAGCCAAGTAAGGGCTTGAAAAATGGCTCCTCTGCTATTTCAATTAATCAGTTGTATTTTGCTTAATTTTGTTTGACGTTGGCAGAGGAAACGTCCTCTGGGAGTATCTGTCCTTTGACCACTAATGCTTTAGTAATTCTTCCATCAGTAGAACCGGTGATTGAAGGAATCAAGTGTGCGTGTGTGTGTGTGTGTGTGTGTGTGTGTGTGTGTGTGTGTGCGCACATTCATTTGAGCCAGTGTTTGTTTTCAGGTCCCCACATGCATGACTGTATTGGAGCCTACATATATGCACCTGTTCACGGTACACGTCAGCCTTTCATTCATCCGTTTGTGGTGCGTTCATCGTTTTTTTTTTTTTTTTTTCCTCCCTCCTGGAGACGAGTATGGAGGTTGATTGCAAAGCCCACACAACTGAGAGTGGAACCTGATTAACCTTACAATGACTCCACAAGCATGTGACCACCACTGCTTCCCCTCCTCTCCAACCCGTAGCCCGGGAAGAAGATGCTGAACTTAACCTCTGCTACAGTGATGAATTAACAATAGAAGAATTCAATGCCCCCAGTAATTACCAAACTCTTTGGACAGGGAAACATTTTTCAGCGCTGCCACACAGGTTTGTCAGCATTGGTGGCTTTCACCTGGAATCCTGGGGCTCTTTGCTCTTCCTAACTTTGTTTTCTCTGACGCAGATTAGATCTGCCACCCCATTACAGATTCATTTTCCTAATTTTTCATGTCTGCGCCGCGCCCCATCTGCACAGGGCTGATAATTGTGGGGACCAGCCCTGGTGATTAACATCAGCAGAATTAATTACGCCCGCCATTAAGGCTCCAGGTTGCACACAATGATCAAGAGAAATTAACTTTCTCCCAGGCCCCTAAATCATCTCACCTTCAAGTGGAGTGATGGCAAAGAGACAGGCCCGGAGTCCTGGACCCCGCTCGGCACCTTCTTAACCAAACATGAGGTACGCATCCCGCACCTGCACTTTCTTCCCACCGAGGAGATTATAGCCGTGGCTGATGGGTATCAATTACGCTGCCTTATGTGGAGGGATGGGCAAGGAGTGTCCCGGGTCTGGTGACTAATGGACCTGGGTTGGAGCCACCCTGCAGTTGGAGGCCAGGGAGCTGACTGTTTCTCTGGCCAGGGAGCAGCAGCCAGATGCTGAGGGGCTCGGTTCACCGGCCTGACACACAGGTATATATATCTGCACACCACATTTGACTGTGCAGGCTGGAGGAGGATGGCTGTGTGATTTTAGTGGTTTTTAGGTTAGCCAGAAACTGATCAAGTTGGTTTTCCTATAAAACATTATCTTCATTGATGACTCTAAATGTCCCGTAGGTGTGAATGTGAGTGTGAATAGCTGTATGTCCGCCCTGCGATAGACTGGCGTCTGGTCTTTTATATCGCCAAACAAATGTTAGGCATGAATTCACCTGGGTAATAGGGACACAATATCATTTTTGCACCTGGTCAAAAGTGATTCCTAATGCATTTAAATAGGAATTACCTGAGGATTGTGTATTATTCCAACTTTATGGGCAACATGTATATTTTAAAGCCTGCTTTGAATACTTAAAATAATTGAAAATGCCTTTGTTTCATCCCCTTTAAGATGTCCTATTGTTATTGCCTTGAAGCCCATACAGTGGACGTGGCTCCTCGGAGAGAGAGTGATGTGTTTGTAAGCTATGCTAATGGAGCGGGCCCCCATGCCCCCGCAGCAGGGTGAACAGTGGTAATGTCAGGAGGAGATAAGCAAATTGCGTCTGTATCATATTGACTTGTCAAGGTTAAGCAGCGTGTGCAGGGGGAGGAGTGAGACGCAAAAAAAAAAAAAAAAAAACTCTCCGTCCTTCTCACTCCCTCGTTCCTTTGACTGTTGAAAAAGATGCATGAGAGGCGCGAGGAGAGGGTGAGCGCGTGAACAAGAGGAGGTAGAGAGGTGGCTCAGCCTTGAGGAAGCAAAACCAACCTCCAAACCCAGAGTCCTGTTGAGATAGCAATCACACGGAGCAGACAACAGACACACGTATCAATGGGGAGGGTTTGGCTCTCTGCTCTCGTTTAGACTGATTTGATTTAGCGCCACAGGATCTAATTAAGCTTAGACCCAAACCTCTTTGGAGTTTTAGCAGCCATATTGTGAATGTCAGGCTTTGAGAAATGGCCATGAGCGATCAAACCTGCGTATGTGTATTTCTTTTTTTTTATGAACACACATCACAGTGATAGAATAATGGCTGTCAATGGATACAAGGTGATAAAATCTGATGATCGTTATGCATAAGGGGCCGTATAAATTTTAATGACAGCAAATGCAACGTGTTGTAAACATAATAACCAAAACAGTAACAATAATGGCTCCGCCAAGTTAACTTGCACAAGAAAAAGTGGAAAAAAAAAAAAAAAAAAAAAAAGCCCCAGCCCTGCTGCCTGAGGTTCATCCCATGGTGATTGTCACAGTGCTTCCCTTTCCCTCTAATTAGCTGGAGCAGTTTTGCTTGAATTCAGTGTATAATCCCCTGGATGAAGTGCAGTCAGCATCTTTCCGTTTCCTAAAGCACGAGAGGTGCAGTATCATCAACTCCATCTTCGCTCCAACACTGCCTCTGGATGATTTAATAAGGTTAAAAGACTAGTCAGCAATTACCCCCCGCTCAGTGGAGGAAACCTCGGAAACACAATTGCATTACAGCTGTAAACAAATACCAGACATCCACGAAGAAAAGCGGCTATCGCTGCGGAGAGATTTATTTATTTTTTGTTACAAATAAACACTGTTGGTTTGTTATTTTTTTGATTCTCTGGGTGTCGATATCAGAGCCAGTGTAATGGTCAGGGTGAGATAGTCCAGAGAGTGTCATGGAGTGACATTTACTGCCTCTGCTGTGGGGAAACAGGTAAGCAGAGCACACCATCTACAAAGTAGTCCCCTTTGACACCGGCACTCTACAAATCAGGGCTGAAGGGCAGGCCAGAATGGGGGCACGGACACAGAGGTCCTTTAGAGTTCCAGCGTGGCCCAGGAATGTGGCAGCGCGAAGGCAGCTGGGGCAGACCAACCAGACGTCTGGGATTTGTCTGGCACCATGTTTGATTTTACAACATAAGACAACTTGAAGGGGGGGATAGGTGTCTGGGCAGTCCCTGTCCCACTCAACTAACTCCCTTCTTCCTTTTCCAGTGTTAAAAGCTCCTTACTGGTTCATCCTCTCCACCACGAGACGTTAGAAACCTCATCGTGGGGGGTATCAGCTCGACTGAAATTAGTCCTCCTAGTTGCACTTACTAGATAATACTTCCTGTATTAGTGGGGCAGCAGTGATAGCAGGCTGATTTACAGCTCTCCGCGGCGGGCAGCTCACTTTAACATGGGCCGTGTTAACTCTGCTCATTAAACAGAGGATGTCATCACTCCACGCCACCGCTGCATGTTACATGTCACACATATCCTCCATAGGCCAGCCTCTGTCCGCCTCCGTCCACAACATCCTCTAAATCTGTCATTGCCACCTGGACCTGGGTCCCACGTTTGACCACACCGCCCCGCTGCAGCTTCAATACATGCATCTGGTGGGCACATGTGGAGGGAGGTGCACAGGTGTTTGTGTGTGTGTGTGTGTGTGTGTGGCACATGGAGCATTGTGCACCCGACCCCTTCCTCCATGCATGTGTGGACGGATGTGTGGGACAGCGGTCGGTCCATCCACATGGGGAGAGGTGTAGGCGTGACGCTCATTACAGACCCAACTCTGTACTCTGGGCCAGATAAGCAGAACAGGACAAGATAAGGAAGCGTGGCCGGCTACAGCAAAGTGCAGCCAGATATTCCGATGTCACCACCAGATGAAACAGCATCCAGCCGCTCCCTCCCTAAACATTTACCCTATTGTTCACCCATGAAAGCACTGTTTTAATAAACTATTTGCTGCTGCATTTTAATCAATGCAGGGGGAAAGCAACTGCTGAATCGGCATGCTTTGCTCAATACGTATTTTACTGGATGAAGAGCATGAAAGTTCAAAAAAGAATTTGGATAAGAAAATCCACTCTTCAGGGGTCACTTTCTAATATTTAATCATATCATGTTTCATCAGTAATATCTTGTCACAATGGAAAATATTTCTGTTAATAAATAGAATTCCTTAAATATAATGAAAGTCAAATTTTGACAATTTCTTTGTAATATATATTTTTCTCAAGAAGATAGAAAATGGTTAAAGGCAATGTGCTCAACCTTATGCTTAAAGCTCCCTCCAAAGTTGTATCCAAGCATTGCATGTGATCATATGAATCACAACTTGCATCAAATACAGGGAGAGAAAAGTAAATTTAAATCTATCAATTCAGAAAATTATCACATTTAAACTCAGGTAATATGTTGTATTGTTTTGGTTATTTGTCTTTATCAAGTTTCTAATATTTAATTTAAATAATAAGCAGCTGTTTGAGAAGTTTCCTTAAATACTTAAATCACCATTTTCCTGTCTATATATCTTGGTTAATTTCTTGTCCAAGAAGATGTTTATTCCAGGTATTATGTGATGAAAATGGATTCCTATAAAGTCCTAGAATGTGTTGAAAAGCACCGATAGTAATCATTTCTCTAACTGGGTAAAGGGCCATTGAGGATTTGCCTGGGTCGACTTGCAAAATGACCCATGCCAGCACTGGCTATTATACCACATTAGTCATCGACTCCTGGGACCACGCGGGCTTATGGTTATTCTTCTTTAAATAGAGTATCATCTAATTCAAAACACAGAAATGTGTTTATCTGACTGCATAGAAAGGTTTCTATATGCTTGTGTACATAGCTATTGAGGTTTTGTGTGAGTGTGTACACGTGTGCATTCATGTATGTGTGTGTTTATAAGCCCATGCATGGGTTTTGTGTGTGTATGTGCATGTCTCCCTGTGTGTGTATTGGATCACCAGGTGCGAAGGTCATAATTCAGCTGCTTCATAGTGATGCAGATAATGTTTACTGTATCCAAGTGGTGCCATTAGACATCATGTCTGCAGAAATTTAGCCGTTGCCTCTCATCCAATAGATTGCTCCCCTCGTCATCAACAGTGCAATCATTCTCGGGCGATAGTAAAGCACAGGGGAGGCAAGAGGAGCCGGCCCTTCAAGATGGATGTGTGTTATTGTTTGTGGGATGACAGTATGTTTCAATCAGGTCCTCTGTGCTCTAATCCCAGGTAGAGCTTGTGAAGTGCTGAGTCAGTTACTGCTTCATCGATCCATCACAGTGGGTTAGTAGTGGGCAGGTGTACTCCCCGGCTCCCAGGAGAGCGAGGGAAACACCTGCCCCGCGCTGCTCGGGACTTTATCATCCCGCCGTTCCTTTGTCTGCTTCTGCCGGGAGCTCAACGTCGGGCCACAGAAAACTGTGAAAGCAGCACTTTTGTGGTCGTTTGTTGCCCGTACACAAAAATTAAAGGGACGGGAGGGATGCTTTTCCCTCGCCTCCCCCCCCCCCCCCCCCCCTCCCTTATTTCTCACCCATGAAGAAGGGACATGCTCTGAATGGACCGCACACAACCGCCTGGGAGCAGATCACTGCAGGCTCACCCCACTGAAACGGAGGGCATTCAGGCAGGCTAACACAACAATGAAATCCCCCCCAAATCTTATAGGCGATCCCCGTGTTATCAAAATGAATACTCTTGTCAGAGGCTGTAATGGAGGACGACTTAGGAAGTACATTGAGAGAAAGCATAGTGGTTATTATTACATGTGAGAGCAGTACTAGCAAAGGGTGAGAGTCTATGTTTCTCCTGCTGCAGGCAGTCAATTAGTGCCAGAGGGAAACACAGCACTCCTCTGTTGCTCTCCACTGAGGAGCTGTAAATAAAGGTTTTTATTACACCACACTATCTGGGTCTCTTCTCTGGACATCAATAGGCCAATGCATTGGACTGTCTCCTAACATCACTCCTCCACGTTCTATTTCTCACTGAAATCAAGCCGGAAGGTTGCGTTCACTGGCTTAAAAACACAAAAATAATCACATTCATTTGTTATTTTTGTTACTGATTTTAGCACCGACTTCTTAGCACCGACTTCCACACAAATCGAAACCTATCGACGCATTATTCATTTGGAAAAGGATTGACAAACCGCACGACCGAACGCAGTTTATTGCTCCCACAGTGCATTTGGAGAAACCCTGCAATTATCGGTCGGTATACAGGAGAGGGAGAAAGATCCTCCCAGGCCATTCTGACCTGTAGCTCGTTTAAAAAGGCTTTGTCCTGGCCTGCCTGACAGTATCAATACACACTGTGATGGCCTCAATGTATCAGACCAAAATAATTAGTCAATATTTAGAAGCAAACTGAGTGCATATCTTCATCAATTTATAAAAACTGAGTCCCTCTGGTATTCAAGCACATAACATACGAACATAATATACATACATAAAGTTATTTTTGCTAAATCATAATAATTATAGAGACACTGCATTCAAAGAAATCTGATTAATCTTATAACACGAAACAGTGTAAAACATTACTTGATTTTCACAATTTACATACAAAGAGAAACAGTTCAGGTTTTACTTTAATAACATTTTATTTAATGCATTCTTTACACCAGACTTAGTACAAGACATATGAAATATACGTGCGTTCATCACTATGATCGGGTGATGACTAATTTAACAAACCACTGACTGAGATATATCTTTCACATAGAATTTAAATTGCAGAGCAACATAATATAATAATATATATATAATATAATTGTGAACCCTAAAAACCTCTTTGAATCTATGTGCTACTATGGTCAGATTCTATTAGGATAGGGATTTTTATAAAGGTAGAAATATAGAAAATAATTAAAGATGTGAAAATCTAGAAAAATTAGTTTTTTTTATTTTAATCTTTTATGGCTGTTAACCTGCTACACATGTATTTATGGGGCAACATAAAAAGAAAAACATATTTTTGCTGTGTTTCTTGTTTGAAAACCCATGAATGCCATGTAATGATGCATTTAACACGTGTCCTTTTTCAACTCTTACTGCGGATCCACACATTTTTTGGACAAAAAGAGCCAAAATGCAAGGCCACTGTAGCCAACTTTAGCTCCCGCAAATTGAATGCTGATTCTATTTATATTTGGTGTGATTTACACCCAGTTTCCTCTATGCAAGCGAACAGGAAACAGATGCTAGGAATTGTTCTTTCCCTAAATTCCTCAGAGAGAGATTGTAGTCAACACCGACGTGTGAGATTGGCTTTGTACTTGCATGCGAAAAGGTAGTAGACAGTGACTAAATTGACTCTCTGGTTTCCCTGCTCTGAAGCTCCATTTCCTCAGAGTTTCCACTTGCGTACGTCCGTCTACCCAAACCCAGGTTATGGCAGGCGAGCTTCCCTAATGGAGACACGCAGCCAAGTCTACGCTTTCTCAGGACAAGGTCAACCTGAACACCCCAGGCACCACAGACAGCAAGGGTCAGGGCTTGTGAGGGACATTAAGTTCATAAAAATATTTCAGTGACATCTAAAACAGAAAACACATATGACGTGTGTGTGAGTTGCATAACACACTATTATCTCTTTAAAATATTCAAAAAAAGTGAGAAAGTAATGCATCAATCACATTGCAACAGCAAATAGAAACAAATACGATTAAGGTTTTGAGATGATTGCAGATAATCAAGTAGCCAGACATGTGACACAAGGGGAAAATAACAATTTAGTATGAAGGAACATTTACAAGGTGACATGATTGGAAAATAAAAGGCTCATCTTTTCATGGACCATGGTGCCATCTAGAGGACGCTGAAAAGGAAGGGAGATTCAGCCACAATGTGGCCTCATTTCAGAGGTTATGTTGTTTGTGTTGGCTTTGTGCAAACAAGGCTTGTGTTCGGGGATGTATGAGTTCATTGTTCCCGATAGAAGATCATTTTTCTTTGTTTTTTTACGTTAGTCGGATTGGATTTAGGGGATTTAGTAGAAAGAAAACGTATAGCTGGTTGTTTATGTATGATCCTTGACACTGGCATTGTGTGTGCAGCATTATGATATGGTGCCACCTACTGTTGGTAACTGCAATCAGACATGCAATGCTATTGAAATCAATTTATCATATTAAATTGATGCAAAGGTTAAAAAAACACAATTTGATAGGTGAGTGTGTGTGTGTGTGTGTGTGTGTGTGTGTGTGTGTGTCCATATTTTCACCCCTTGCAACCTGATAAGAATAAAAGGGGGGAAAGGTTATATTCATGTCATCCCTCACCTCACAGGTGATTTGCAGCCACTGGCTCCTCCCTCACAAAGATTTACTGTACATGAAATTTTTGCTGACATGGTACTCTTCGGCCGCTGCGTCTCAGATATATGGCAAACCATAATTTGGAGGTGTAAAATGGGTATAAAACCTGTATTAATTATTTAATCGTGGTTCTAAGTGCTGCCTTTTAGTCCACACCAGGATGTCATCCCCCTCTATTTCAGGGGATCGTTATATCACTCATTTGTCACAGAAAAAAAAAAAAGGGAAAAAAATTACAATCAAGACTGAGATTGTGTATGGTAAATCAGAGCAAACCAAGACTGTTTTATTGGCGTCATTAACTGTTACTTTTATTAATTTTTCACTCCATTTGATAAGTGAACTGCTAATTGCATTTAAATCTGGATCATTTTCTAGAAGCTGAAAATAATAAAAAAAAAAAAAACATAAAATAAAATTCAAATTTCTTAAAAATGCCCCACGAAAGGACAAAGCATGCGCGAGTGAAGAGAATAGAAATGTCCCTGGCAGGTATAGCAGTGTGTGGGACCTGTGATATATCTTTGTGTCAGGGGGGCAGTTAGGTGCAAAGACTGCGGGGTGTGATCAACAACCAAACACGCCGTCTTGAGGTTGGTGGCGAGGAGGTGTACACAGAGCATCCATCAAACTACATGAGTGGAAGGCGGATACTGTACTGTTTACCCTCAATACACTCGCTGCACTCGGCTCAGCTCAATTATGAGATCATTTACTCAGCAGTGATGATTGCTGGGATTTTTGGTCGTCATGGTCACAAGTCTGCGTGCTGCAACTAATCACATGTGAAACAAAGCCATCAGATCTGGTATGCAGAGTTGTTTTCTGCGTGACTACATAATGCATTCCAATGCTTGTTTGGGTTATGGCTCTCGCTTGTTCCAGTACAGACGTAGAGAAAACTTCACCGTGACATTTGGACAACATCCAACCATCTGCTCTACGTCAACAACAGTGAGCTCACACAGGCCTCAGATGCTAAGTGTGACATTAGTCTTGCTGAACAGACATCCACTGCAAATATTCACATAATATATCACCGTTTATCAGCAATACCATCACCATCAAACGGTCCAACGGGGTCCAATATTCAAAGAGGGAGACGGGTTTCACATTCCCACTTGGCAGAGCATCAAAAATAAATATGTTAAACAATAAAAAATATAGGATATAAGTATCATTGCTTTAAATAATGTTCCCTAACTAGGTTAGCATACTGTTTTTTGCTCAGAAGTAGAAATAATGTTACTAATTTGTCACAGCCTCGTTTGATGTTTAATTAAAGAAACAACTGTAATTTGGCTGTAATTTACTCATATTCTTTTTTTTTTCTAAATAAGAGAAGCAGAGCAATTTCTGCTCAACTATTTGCTAGCTTTGAAAATTCGTCCATCATCTCTAAGCAAATACAGTAACTGTGGCAGAGTAAAGGGAGCCAACCACAGACTGTCTTGAATTTGAACTATGGACTGATCATAAATACTCATCATTAATAGTGTCAGAAAAACATTACCCTTTTTATTGGGGCTGTATTTTCTTCACACACAACAATAAAGTTAATGACAGACATTGTCCAAACCATAAAACAGTCATATATTTGGATGCTGGTCAGCTTCAACAAGGCTAGTAGCGTTTGGCTCATAGATCATACCCGCCTGATCAAGTATTCTTCTCGGGGAGATCTGACTTGAACTGAAAACACAGATGTATGTCATGTTTCTGCAAGCTGAATATAACTTCAATATCAGGAGCACTTTTAAACCGTGCTCTGATGTGTAGCTTAACGCGTAACGTCATGCAAATATACTATAAAGATTGAATGAGTTCATGAAAGTTAACAATGAGGGTGCAGAATGTGATGGACCATCAACTCAGTGACTATCTGACCTTTTGTAGTATTTCTTTAAAACGCCTGACCTTGAACACCAAAATATCCTGCAAACTGCAATATGCAATAGGAACTTTGAGGCAACAGTCTACCTACATATTGCTGAGGGTGGTAGGTGGGTAAATCTTTTGCCCTGGAGACCCTAACAGATTAATCAGGCCATGCAGAAAAGGGCACAAGTCTTACTCACACTAGTAAGACATGTCACATATTCCACTAATTAAAACATCACAATAAATCAGCTTAAATGCATAAGTGCTTTTGAACAATTAGGCTTTTACTGCCAAAGTTGGACCTTACTTTTAGGCTTTAGCCGCTTGTCCAGCTGGCTCATCCACTTTCTTTTATAGCCTATACTCTACAAATGTCTATATTTTTTATTTGGGCTTGATCATTTAGATTGAATTAGGCTATTGCTACCCATATTTATCGAACCATCGGTCTGAAAAAGGTAGATCACCAACACTGAACAGGAAGAATTGATTAAATGATCGGTTGGTTAGTAACACAAAGTTGCCGTGCCAAATGAGATTAGAAATTGCCACAAAAAGACTCCACACCCAACATTATCAATTACTGAACATTAAGCCACACCAAATTGTGGGTTTATAGAACCCACAGTGTTTCTATGTCCCATCCCTTGTATGTTTGCAAATTAACAAATGCCCCTATTAAAATGGAATGATTGTGCTCGAACAATTTAGGAGCATTATTTTTGTCCTGTCTCTGTTTGACCGGTAGATGGCACAAATTATCTTTTTCTATTTGTTTTATTGCATAAAGCCAGACAGCTAAAAGGAAAGTGTCCTAACTATACATTTTAAGAAGAAAACACCGTTTAATTTGCATGGTTTGGTTTGAACAAGCATATGTATGCATGCGCCATCGTGTAAATAATGATGATTATAATCCAGGACAGACCGACAACCGGACTGATTCTCTGATCACGTGATCTACTCAGATACGCGGCCGTGGACGTCTGCAAAATGGAGGTGAATTGCTCCCAAATGTTGCAAAAAATGATATACGGTTAAATGTAAAATAGCAGTAAAGTTACGGTCACTCTTTAGCACACTTGTAGCATTGAAGCAGGGCGGTGCACGCCGTTGTGTTGTCATGTTTATCTTCTCTGTAGCTTTGATGTTGCTCGTCTTCTGCGCTGTTTACGGTAGCTAACGCTCAAGCTAAGCTAAGCTAACGGTTGTCAAATTTACAGTAAGGTAACATTGCAGATAAGCTAGGTGGTTTCCCCCATCGTAGAGCTCTGTGTCGGGTGGCTGTTTCAGGTTTACTGTTGAATGAACATCGCCCGTTTGGTTTCTTTAACCCACTTTACTCGTTAAAGCTGATCAATAAATGTTGCCTTTTTGGTAACGCAGTGCTCAACCTCCAGCATCCCTGACGCTAAGCTAACGTTAGCTAGCAGAAGGCCGCCGCGGCTAACTACCGACTGTAACATGTTGCTGTGTTGAGACTACGGGCCTCAGCCTGGTGATTTAAACGTACATGTATAATTCAATATATATTATATTGCTAATATAATTGTTGTCCATGTTTGTTGACAGCCCTAATTTACGCGACAGCGTAGTTTAACATTATCCTCGTCTCTCGCTTTACCGGTAAACCTTACCGTTAGTATATTACCGTTACTGTAAATACGATGTAGGTAACGCACACATATTTGTGCATTTATTCATCCGCAAGGCCGAGTGTCGTTATGTAACAATGATTTAGCCCCCACTCCTAGTTTCCTATAACACTATTTACAACTGCTATTATATGAATTTTCTTGTTTTGCTGTTTTAGGACCGTGAAGCTAAAGAACCCGAGCAGCTCAGAAAGCTGTTTATTGGAGGTCTGAGCTTTGAAACCACTGAAGAGAGTTTACGGGCCCATTTTGAACAATGGGGAACTCTCACAGACTGTGTGGTATGTATATATTTTTTTATTGTAATCTGTGATAGGATGGCTTCAGATGCTAATAATAATAATATTGCTGCAGTCCAGTTACACTGTCCTCACTCCTATTGTGTGTCATTGTGTTGTTTGTAGGTGATGAGGGACCCCAACAGCAAACGGTCACGAGGGTTTGGCTTTGTGACGTACGCCGCCGTGGAGGAAGTTGACGAAGCCATGAAGTCACGGCCCCATAAAGTAGATGGTCGTATTGTTGAACCCAAGAGGGCCGTGTCCAGAGAGGTACGCAAATCTGACTTGGAAGACGCATAAGACAGCGTTGTTACTGTTTCGTATGTGTGTTAGTGTGTGTTTGCTCATTGATGCACTCTGTTTCAGGACTCTAATAAACCAGGCGCCCATCTGACGGTGAAGAAGATCTTCGTTGGTGGCATCAAGGAGGACACCGAGGAGTACCACATTCGGGAGCATTTCGAGAAGTATGGAAAGATCGAATGCATTGACATCATGGAGGAACGCTCCACTGGGAAGAAGAGAGGGTTCTGCTTTGTGTCCTTTGATGACCATGACACCGTAGACAAAATTGTTGGTATGTGTTTGTTGAGACAGCATACATACGGCTTTTAATGAACATTTATGCAATGTCATGGAAATGTGTTTTTCTTCTTGTTTTCCCCTCACAGCCCAGAAATTCCACACAATCAACTTCCACAATTGTGAGGTCAGGAAAGCCCTCTCAAAACAGGAAATGAGTTCTATGTCCACTAACAGGGGTAAGTAGACCATCAGATGTAGAGTTAACTTCTACTTTCTGACTATTGTTGTATATATTGTTTGCGGCTGAGATTTTGTTGTTGTGAACCACTCTTAAGCGACACCTTTGTATATATCAGGCAGGAGTGGAGGATCTGGAAACTTCATGGGGAGAGGAAGTAATTTCGGAGGCGGTGGCAACTTCGGGCGAGGTGAGTCGTATTTGAAAGACGCCAGATGAAAGTGCCTCTGGCTTTAAAAATACTGACGCAGGTACTTTTGATAGGGATGTTTACATGTCAATAGGGGTGGCGTGATCAGGAAGTTTCACAACGTCACTGACAGATTTGCAAAAATTAAAATGACTTCATCTATTTTTGGTTTTGTTTTTAAGTCGGCAAATAATAATGGTGCATGGCGACTACTCGGCTTGGTGTAGCTCTGTTCTAGCGCCTCCATCTCTCTGTGAACACTTTTTAGCTCTGCTTAACTCACAGTGAAGTATATCTGTTGTCAGACAACAGGAGTATATAAACAGTGTTGACTTTTCTCATGCAAAATAGGTGCCAAAGTCGGACGTGACAGAAACATAGCTCTGTGACATCGCTGCTATGCAGAAATGGATTCTCATGTTTTTGATTTGTTGACATGTCCGCATTCTCGAGATTATCTTTAGTCATCTTACTAGGCAAGGTGTTTTCACAGGTATCTACAATAGCGTGCATATTTGAAAATGTCGGCTGGAGCTGTGAGACTTGGTCACTGGTTTAATGTCTAATATTTTACTGTTGTTTTAAGGTGGCTATGGTGGAGGACGAGGTGGTTATGGCGATGACTTTGACAATGGTGAGCTCTTATAGAAAAACAAAATTCTTACGGAGAAGTACAATATTCTACACCAAAAAGGGTTTAATATTTCCTTACTTGCATATCGATTGTGTCTTTAAAATAAATGCTATAGAACATTGTTGTTTATACTATTCATGAGCTATAAATAAGGCTGAGTTGTAAGTTTGCTTTGGTTTTCACTGTTACAGGTCCAGGAGGAAATTATGGGGGGGGACCAGGTTATGGAGGTGGCCGAGGGAGCTATGGAGGTGGTGGTGGTCCCGGGTATGGCAACCAGGGTGGTGGCTTTGGTGGCAACTGCGATGGAGGTTACGGAGGCAATGATGGAGGTAAAAGAATTCTCCAGAACTCCAGAATTATGTTTGCTAAAGTAAACGCTAGCTGTAACTCTTAGTAAACAAGCAGTACCCGAAACTTGAAATCAACACTTCCATCTTTAGGAGGATATGGAGGAGGTGGAAATTACAATGACTTTGGGAACTATGGCGGACAGCAGTCCAACTATGGGCCCATGAAGGGAAACAACTTTGGTGGCAGAAACTCGGGTGGAGGTGGAGGTGGACCCTATGGCGGTGAGTATCACCCACCAACAAGATGCACCCAGTGACGTAGCATCATCATTTCTCCCGAATAGTATCGAAGTTAACTTTGCGGTGACCGTTCCTCAACTGTAGGTGGCTACGGCTCCGGTGGCGGCGGCGGAGGTGGCTACGGCTCACGGCGATATTAATTATTTCATGTTGTGGTAAGTTGCATTCAGTTCCACACCACCCTCGTAGCACAGTACAGAGTGAGCCCATGAAAGTGCAGAATAACTATTTGTTCTATCCTGTATCCATTCAACAGGCTTCAGTTCTTAGCAGGAGAGGCGAGGAGGTGAGCAAAGGAATTGTCAGGAAAGCTGCAGGTTACATTGAGGCAGTCCTCTGAAAGAATTAGAGGAACACACAAGTCAGACATTACTGCAGCTAAATCGGAGAAGTTTATGGAAGAAGGACTGTATACACAAGACATGAGTGCAGATGATACTCTTCCCTAAATGTGATAGATGTTTCCCTCCCAAGCTATTTTTCCTTTTGTGCGTCTGAAGTGTGTGTATTGTGCCTATGGTATCGGGCGTAAAGAAGAAATTGTTACTTTTTAAAATCTGAAGTCAGCTCTTAATAATCTTAATTTTTCTTTTTTTATATGGCTTAGTTTTCTGCTGGTCAATTAATATTTTGTCTTTTGGTTTTGTCATATAGCACTTATTATCAGGCCCTCAGATGAGCTAGAATTACGAAATTTTTCTTTCTGAAATTATTATGATTGCACAAGTGTCAAGTGTATTTTTGATTTTGTATGTGAAGCACAGTATGTATATCCTACATAGTACCAGTGTCATCAAATATAAGCAGTCTGGATTAGAATCAAGGGAATCTCTCACTCTTCTTGTTGCCAGAAAAACCAAATTCTAGATTGTTCCAATATTTTGATTAGAAGAAAAAGACCGAATAAAATTGTGTAGTAAAGTAACACGAGGTTCAGTGCGTCATTGGTTCAGAAAAAGATCAAATGAGTTGTTTTATCTGTTGCCTGCATATTGTGAATGTGAAGTTTAGGAATCAGCCTGTCCAGAACTTTCTTCTCCTTTTTTTGAAAGTATTATTTAAGACTTCTGTGGGTGAAATAGTGGATGTATTGCATTTACTTGTACAAGGAACAATGACAAGGGAGTTTGGGGTAGTCCTGGGGTAATGGCCCATACCCCACCTATGCCAGTTTTGAGCAAGTAGGATTATAACAGCCACAAGCACCTGCAGTTGGGCCCTCAGCATCGCTAGTGTGGAAGATTGCAGATGACTGTCAGACAGGACGCCTTCAGCCCCAGCACAGTGGACCAGTCAGCATTTTGAGAGAGAAGGGAGAAGGCAGCATCGAGCACACAACGCCCATGGAGGAAGCTTGCAGTGTCCTTCCTGATAGTGAGCATCTATCTCTTTCAAGGCTAGCTAAACCCTCCAGCAGCTGGTGCTAGCGAAGAAAGACTAGTTCCTGGACACATTGGAGATCCTGTTGAGTCAGAGATACCGCAGTTTTACCCGAACATGCTAGATTTCAGACATTAACGAGGAAAGGGAGTGAGTATTTCACAAAAAAAAAAAAAAAAAAAAGCTGACTTCAGAAGATGGAGCAGGTAAGAGTAATCGCTTTGCTTGATTTGCAGATGTGGAAAGAGGCATTCTCTTCTTGCTGAAAATCTGTAAAGACCTGATAACATGGAAGGTTCTGGATGGGTAAGACTTTTTCAAAATATTATCCTGCAGGCTGCATATTGTAATCTTAAAGTGCACATGGCGGTTATACGAGGTGCAAGGGTTCTTTTAAGGTGAACCGAGCAGGGTGACGTCCAATATTGCTCCACTTTCCACAATCAGCCTTTGACCTTCACCACACTTACCTGCAAGGGAAAATATTATATTTTCCCGTGTTTTATTACCTTTGTTATCAGTTAGATAGTCCCGATGAAGTTGATGGTGCTGAGACGCGCTCGGGGAAACAACAAAGAAAAGGAACCATATTTACATTCTGACCACTTAAATATGCGCACCAATTACAATGAATACAGCAGATCTGCCATACATTCTGCCTGTAAAGTTTGTGCTGAATGTGTAAATTAAATTATAAGTTATAACGGTATTGTACTGGCCTACATTTTATCGAGAGGTGTTTCTAATTTTTGTCCTCCCAATTACATCCATACATAAATATAATGTAGGTCAGTAACTATAGGAAAGGTTTCATTATTACAGCAAAGGAAGGCAATATTAATATAATGTATAGATTATATTTAATTTATAAAAAGGGCTGGAAATATACACTCTTATGAGACGATTTTAAAAGCAACATCGGTCAAATCCTGCCAAAGGAAAAAAATGTATTTATTAAACAATTAGTATTGGTGCATCTGTAGTTATTATTGCACTTGAAGATGTGGCAGATGTAAAGAACAATAGCGATTTAACGTATTTAAACCAGCATTCCGTGTACACATCTAAATAGAATACATTCAGGTTGGAGTATATAAATTCCTTCAGATTGAGGCATATCAAACATTTTTAAAATTCATGTTCAAACATGTCACCGTATCAACGGTTGTAATATGACCCCCCCATGATTTCCTGCTACAAATGTAATTGCGTTTGAAGGAGTTCATGATTGCACTGTTCGGATTCCACGCAGGTCAGCGTCACTCAAGTGTGAAAATGTTGAAACGATGCCTTCTGATATGTCTCTCAGTCAGATGAAGGATAGTGTTTCTGCAGAGGAATGTAGAATGAGCAACTCACGTACGCAGGGAAAACAAAAGGCTGCGCTTGACTGCAGCACGCCAGTGTCAATGAACTATGTTGGTTAAAGAGTAAGACATGTTAAGTGTTTCCCGTGCTCTTAAATAAAAAATATTTTCTATGACTTGAGTGTGTTATTTCTGAACGAAGCTGTCAAAGATTGTTTATTTTTTTGTCAAACACAACTGTTCTCGATGTGAATATGTGTCATTGATTCACAGACGTCCTCGAGTCTGGCGCCCGCCGCTCCGTTTTACCCACACGCCCTCTGAAGTTTGTCTGTCGTGAGAGCAGAAAATGGGCTTGGCGATCAAAGGTGGTGTTTGTGTGCGAAAGTGCACTCGGGAGCACATACTGATTTCATAGGGCTTTACCTTTTGAATATGCTTGCCCGGGTTGGACCATTGTGAAGTCGCCGTGCACGGTTCACACACTGAGCATGCTCCACA
This sequence comes from Chelidonichthys spinosus, assembly GCA_029853015.1. NCBI lineage: Eukaryota > Metazoa > Chordata > Actinopteri > Perciformes > Triglidae > Chelidonichthys > Chelidonichthys spinosus. The sequence continues at coordinate 19,813,105 of CM056830.1, forward strand.
ATTACACCCTTTGTTGTGCAACATAATGAATGCACTGGGTGTGATTGCTTTTGCCGGGGAAGGTTCACAGCATTAAGAGATTTAGTTACTGGACAAACAAGCTTGCCCTAATGAAACGCAAGCAGATTGTAAAAGTGGTTTTAAGCCAAACGACTCTCTTGTTTCAGAACAATATTCCCCGTCTTTGCCAGCCCCCCCTTGGTAGAGCCTTTAAGTCAAGAACTGACTTGAACATGTGGTAAGTTATGTAATTGCTCCTTAGACTATATATCCATCTGGCATCAATCTGTTTGGGGCCACAGTACACCACACAATGTTCTTCCAGTAAATAGGAGGCCGGATAGCTATAGGAATACTTTATTGAAAAGCACAGAAGTCAAGATTTTTATAAAAGAACCTGGGCAGCAAATCATAAAGGGACAGTTATAAAATATGAGTAACAATGATTTGAAACAATCAGAAATATGATATATACAATATATATATATACACACACATAATGTAACAGTTTTATCAATCTCAAAAGCAAGTCATGTTTATATTTACAAACGATATTGGTTATAGAATCTGTAAGGTTTTCGGAGTACAAAAAGAAGTAAAATATCAAAAATATTCCAACATTCAAGAGAAGTGCGCAAAAACTATACAATAGTTCTGTTAAGCTAATGCTTTAAAGCTGTACGACTACAAAGTTATTGCATAGTATTACTATGATAATGCAGTACCACGTTACAAAGGGGAGAGGAGGCTGTCTTCGCTTTTGACGAAAGTCTTTTTGGTGCGAGGGACGAGGAAGATGCTGCCGTCCGTCGACTGCTGGAGCGAGTAGTCGGAGGGCGAGTAGGAGTTCCCCTTCTCGTCCCTCAGCATGCCGAACACCTCCAGGTACAAGCTGTTGAGTTGCTGCTTCATTTCCTTCAGGCTCGTGATGTTCCGGCTCTTCTCGCTCGCCAGACGATCCCGCTCGTCCTTCAGCGAGTCCAGGTTGCTCTCCAGACCCACTATGTTCTCCATCTTGCGTTTGCGGCAGTTCTGGGCGGCCACCTTGTTCTTGCCGCGGCGGCGTATGTCTCGGACCAGGGCCAGCTGGGCCTCGCTCAGCTGGTGCTTGGACATCATCTCGTTGAAGTCGTCGACGGGCAGGTTGATGACCATGTCGACGGTGAAAGGGATTTTGAGGGCCTTGGCCCTCTGCTCGTCTCTGGAGAGACGCTTTCCCGTGCGTCTCCTCTGCTTGTCTTTGGTGAAGGGGGCGCTGTCGTGGCCGCTCTCCTCTGCCGGGTCCGTCTTGTGTTGCTTGGGTTTCTTTCCCTGCTGTAGTGGCGGCTGCCCAATCGCCGCCGATAGAGAAATTGCCGACTGAAAATGTTCAGGTTGGAAATTTAGCGAGAACATGTCCGAGTAGTCGGATTCTGCACTTCCGGGGTTGTGGTCCATCTCCTCCATGTCCGAATCGCTGAAACCAAAGGACACATCATCGTGCATCGACTTCCCGGGCGAACTAGCATTCGGACTTGTGTTGGAAGAGATTCCTGAATCTGAGTCTGGCAATTCTGCCAGATTCTGTTTTCCTCTGTCAAATCCATCTCCGGATGAGAGGCCGTAAAGTTCCACTGTTGTGAAGGCGGGCTTGTTTGGGATGTCAGACATGGCGTTGTTTTCATGCCCTTCGGAGACGCTGCTCTCTTCCAGAATGGCATTGGGGTAAAATATGTCACAGAAACTTTCCATGGTGAAGTTCTCGGTTAGCTGAGGAGCTTTCACCTCCAGGTGGCTGGGATTGTCTGGTGGGGCGGCGCTGGGAACAGAGCCCTCAAATGTATGCAGAAACTCTGCAGGACAAACATTCAAAGTGTTTGTTTCGCCATCGGGGAGATTCATGGGGTACAAAGCGTAGTTTGGATTCTGCACGTCGGGGCTGTTTGGAAGGGGGTACGACGTGGTCTCCAGCGTGTCCTCCATTTGCATGCTCAGGCATTGCTAGGAGAAAAAGATAAAGAACCATGTAAACGAATACAATCAACGCATCATGAGTTCAAAAATAGGCTTTGTTTTTAAATCAAGTGAATGTGAAAAAGTCGACTTGTTGTTGTGGATTTGTGTATAGCATGTGATCGTCCGAAACATGATCTGTGGCACGTTGTGATGACTGGTATACCAAGATACATACTTATCTATTATCTTCCCTAAACAATGCGGTTTCAGTCCTGGGGCTTCCAGCCATGCAGCTGTTCAAATGACCATATCACCAACGAATGCTGGGAGAGCCGTGTGTAGCACAACGCAGCCGAGACCATGTAGTCGATGAAATAGATCAGAAATCACCAGCACCAATCTCCCAACATGTGGTTGAAGAGACATTATCTTCACAAAGCAGCTTACAAGAGCTGAAACAACCCACGTTTTCCCTACATTTTAAAGTCTTATCAGCAGATAACTCATGCAACGCTATGTAAGCTGTATGGTTAGTCTGGTGTCGGAGGTCAAGGCAACAAGTGGCTCTGCTCCACCCATCAGCTAATGCAAATATGAGCTGCCTCAAAGCAAAACTGATAAGGCAGCTACATATAAACAAACAGACGATTTGTGCACGGTTGTTTTGGGAGTTAGGGTTGTAGCAAAGTAAAGGTTTTAGGAACGAGATGACTCCCACTCCTACTAATCATAGAAACGGCATCACATCTTGAACACCCACCTTCCTAAGTCCCTAAAAGGTCTCAACAATGAAGCCTAAACACAGTGGAATGAGCCAGCTGCACCTGTCTCGCATGTATGAGACCCCATTCTCACAGAGCAACAAAAAGGTGTTTGTCCTCTCATGCCGGCCTCCTGCCCGTCGACGCATTCTTTAGGTATTTGTTCCACAACGTAAAAAACAGCATGTGACTGAGGAGGTAGAATCCTGGTTTTATACCTGCAGTTCAGGGAGGGACAGAAGCTCCATCCAGGCCTGCTCCAAATCCGGGGACATCCTCTGTGGTTGGGGTGGTGGTGGACCCGGGGAGAGGGCCGGCGGCAGAGCCGTCTGCTTGGGGGACAGCATGGGTGCTGAAACCGCAGCTGTGTCCAGGCAAACTGATGTGTTCTGTCAGAGAAACACAAGAATACTGCCATTTTTATACAACTGGAAGTCATGTTAAAGGCTGCGAGCTCTGTGATGTGCAATTCAATGTTACCTCAGTCTCCTCTACAGGAAATGTCTCCGCCAGTAGCTGCAAGCATTCATCAAATGACATGGCGTCACCGGACTCTTCTGTGAAGCCGACATTCTGCAAGAAAGGTTAAAATGCATTTTCAGCTTCCTTCGTGGCACAGCATCTATTAAGACTTTTATATTTATAGGATGTACAGCACGTCTCTGCAGAGGAGTTTCTCGAGCAGAATAAGCCGATGCAAAACTACAGACCCACCTGTGTTTCTGTAATTACACAGGATGAGTGGTTACCTAGCTATGACACAGACAGCCTATCAAACGGGGTGGGAGTGGTCCACCGCTGACGTGAGTAATGATGCTGCCGTGTACCTTACCTGTGTAACCTCTAGAGGTGCGACGGCCGACTGCAGCGGGGCGCTGAGCGGCGGGCACGGTATGTACTCTCCCGTCTCCTCGTCGAGCTGTAGCTGCGCAAGCAGGGCCTTCTCCTGCTCCCGGACCAGATGCTGCCTCTTCTCTTCTTCCAGCTCCCGCTGCCTCCGCAGCTCATGTTCTTTCTGGCGGTGGTTGTAGTCAAACACCTCGCGCCGGGCACCGAGATCAATGTCCTGCTTCCACAGTATGTCGATCAGCTCCATGTCCTAGAAAGAGAGCCAGAGGATGAGTTGTGAGCCATGCTGTCCCCCTGCAGTGGGAATGAGAGCAGCACCGGAGGAGCAAGGAAGAGTGCCCTGCTGTGAAGCGTGGCTGCTGCACCCGCCACACCCTAGTCCCTCAGTATCTGTTCACAGACAACAACACTGGCACTAAAGTCAACGGGGAGAAGCCTGCATGAATAATAGATGCACTTCTCTCTTTCGCCTGTTGCCACCGCACGCCAGCAGAGGAGACGTATCCTCACTCGATACTCTTTCCAAGGGAGGCGATCATTACCGATCTAATTACATCGAGGTGCGAATTCATTTGTCTCACAAATAGGGAACACTCTGAAGTCACGTTGAGTTCTCTAAAGTTATATCCCAAACATTCATGTCGTTTACAGCATTTATATAAACCAGGAAGAGGTGTGTATCTTCCTTGTTTTCCCTCCTGATATAATATCTTCAGATAAATAAGCCAACTATCAATAACCAACCTTAGCTTATTGTCCACAACACTGCATGAATGATTTACTACTATTTACTATTTACACATTAAGTTGTGGGGAATTTTAGACAACCTACTAACAACTTTGGGGATATTTTGAGGTGGTTTCCTGTAGATTTCCACAGGCTGAATGTTATTTGCCTTTTTTTTTCTCCCCCAACAAGAATGTCTAAACATAAACGGTGCTGCTCTCTTCCTTGGGTCTTTTACACAGAAATTATTTACAGAAGGAAGCCATTTCTCAAGGCCCAGGGATGTTGCATAAACTCAAAGACACTGGTTCACAAGAACATGTCGGAGCATGTGACCTTGTTTGTTCCTCAGATTTGTGTACAAACAGAACTTATGAGCGAGGCTTCTTTAAGGCCTGCAGTCAGTCATAAGGGCCAGAACAGACAAAGCCAGCAGGGAACTGACGGGAAATAGAGCAAACAGTAGAATAAGACACAAACAAACAAAAAAAAACAGGATGTGGAACTGAGGAGCTCTCTTCTCCACTTTTTAATTCAAGGAAAATGTGGTCAACCTTCATAAATTCATAATAGCAAACAAGCATCTATATATAAATATATTCTAAATCACTGTTGACTAGAGCTGTGGCAATGGAAAATAATAACCCACTCACACTCTTTGACTCAATGTTGCATCAGAGTCATGACCACAGGAGGATTACACGTCACTAAGGCTGCCTACTATAACAAAGAGAGGGCACACAACCAGGCATTATGGTTGTGCAGGAATGAGGAAGTCGCCTAAAGTGTCTTAAGTGGTTCATCTGGTGTCATCTTATGTTTTTCCCAAACTAATAAACCACAATTGTGTTGTTTGTCGAGCGCCATAAAAGCTCATCTGACAAGTCATACGGGTCTCTTCAAGGACAATTCCTCGCCTAAAAACTGTCTTCCTGTTATGCAAGAGGTGTTCAATCAGCCCTTTCACTGTCTCCTGATAATTGTCACTGAACCAAACTCGCCTAGCAACTCATAAATCATATTCTGGCGTCAAAGTGAGAGTGTGTACGATCAGGTGATCTGCGTGGTTATCAGCAACTATAACTTTCACAAGACCTGGATTGGCACCGTTACAAGGAAACTGGCTCATAAAATGACTTTCCAAGACACCCTTGCCACACAATGTACCGTACAACCCATAATAAAAACAACACACCTTTTAGTTTAAAAATAATTACAGAATATGCAGACACACAACTCCCAGTTACCAGCGAACACATGACACACGCATACTTTTCTGAAAACAAGCCAAACTAATAGCTAATAGTCCCTCTGGCTATCAAACTGGGTGAGAGAGGAGGGACACAAAGTGTGCTTTCAGTAAGGGGTTGTTCATTTACCTCTCTTCAGCTTAAAAAAAAAAGAAAAAAAAAGAAAAAAGGGCCTCAAAGGGGACTTGACTCCTGTGGTTTATTACAGCTTCTTTCATCACAACTCTCTGGACATCCACCCTTGACCGTGGATGATGAAACACAGTCAGCACATGTTCCAAAACAGCCCTTTTGGCCCTCATCAGTCAACCGTGTACTTCCACTGACCCCTCACTTATGACAGGTTTAACCAAACACTATGCATCACATGAGAAATAATCCCACATTAAACATGTCACTTAATGCTTATAGGGCAATAATAGCTTTTACATGTCAAAAAAAAAGGAAAAAAAAGAAGAAGCGTGTGGCCTTTTGAGGAAATGGTTCACAATAGTTGCACGCATGTCTACATCAGATATGGGATATCACATGCTTGGAGGGGAGGAGGGAGCCAGTTACGAGAAATAAGCCCGGACTAGTCTTTACTTCATCAAACTTGTCAGAAAGAAAGACACTGTGTTGTTTCATTCAAAGTAACGGCACTAAGATGTCAGCCTGGCTTTTTAAAAAAATAAATATTATTTTTTATTTCTCGTCGAGGAAAAACGTCACAAGTGAATGACTTGCAAAAGTGAAAGCTGTACATAGGGCCACCTTGATATCTATATAAGTTTAAAAAACAGTGTATTTTCTATGATCTTGATCCATGATTATAACCTGCTAACTACGCCATAACAGGCTGTCACCGCGCACTCATTATTTCATTTGTTATAGCATTAAAAAAAAGTTTACCTGAACTATGAAGCTATCGCCCCTCTCTATCCCTATAAACATGTTTTTGTTTTTTTATTTGAGAAATTCTCTATTTACCTGTTGACCGGAATGCTTCACCTCCATTTCCATCACCATGGAGATCTGTCTTGCCGTAAAGAAACGCCTAATGCTTGTTAAATGTGTGGCTTTATTTCCTTCAACCGGCGGATTAAAATGGCGAGCGGTCCGATACCGACAGGGTCCGTCGCAGCGGCTGAGCCGATAGAAACATTGCTTCCTTTAAAATCTAATGAACCTCACGGAAACGATGGCCCCGCCCACCGAGCTGCGGCGCCGGGAACGTCCCCCTCGCGCCGGCCTATGGCGGTGAGACCTGCGCGTGTGCGTGCGTCTCGAGCCCGTCGGCGGATACAGACGGTCTGAACGCACCGGTTACAAAATAAAAAATTATGTATGTGCACTTGAACGATTGTAAAAACCCTGAAAATGACACGTGCACGTGCTTGGAAATACATACAAATGATCAAAGCAACTTGCCACGATATATTTGAACGAAGCTTTTATTATTTATCTGGGTATCAACATTACTAGTTACTAAAACGCTAGCTGATACGTGTGCCTGATTATTAAAATAAAATAAAAAATAAACACATTCTCTTTTCTATTTTTACCTCTTCCATCAGAAGAGTTTTGATTGGTGCACAGCGCCCCCTGCTGGTCGCCGTGCCCGGTGGGGAGCTGGAGGCCCTGGGGCCCTAATGTCCCCGTGGAAATACAGAAGACATGACGACTGACTGCTGACTGCTGTGAGGAGGCAAATGTGGCCTTTGGTCAGTGGTGAAAGAAGCATAGATGGTTTTTTTGAGGAAAAAATCAGATACAAGTTAAAATCCTGGATTCAAAATTTAATTGAAGTCAATATATTAGCAACAAAATGTGGGCTTCTTACATTAAAATGAATCATTATGCAGGATGGTCCCCGTTAGTGTATCATCAGTATTGATGCATTGACATGTAAGCAGTACTGTAATGGTGTTGTTGGTCGTTTCAGCTAAAATCACACTTTTTTTGTGATTTTTATTGGTTGATATGTTTCATATAAATCAACATTTAGTAGTGCATCTCTGTTTTCTACTTCTTGAAATGTATTTCAGAGGCCAATACTCTCACAGTGTAACAGCTGTCATTGTTATTGTCATTATTATATTATAAACTGTTATACAAATTAAGATTGGACATACAAATGATACATGTAGAAAGACACATTGCACTCCTATAGATTACCCAACAATATATAGTAGTTTAAAATCAGCTATCTTAATATTATTCTTCATTCTGGTGCATATAATCACTTTGAGTTGCTGATATCAATTTACAGGCTACTTGTATGACATTTACTGAGAGTATTATTACACTGTAGTACTTTTACTTATGTGTGGGTTCTGAATACTTCTTCCAACACTGGTGCCATAGATTAAACACAACAAATTGGCTCTACATTGATGAGATACAACAACATTTAAAATGTCCTACCTCTAGGGCAGCAGTTATGGCAATCCTTATAACACTACTATTACTAACACTATTAACTATTAACTAGTAATAAAGCCCAAAGAAAGGCATTTTGTTACACTTTTACTAAAGCCGAATTTGACTTGTACCAGAGTATTTTACAGTGCTGTTTAATAAACTTAAGAATATATAGTGACACCATGTGTGTTTTTGAGACATGTCAGGGTAATAAGACAGACTTAGCCCTGACTGGCGTCTGTCTGTGAAGAACCTCACACTAAAGTGCAGTTCACTGTGCCACTGCGTGAAATTACACACACACCAAAAAAAAAAAGCTCCCATCCCCCGGCTACCCCCCCCCCCTCCTCCACCCTCCCTCCCTCCCTCGCACCCATGCGCGTTCACGAGCGCGCGTTCACGTTTGGCAGCTCCACGTCGACATTCTTCCAGCTGCATATAGTGAACTGCACAGGACTCGGGGAAGAAAAGGTAAAAGCGGCGGTGTCCACCTTACGATGGGAAGCGCTGCAAGTCCGCACACGGTGACCCAGGCGCGGTGAAAACAGCCGTCCGCACCGTGTATCCAGCCCTCGGCCTGCAGTATCCTCAGGTCGCTTTTTCTCTGCTTTTTTGCATTTTTACACCCAGACTACTTGTTCCTCGTGTTGGATCGCAGCTGGTCCACCTATAGCCTCTCAGGTACAGTATGACTTCAAGAACTCATCGCATTTTCTCCCCCCGTGTAAATCATTGGCAGGATAATGACGTGACAACGTTTGTTTTGCTGCATTATTTTAATTTTTTTTCATGCACTTTTTGAAGTTTGCTGTCACTTGATTGTGGCAAGTGCCTTATGTTGCCTTCAAACTTTGACAGAACTTAATACTCGTGGAAGCTCAGCTGGCCTCGTGCAACGTTTCTCACGTTTATCCACGTTGGGAAGTCTCGTGCACTCCAGGGGTCTGAGCAATTCGGGGAAACGGGGTGAAGCTCAACAGGTAGAATCAATGAGTCGCTGGCGCAGGAGTGAAAGACACCAGCAAAAAGTGGATACTTCCAACATGTCAGCGAAATAGTGGGGGGGCAGCTTCACTTTGCAAAACCAAGATGGTCATAACGAGGAAAGTGGATCCATTTCAGGATACTCTTCGGTGGGATGTGAGACAGGACCAACTGTTGCACGTGCCCCCAGTGATATTTAACTATTTAGCCATTTGTGACGAGAGCTGACAATGTGAAAAAAAAGACTCCATCTGGCCTGCTTTACCTGTCTGACTCGAGGGAGGACTCACCACACAGCAAGCCTTTCTGTAGGCCCAGTCCTTAAAGCAATCACCTCAAGTACTTTTTGTTCTCTAGTCTTATACAAACACTAGACATTTTCTCTCCTGTACTTCTATGTTTCAAAAAGCCAATGAAAATCAAAGTGGATGTTCTGTTTCCTCACTTTTTTGTGCCTTACAACAGGTTAAAGGAGCAACCAAGTCGGACAAGGCTCTGCACAAGGACAAACCTATGAGGTGGCACTGTGGCTTTCCAAATAAAGTTCTGTGATACACTTAGACTCTAATTGCTTGCAGTCAGTGCATTACAGAACTTTGTTTTGGGAGTTAATACTTGTTGGAAATAAACCCTGACGTCTGGACATTTTAAGTTTACGGCACCATGCAATATTCCTGTTGACAAATAAAGTTTCTTTCTGTTTTAAGCATTTTTACCGCCTCTTGTCTTTTTTTTTTCTTTTCTTTTTTTTTTACATTTCAACCAAGGTTAACTTGTATTCTAAAGTTGACATACCGTTGTTAGTCAATTATATACTCTTAACTTTGTGTTAAATCATTACTTAAAGAGCACTAACGTGTGCCATATGGAAAGAGTAGTCAGGTGAGCGAGTCAAAAGTGAGGCATGGAGGTAAACAAGTCATATTGCTGCAGGTTACTCTAAGTTTTTTTAAACCACACCACAAATTACACATGAGGTAATGCTGTTTTAATAAGTGCAAGCAGTCAGAGCATTTTGATTTGTTTAAAACATTAAAAAATTATACGTATCATTCGTATGCAAGTCCTAGCTAAATAGGCTATATAGGGTTAGAGAGCCTTGATTAAATTTATTTTTTCCACTGTTGAACTTGCATGCATTATTTTCGGTTAAATAATTTTGCACAATCATTACTTTTTACTTTATACACATAATGCCTCATTTGTAGCCTTCAGTTCACTTTAACATTATGTAGATTTATTAACTATCAAACTCATATTTTTACACGACGTTATGTCACCATGAATATTTAAAGTAGTAATACTAGAAGGGCTCGATTCATTTTTATCTCTTGACAACTATGTGACTGTAAATTCCTGTCTCAATATGCAACCAACCAGTCGTGTTTCGCAAGGCATGATGGGAAATACGTATGATGATGCATTCGGGTGCAACATGAAGAGAACATTTCGTTTGTGTAACTGGCTTTGTTTAATTATCTGGTTTCAAAGTTAAACAAAGAGAGGATATTAAAAACATACAACACGATTATCGCATAGGTCCTCGGGTTTCATGTGCCTATTGCATGTGATCTCCCACAAACCCACACACATCAGTACTAGAACAGAAGCTAGAACAAGCAGATGTTTGACATTACTGGTAGTTAACAGATTTAAATGATTATTCGAATGTCAACATCGTAGATAAAATGTCTGCCAATATGCTAGTTGATCATTTGACTCGTCTCATCCCACATCCGAAGACAAATATACATTTATAACACCACAACGTGATTATAGTTAGGAATTATCTTTCAATAATCTACATATATGGTATTATTTCCAATATAGTATTAGTGCTATGTGTGTAATATGCTCGACCTCCGATTGCCAAATTGACACGAGAAATCCACGCGTTTCCATTTACCGGGTATTTATCAGTATTCGGGTCATTCGTGGGCCGATACTGATATTTCCGAGGGGCTATGAACGCGGCGCACTTTCCCTGCGCTGACCTCTGACAGCCGCTTGTGGAGATCCGCTCCCCTCCCTTCACAAACACGGAAGCAGCATGGCGTCCAACAGCAGCGGCGGCGGCGGCCCCGACAGGCAACGGGTTGCACAGCAAAGACTGAGAATAATTTCCGGACATTTACAGAGACCGGCGGACGGCGACTCAACCCTCGTAGCCGCGGAGTGCAAAGCCCCGGGGAGCAAGGCGGACGTCCCCGGTGAGGGGAAGACGGTGCCGAGGAGGAGGTACAAGGCTGTGATGGTGCGGGTTGGACCAGGGTCCATCCTCTGTGGCGTTAGCTAGTTATTAAGTCAAACATCAGTGGACTAACGTGTAAACAAGACCGAAAATAGGTTGCTGTCTCCCCATCTTACCTTCCAAGCATTTATAGCGTAGGGAGACACGGCTGCTTTTTAATTAGCCTGCTAGCTAACGTGAAGTACTTGGCTGGGCATTCGGTTGCTACGGAGTGGGTGCGGCTAGGCGTACTACTCTCAGGAGTTTAACGTCGACTTTCTTAAGTTGGTCAACCGAAGCTTTTTATTTTATTTCCGTGACTCATAATCAACCAGTTAATACATCGTATGGCAGTTTGTTTCCAGTGTCTGTGAGGTTGTAAACAATACGGCTACGCTGGCATTTCCCTCCGGATGCTTCAGATAACACGAAGCCGTCGAGTCGAACCGGCGAAATTGTAAATACAAGTTGCCGAATAGCCGCTGACAGTTCATTACTGTACGCGTTAATTCACGTTTTAAGGGGGAAAAATCTGCATCGCCATTCAAAGAGCTTGCGTAAGCTATGTGGTTGATTTCAACTGATATACGTAACGTTAATCAATTAATTTGACAACTACGTAAATATGTTGGTAGGGGTGATAATTGAGACACGGTGCTTTAAAAAAAAACGTTTTAGATCAAGACAAGGGGGGAAACTAAATCCTTAACAACAGAAGAAAGAGACAGTGAAAGTTCGTGTCCTCGCTGTCTCCTCTGATTGGTCGGGACAAGTGGTGGCCTGACTTTCAACCTATTGGCAGCTCGGTTCCTTCTGAGGAGCGCCATCGCGCTGTGCTGCCACCTAGCGTCATTCTCAGGCAGCTGCAGCCAAGCAGCACTTAAATAATTGAGCATTTGGCCTTGTGAAATGTTATCATGTCCTGTTCTGGTCATTATGACACTGTGATAGTATGATAGGGTTTTGGCAGCAATGTCTCGTATGCCAATTGTTATGCTGAGCTTGTCGTGTTGGGCTTTTAGTGTCTAAAGAGGTTTGGTTTGTTCGTTGATATAAGTGACAGCATGACGTGGGACACGAGAAAAGGGCAAAGTTATGAAGCAATAAATAATATGTTATTCTAACAGGAAAAGGCCGACAGCATGGTGGAGTTCAAGAAGCCCGCTCCCCCTCCCTATTTAACATAAGCACATAGTAGTAGCAGTTTTTACATTTTCATTGCTACCTTTCTGGTATGGTTAGTTCAGTGGTTTCAGGCAGAAATTGTGATTTTCAGGTTTTTGTCTCAGCTCCACCCAGCTAAAACTATAACAGTTTAATATAACAGCCCCCACAAAAAAACATATCACACCTTCATGAAGGATAAAACGTTTTTCATTAAAACATGTGGTCGATTTTTGAGACTTTGAGATGTTGAGTTGTGTTGGATTATACTGAGACATATTTCCAGTGTTTGTCCAGTGTAGTCATACATATGCATAATTAATTAAATATGTGAACAACTCTGCATATCACATAACCTCATCTCAGCATGTAGTCTACATTATCTACAACTTTTGTCATTTATTCCACATGCAAAATAGTGTCATATACACAATACTGTTGTTGCAAGTTTAACATTCAATATAAATATATATATATTGCAAAGTTTCTTAGATCCATTTTGTACAGTTAGTGAAAGCAATTTTATTTATAGAGCCCAAAATTACAAACCACAAATTTTCGCTCTACAGCATCCTCTCTACTTAGATCCTCAATCCGGATAAGTAAAAACACTGCAAGAGATGCACACAGGAAGGAATGAGCTCACTTAATCAAAACATATGAATTAATCCCTTATTTTTTGCCTTTAAACAGGAACTTATTATTATTTTATTCTGATTGATTTCTTATTTTATTCAGCAGCTACAGCAGATCAATGATGGCAAGGATTCATTAAAGTATGACTCCACGTGTCACTCTTATTTGTACTCTCACTCTTAATTTATAGGAAACTCCATTCTGGCAGGTATTAATCTCAATTATGGCTTTTACTCCACTTTGTTAGCATCCCCATCCCAAGTGACCCGTGAGTTATGGTTGCTCTGTGAGTGGTGAGCTGCTTTTTTTCCTGCAGTCTAAGTACAGCCCACAAGCTCAGCACAGTATTGGAGCACAGACAGTGTCTCTGGTTGTGAAGCTGGTGATTATAATGTGATATCCTCAACAGCAGTTGCATAGAAGCCTTTGTTTCCATGCCCTACGTAGGTATGGCTTAACGCAACTGTGATTTTTGTTTGCACAACAAAGAACAGGAGCTATGACTGGTGCTCTTTAAGTGCAAATGCTAAATAATTAGCAGAAGCATGACAGTTCAGCACACTTTTTAAATGGAAAAATGGCTGACAGCACAGGCTGCTGGCTTCTTCTGTTGATTGATATATTAATTGAGTGCCACTGCCTCTGCATTACAAGTGTCAACAAGCCGTGGGCCTGCGAGCCTGTGTGCTCAGCGTTGTACCGTTAAAGCCACCTGGGGGATAGTGTAGGTGTGTCTGTTTACACCCTCCCATATTGTAAATTTTCCAACTGATAGCCCCACCTTGGATGAACGCAGACTGGGAATGACTGAATTAAATAAGGAGACTTTGACATTTTCCGTCCTTGAAATGCAATATGTCTGGGTGTTAAAATTTCAGCATGAAGTAAATTATCAGCAAGGACTGAACATACTCCTCTTCGTCTTGGTTGACATTGCCCATGCCAAGCAACTTCACACTTCCTCCAATTGTGTTCCATGTCTTCGGTGTAAAGTGTACGAACTGTAAGCTTAACCTCTGCCAATATTTGTTGTTCCACAGGCAGGAGATTATGAAATGGAATGGCTGGGGATACAGCGACACAAGATTCCTCTTCAATAAGAAAGGTCAAGCAGAATTTACCGGCAAAAGGTACTGTATAATATCCCGTCATCGCTCTTAGATAATGTTTCTGATTATTCTGTCGAGGATTTAAAGAATCATATAGCATAGGGTGTCATTCACGGCCTCTTCTGTTGTTTGAGTGAAGCCATCATGTCTACCTTCATACATAAGTCTGGATAACTTGAGGCTGCAGTCCTGCATTGATCATTTTCACAGCCTATACTGTGTGCTTCTGGAATCAGCCCTGGCCCCCTTCTTACACACAACAATGTGGTGCTACTGCCACCTAGTGGTTGGCATTTGAACTGTTCATTGTCATCTGAGAAGGTCACTGGTTGTGATTGTCAGCCAACCCAAACCCTGTTGCTCATTAACAGCAACCACTTTCCAGATCTATTTGAAAAATGGAGCATTATGTCAGTAATTATTAATGCGTCGTTGGGAGGTTGTGGGTACACGCACTCATTCACCGACTGTTGGGACACAAATAATTTAGTTTGAATGTCGGGGTGTGGGGAAACAAAGCCAATTGTTCTCAACCTCACTGAATATGGCTTCAGTTTACAACAGAATGTTTTATTCACTTCTCTTATGACAAGAGCCTAGGTATGTGATCGCAATCATGACATATGCCTTTGGAATATAGACAACTGTAAACACAGAGAGCTGGACAATTGCTTATGAGGATGTATTCTGAGCTGCGAGCCAAGCTGAACAGGATGTTGCGCAGCAAATGGTTTCCTCCTGTGCAAGCAGTTGCCACTCGGTGCCCTCTCCACTGAACTAGCTACCTGGGTGGCATACGGTATCCGAGGCTGGGGCTGCTGTTTGAATGAATGTCAATGGCGGAATTCTCCTCCTCCCTGCTCACAGTGACACAGAGGCTTTTTTATTATAGAGTGTGTTTCATGGTCTCTTGGACAAAGGCACACCACAGTCCCCTGATGGGCTGGCCCAGGCTGTGCCAGCAGCTCAATTATGCAGGGGATGGCGAGGGCGGTCACATGGACAGTGCTGTCACTGCTGCTCCGCTTGCCTAATAACCTCATCGGATTCAAACCTCACACTCTTTTCTTATCAGACGCAGGCCTGGTTTTTACAAATGAGCAAGCATTTTGATGTTCTCAATTGAGGGCTTTGTCTTCCATTACTTAAAATCTCTAATACATGAGGCCTATTTGATTTTTATTTTATTTCTTTCATACATTTCAGGTATAGACTAAGTGGTATGATCATCCCCGCCCTGAAAGATTGGTTTGAAGGCACGTTTGGAGCTAATTTGCAGCATAAATCTCCTGCAACGGTGAGTGTTATTCATCAATGAATGGAGAAAAGGGTGCACTTACAGTTAGAAAAAAAACACAAAAACAATGGCTTGTTTTGTTTCAGCCCATTCTGACTAGCAGTGCTGTCCAGCCTCCCACTCTTAACGAGGCCTTCGTGGAGGAACTGAAATCCACAGGAATCCCCTTCTCTCATGACGCAGAGGACCGGGTGTATCGTGGCCATGGTAATAAAAGGAGGAGACTTAGGACATCTCCCTAATTAAATCACCTATTTTGAGCCCTTTATAAAACACAATCACCATATACAGTGTTAGCAACAGTGTTTTTTATTTGTGATTATCCTATTTCTTATCTCATTCCTGTACTTTTCTTTCAGGCCATTGCTTAAATGAGATCTTTGCTCTGCGAGAGGGGAAAGTTGGTCGTGTTCCAGATATGGTGGTATGGCCAAGTGAGTTCCCAAGCTGTGTCATCTGTGTCTTTTATCTGCCTGTTTTTCTCCTCCCACGTAGCGTCGCCGATCCTCCTGCACCGGCATAGTGTGATTTAAAGGGTTAATCTCCGCAGAGGCAGGGATATTAATATGTATGAGTGGAGGCTTAATAAGAAGTGTCAGGGGGAGGACGGTTGACACCCAATACTCCACGGTCTGGCCCTACACTGTACGTCCATGAATTATGATTCCGAGATTGGTTTTCTGTTGTTATGGCTGGCACTATTTTATCAAGCAAATGAGTGTTGACTGACGGCTGAAACTTGATTAGCACCCTCCCAAATGGGCAGCAAACCACCAAGAAACCGGAGGCGGTCTCATTTTCTATGTATCTGATAGATATTTTTCACCTGTAATTTGCATTCCTCAGTAGTCCACGTCAAGCTGTGTATTTTAAGTGGAGGCTTAGTTTGTTGAACTCTAATCCGTGGGCCGAAGCCGCGAGTTAAATCGGATGGCAAAATGCACTTGAAGCGCAGGCATTTCTCACCGCCTCTAAAAGCACTTGAGGCCAGTCGAGCACATCCGTGTAGGTGGGTATTGCTGCACCTTCCCACTCGCTCGCCACTCCAGCGTGAATGGATGCGAGCGCCGTGATTGGCTAAAGCGCGCTTATATTGATCCAGCACATCCCACCCCGGAGAGTGTAGCTTCATGCCTTCTGACTCCGCCTGAGGAAAGCCCCAGGCAAATCACGACTATCAGGCAAATCAAAACGTCCCCCAGCTCTAACTGCTCACGCCATATACATTTATTTATTGTCTCCTGTATACACACACAGTGTTATGTGCCACTTTTTTAAAAATGTACTTGTTATTAAACACTTGATTTATGAATGCAATATTTCTAAAACGCTATTCTGTGTCTTTGCAGACTGCCATAACGATGTAGTGAAAATAGTTGAACTGGCGTGCAAACATAATGTTTGTTTGATACCATATGGAGGTGAGTCCTGAAATCAGTAGCTCTAATCGGCATAATTACCTGTCGCTTCTGTATGTAGAGGCCACTTCATGTACTGTAATTTGTTATTTTCTCCCATATCTGTGAATTTGTATTTATATTTATCAGTGAATCAGATTCTATGAATAAACCTGGTAAATAAGTGCAGTGGAGGCAATGCAGAATTTATATTTTGCCTTGTGTGTTTTGTACTGAAGCATCAGAAAACAATATTCAATGTGTTTGTAAAAAACATGAAACTAGTGTTCAGAGTAATCACACAGTGTTTTCTGAAGGTGTCTCTTTGCTCCTAACTCCTCTTATGACTTGTTTTATTTTCTCTCAGGAGGGACTAGTGTCTCTAGTGCCCTAGAGTGCCCCCCAGAGGAGACTCGCTCCATCGTCTCTCTGGATACCTCACAGATGGTACGTAAACACCTGTGTCTGTAAAAGTCAGAAGAGATGATAAACGCACACCAAATCAAATGCATCCTTATACAGTCAAATTCATTGTTTTATTGTGAAACTTAAAATGCCAACTTCCAGATATGGATGTACTGGCTTACTAAAAAATAATAATCATATATAGAAATTTACATTTACATTTAGGTCATTTAGCAGACGCTTTTGTCCAAAGCGACTTACAATAAGTACATTTGTCAAAAGAAGGAAACAAAGAAACCACGACGTATCATTGCCGATGCAGTAAGAGCTAAAAATAGAACAAGTGTTAGGTCCTCATCTGAGTAAAGTAGTACTTCAAGAGCAACAGTGCTAAGATCAGAGTGCTATAGGTAAGGTTTTTTCTTTGGGGGGGGGGGGGGGTGTCGAGGGAGGATGTTAGTGGGTCATGCTATGTAGAGTCAAGGTGAAGTCTGAACAGGTGAGTCTTGAGCCTTTTTCGGAAGATGGCAAATGACTCTGCTGTCCTGACATTGGTCGGGAGTTCGTTCCACCACTGAGGCGCCAGAACAGAGAAGAGTCTGGACTTTGCTGAGCGACATTTGTTTGATTTCAGCGAATGTTGCTCAGCAAAGTCCAGACTCTAGAAATGGAGATTGACAAAATGTGAAATATCCCATTAGAAAATTATTTTATTTTAGAACTTTATTATGCGTGAGATTTTTGTGATTATATGTTTCTTCATGATTGATTTTGATAATGCGTTGGCATAATATAATTAAAGTAAAGATTCTAGAATATTGACACTTATTAATTTGCATGTTTGATAGGGAATCAAGTCTCAACATGTGCCACCAAATTGAACTACATGCTATTGCATTATGGGACAATAATGTTTATCAACACCACACTGAAAAATTTAGCAATTTAGCATTTAGTTTCTTAATACTTTCCCAAGTCACTTTGTAATTTTTTCAGAGGGAATGGATGATGATTCAGAATAATATTAAAATTATAAATCAATTGGTAAATCAATATTTATGAATATACATATTTATATTTATTGTATATATTAAATATAATAAAATAAATATAATATGAATAACATTTTCTAGTTCTCCAATGTGTGTAACAACATTAATTATTTGACTATTTGACAGATAAAAGAGTAATCTGAATGGCCTGGCATCTGGGAAACTGGTGGAACATTTTCACTTCACGAATGAAAAGAAGCATTCATTTTAAGCCGTATTTAGAATAAGCGTATTTAAGATGGAGACGCAACTTAATTCTTGTTTTCAAGAGGATAATTGTTTTACTTTGGGCACCAGCCATGAAGTTGAATGGAATCCCAAACATCTCACCACGAACATGATGGTATTTCATTGGATACGATATAAAATGGTGAATCTTGTACCGTCGGTACAGTACAGCCCTTTGATCCGGGCTCACATAGAGGTGATATATAAGCTGTCTGGATGCTGCTAGCCTAGCAGTCATTGAGTTTGGTGCCACAGACACCAGTGACCAGTGTTCTGTGTCAGGGGTCAGAGGTGAGGTGGCTCCAATGGAAGCACATGAAAGCAGCAGTGTGGTTGGAACATAAAGTTTATTACCCCTGGAGAATAATTGATGGCAGGTGTGAAATGACCTCCTTTAGGTGAGGGTAGGCCAGTGCCCAGCGGCCCAAATAAAAGGCATATATTTGGAATTAGATGTTAAATTGAGTTTAACCTTGAGGAAACTGTCTCCGTCCCGCAGCCCCTTTGCACTCATTTATCGTCAGACATGTGACCGTCAGGCTAGAAGGACATGCTGGTGCAGAACTTCAGGAAAGTATTGTAGGGAAACTGTCAAGGGACTGTCTCCATGGACTGCTGTTGAGGGTTTATATCGGAGCCTGAGATTTAGCCGTTTTAGAGTCAATAGGGACAGACATGGCGATATGTGACATTTTTTTATTAAGATGTTGTATCCTACACCAAATTATTGTGTTTTTTAATTTCATACAAATTAAAAAAAACATGATTAGAGAGTATTTTTATGACACTGTTTGGCTGAAAGAACTCACACAGAAGGTTTTATGACCTCAGTAACGTTTGCTTGTTTTTGTACACACAGAACCGCATTCTGTGGATTGACGAGAAAAATTTAACCGCCCATATGGAAGCTGGCATCGTCGGTCAGGAACTGGAGAGATTGGTAAGTACTGCTCATCCATCCATATTCATCCACCGGAAAAAAAAAAAAAAGAGCTACAAAATGCTGTAAAACGTTGTGCCAACCGTCAAGCTGTGTGACCATTCGCATGCAGGTTGCCCATGCTCAGTCACCTTGGTACTTTGAGCTCAGCGGATCGAACAGCATTTAGGAACGGGTTTGGAGACGGGAGCAGAGTGCTGAAGGGGAGAGATTAGAGAGTGAGGCGGCGGTCCTGAGCAGATGGCACCATCAAGCTAATTCAGAAAAATGGAGAAGGAGCGGGCATTTGATGTAGGGGAACGCGTGAGCTGCATCTAAAGCAGACTCCACCTCTGCATTTAGACCGGGCCGTTCTGATAGAGCAGATGGGTCTGCATTATATACTGCCTTCCAGGGGAGTGCTGTGATAAAACAAGGCCCGACTTAACCCTCGTCTTGTGCTTCTGCTGGAGTTTGTTGTTGTACTTTTAAGGTCCTTAATATTATTACTATTAAATGTTCTGCCTTAAGATGCAATCTGTCGGGGGTTGGGCTGCCTTCAGGAGAGTGTGTGTGTTCCTGATGGCCGACACATTGTCCTCAAAGCCGCGGGGACGGTGCATCTGATGAAGGTTGCTCAAAGGTTTTTTTTTTTTTGTCACCCCAAAGAACATTGTCTCATGGTTTTGGCCATGTATCAGGGAACTATGAAGTCATTTACAGTCTTGTCGATGGGCGGGGCTGGGGAAGCTGAATGTGCAGCAGTGACTACCACAACTATCTGAGACAACAGAACACACACACACACACACAGTGTATAACCTGCACATTCACTATATGTATATAAATAAAACATGGAGTTGTGAACTTTCTGTAATTTTATTAATATGAATTAAAAAGGCACGATCATGTCAACCCACAGAATGCAGCTATTATTTTACACATTACATCAGTGATCAATGCATTGATCTCATTTAGTTTTTCCGTTCTCTTTCTACTTAGCTTGTTTTAGCCTGTTGTAAAAATGTATGATGCCATAAAACCAGAGTTATAGCATTGCAGCAAAATGAGAGCAATGAAATTCAGCAGCAGAGCTGCAATTATATTTTTTCCCTTTGCTTGCTCATGCTTTTCGCTTGTTATTAAGACATTCTTGTGGGTTTACAACGTCATTTTTTCCCCAACATTTTTGGCTCATTTGTTTTTTCATTCCCCCCCCCCCCACAGCTTAATGAGAGCGGCTACTGTACGGGGCATGAGCCGGACTCCATGGAGTTCAGCTCCCTGGGGGGCTGGGTAGCAACCAGAGCATCAGGCATGAAGAAGAACATCTACGGCAACATTGAGGACCTGGTGAGCCGCCCGCCCTCCCCTTTATCTTCCTGCTCATGTTCATTCCAAAGGATGACAGTCAGCACACAGCTGTTACTGCACAGTAATTAGAAAGGAAATTATTAGCAGGGGTTTTGTGGACTTTACTCTCACCTCTTAAATGTTGTGGTCACGGTATCAGTTATGAAACGTGTTTGCGGTATCCAAATTGTGTTTTTTTTGTAAATATGTGAAAGAAACGTATACTAGTTTGCATGTCTTGTTTCTAAAAATAGTGTGTTTGTGACTGAATAGGTGGTCCACGTAAAGATGGTGACCCCACAAGGAGTGATTGAAAAGAGCTGTAAGGGCCCACGCATGTCCACGGGGCCGGACGTTCACCACTT
The DNA here is from genome assembly GCA_029853015.1 of Chelidonichthys spinosus. Lineage (NCBI taxonomy): Eukaryota > Metazoa > Chordata > Actinopteri > Perciformes > Triglidae > Chelidonichthys > Chelidonichthys spinosus. The sequence goes on from CM056830.1 coordinate 19,834,169, forward strand.
CATCATGGGCTCGGAAGGTTTGCCACGTTTCTCATGGGATTTCAGTACAACAGGGCATTTGGACACGTGCATGCGTGTCAATGTGGGGTTTGTGTGCATGTCAGCGAGAGTTTGTGATAAAACGGTAACATCAGGACGATTCTCATGCTCTGGGCGACTTACACATTAACCAGCTTTTGGTGTAAAAGTGATCTGGAGGGGTGTTGGTTAGGAACCAGCAAGTGTCCTCCCCACCCCATCTGCAGTGCCCTGTCCTTGTGAACGCCCACAGAGAATACTGCCATATGCCAGGTTCCCCCTACATAATGAGGAGGTTCAGAGACTCTTGGCATCGCTATGTTAAACAGCTGTGGATGCAAACTTTAAATTCGCCCTACAAAGCTCAGCAATCTGCTCCCTGACTGGGCCGGGATCAGTGTAGAAATCTCCTGTTATAGCGAGTACAGCCGTGTAAACACCAAGAGGCAAACATTTTATATTCAAAATCACAAATGTAGACTGAAACTGGAATTGTTTAAATTATTATTACCAGTTGATCTGATTAACAGTTGTCACTCTGAGTCACATTTTTTTTCCTTTTTTTTGAAGAAGAAATTATATAATTTATTTCTAAATGACTAGCAATACATTTGAAAGGTGTTTTCCATAAGTTGCTTGAACACTTGCAGGTTCAGGTGGCTGTGTCTAAACTTCCTCTGGTATTAGATTTGTAAAAGCATGTAAAATAATTTAAATATTAGTGTCCATAATACTGAAAATGAATGAGAGTTTCTCAGGTAAAAAAATATGTCGTAGGCTGTGTGGCAAAAAAAAAAAATGGTTCGCTCTAAAAGCTAAATCGAATAAGTTCAATCCTTAAAACAACATTAGGCCATTTACAGTAAATTCTTGTAAATTGTATTTAATACATAGCTTTGCTGTGCCTACTCGCTTTATTCTTAATCATGCTTGTATACTTCCTTAATACCACTCTATTAAAATCATTAAATTGCTGATTAAGTTCATTCAACCTAAAAAATAGCTGGAAGTTCATTTAGAATGGATCGGTCTAATATCAGAATACAAGAGTGTTGTTTAAAACAGCTTTTTAGGAGCATGTACCATACCAGCACCTTAATAAAATGCTTTATAATGGAAGCACATAGAGAGATGGGACAGGACCACACGTCACTGGGACCAAGAGGTCACACCACCACACAATCTCATTAAAATTATCTACCTCCTCACCCCGGGAACCGCATCCTGCAGTCTGACAGTAGCCACAACAACAAAGAGCCACAGTAAAAACGCTCGGCTATGCTCTGCATGTTAAGTGGAACGCATCCATTTGATCAGAAATCAAGGCGAAACCTCAGAGCTTCTCAGTCACCACAAAACCACCGGGTCTCTCTATCTCTCTGACCTTGACGTCGCCTGAATGCAAATGTATTTTTCTCCACAACCAGTGAAAAGAATGTGTGGAATAATCAATGATAATCCCTTTTTTCTCTATTTTTTAAACTCCGCTCAACCGTGGGGGATGTAATGGAGGTGTGTGAAGCCAACCGGTGCTAATTCAATATCCACAGTCAATTCTTTAGTTCTAAAGTGGTGGTTCACAATGGGAAACGTATTTGATGCTGTAGGCAGAGGGTTGTCATGTCCCTCTCCCCAAATACTACTCCTGCAAGATGGCGTCGGTTTAATAGAGATGGTCACCGTAAAATATGACTTAAGCTGCATTTCATTGCATTCGTCCCCAAGAGAGTTTTTCTGACCTTGCTGTTCTTATTACCTCTTTTTATTCCTCACACCCTCCTTTACTCCCTTGCACACTAGCTCCTCCTCCCTCCTCTCTCTCTCTCTCTCTCTCTCTCTCTCTCTCTCTCTCTCTCTCCTTCCCTGACTCCTCCTTGCTCTCTCACACAGTGGCTCCTCCTCCTGCGTGTCGTCAAGGAGGAGGAGCCTTTTCTTGGCTGAGGCCTAATGGAGTCACATGTTTTCTGCTGGGCCACTAGGGAGCAGCATGTGGCATGTAGTGTCACCATAGAGGGCTCATTAACAGCCATAACAGGCTGACGAGGCCCCTAAATGGAGCCGGCTATGTTCATGACTCTGTAAATGTACACATCACAATTCTTTTAATATTTGGTCTTTTTAGATTAATTGTTGAATCAGTTAAATGTCAGAAAATAAGTCCATAAGTCCCCAGAATTTGCTCCAAAGAAATGAATCTAGTAACAATATACATAGTATTCTGATTTGTATTTTCATAGGGACTAGAGAAATCAAACACGTGCACGATTTATTACCATAATTATGTTTGAGGCTGGAATTGCATGTTTTATGCTTTATTCATGTACATAAAGCAAAAGTTTGCGGGTTGGCAAACAGCTCTCCCAAGCTACAATTTACTGTGAAATCCCATATTTGCATGAAAGCAGTTTAAAAGTGTTGTCCCCAGACGTTTTAGCTTTGTGAAGTAGATACTCTGTTTTGTTTTTTTAAACATGCAATGTGACTCCTTCAGCAGCAGCTAATGGTTGACAGTTTTCTGGGTCATAAGGTCAGCCAGAGGTTTTGGCGTACCTGTATATGTGTCGCTGTTGCTGCCTTTGGTAGAACTCTGCTTTATTTCCTCACAGTCTTAAGTTGATAAATCTTAGTTGTCCCCCAGTGTGTGGTAGAAAACCAGATCTACTAGGTGAAATGCGAGACAAAGGTCACCCAATGGACCCTGGGGACGTGTACCAGAGCCCTGTAAACCGGTTTTAAGTTCCGCTCTAAGAGGGGGTTAGGTCATATAAATTGTGGGAACTGATTTACTTCTTTTTGCTCCACTCAAAATCTCTCACTGTGATTTTCCACAGGAACCCTGGGCGTGGTTACCGAGGTAACGATGAAGATTCGTCCCGTCCCGGAGTATCAGAAATACGGCTCAGTGGTATTCCCTAATTTTGAGCAGGGAGTTGCCTGTCTTCGAGAGGTTGCCAAACAGGTAACATGGTAATCCATCCTTAAATGTGCTGCTGTGTAACACTGCTTTCTCTCACTGTCTCAACATGAGACGAAGACTAAAGCTGTTTGAGTGTGTAGCAGGCTTGCCAAACTTTTTTTCTGTTTTTCTTCTATGACTTAAACCAACATTTTATGGTGCCAATCAGAACTTTTTTCCCCGACGCATCAAAGCTACGTGAAAATGACTTAAAGTCTATACACTGTTACTTTTGGACATCGAACAAGAGACTAAAAGTTCCAACAGTTGGTCTCAATGTTGACTATAATGAATACTACTAGAATTTGATAGCATTTAACATTATTGTGCCCTGTGATTCAAACCCACTAGTAAAGACCTCCTTTTACTTTTCAGAGGTGTGCCCCAGCATCTATACGACTCATGGATAACGAGCAATTTCAATTTGGTAAGTTTCCTTTGATCATTCCCAATCCAGGCCAGCCTCAAAGCATTACCATTACATCATGTATGCAAACACCACTCTCATTTGAGCCCTGGAAGTAGGACTTTATCTAACCTGGTTTACATTTTTACCCTCTGTAGGCCAAAATGCATCCACATAATGGAAGCATTTTAACCAACAGTATTCTGGTATTTATAGTTATTTTGAGGTGAAATTTCTTTCTCTCGCTATATTTTTCTGTCAATATTTGGGTTGCTGTTTCATCGATTACCCCTTGAGAGATGCACAATAAATGGCGACGCTACAGCATGCAATGATGCTCACCTCCTGCAGCACTACATTGTTAAATTGACAATTATTTCATTCTGCAACAGAATGGCTGCACACAAACGGACTTGGAATTGAAGCGAGATGAAAAATGACTGCGGCCAAAATTAAGTAGTTGTTGCATTGAAGTTTTATGATGTTGTTTCCTCAGGTCTAGTGGAATGCATCTGGCATTGCCTGAGATCTCCGTAAAGTTCCCCAGTCTCCGGGGATCTCATTATCTCCCCTATATTTCCACTTTTCACAGAGTAGGCACTTCTTAGCATTAAGCAGGGAAGATGAAGCGACCAGGTTTTTTTTCCACTAATAACGAAAACTCATGGCTCTATGATACCTTCTTGGGCTTATTAGTGGCTTGTCCTCACTTTTAATCATGTTGGCTGTTGAGTAAGGAGGGTTGATGTATTCACAGGGCTTTTTTTTTTCAGTTTGGGACTACAGGTACAATTTAGCTGCCTGTCTTGATACATGAGATGAAAAATGAGAATGTTGCAGTAAGTAACAGCAAAAGGGAAAACAACCAAATCACAGAGGGGAAGAGTTGTAAAAGTGTGCATAGTGTAGGTGTGATTTTCTCTCTCTGGATGTTGAGTATTTAATTAACGAGTATGATGGCTGCAACAGACCTAAAGACCTGCAATCAAATTTTGGAATGGAAACAATTAGGACACTAAGTGATGAAGAGACTTGTGCATGGGGGGAAATAAATGAACTGTTAAGTCTCGGCGACATCACCCGTGACTTCCCCACAGTGATTGATAACCATCCCAATGGCCCCAGCCCCTCATTTTCGCTTGTCCACAGGCGCTTTTGTGCGTCCGATCAGAAATAAATCAAAAAGTGTGGGTGAGGAAGACGGATATCGTTGTGTCAACCCCACTTCCCTTCGGAAACCCTCTGATTTATAGTCGCTGTCGCTGGCAGCCACTGGCCAGTTGTAAAGTTATTCAAATGTTACCATTTATTTTTCCTCCTTTTGTTTGAAACCCCCAAATAAATCTGACTCGCTTGCCCTCTCGGAGCGCTGGCGGATGTTAGCAGAAGAGTATGACTAATGTGTGAAAAAAAGAAACGTGTCGGCCTACTTCTTTTTGAACAGATGGAACCGACTCTTATCTCATATTTTCACAGGTCATGCCCTGAAGCCTCAAGTATCTTCAATTTTCACATCCTTTCTGGATGGGTTGAAGAAATTTTACATCACCAAGGTAAAAAAAAAAAAATAACAAGTGATCACCAGTTGCTTGCCCCTGAGTGTGTTTCATGAAAAATGAATCTCTTTTAATCACCAGTTCAAAGGGTTCGACCCCAACCGCTTGTGTGTGGCCACCCTACTGTTCGAGGGAAACCGTGAGAAGGTCCTGCAGCACGAGAAGCAAGTTTATGACATTGCTGCAAAATTTGGGTAAGCAGTTATTCTCGATTTTTTTTCCTCTTGCAAAGATTAGCTGCAGATCCTGACCGCGTATAGCACAGAAATGACAAAGCACCGTTAGGTGAGGCTTTGAACACGATGCCTGAGGCCCTGGTGTCACTTTATTTAACTAGCCGTTATGTATTAGCAGTGAAAAGGATGGAGAAGCACAGTTACACACTTGAGACTCGGCTTCTACACAGTAGTTTGTCTCTGCGTGGATTGATGGATCACCTGTGGATGTCCTCCTGTCAGGCCAGCTTTTATGTTAAAGTAGGTGTGGTGTGGGCGGTGATAGCAGGGCACAGCTCGCCTCCCAACAGTGCAAGGCGAGAGGACACAGCCTGGGAGTGCTTGGCTGTTGTGATTGATCATGAAACGGATCAATGAGGACTTTGGTGGAAATCAGTTCCCTGTCAGCCTGAGAGGGGTTCTCTCTCCATCCTCTGGCTGTTTTAAACCCCCAACAATAGTTTCATAGATGAGTTCATCCTAACGTAAATTAAGCATTGTGTTGTCCCATTGGTTACTGTTAATTAGGGATTCTGAGATGGCTGTGAAGTAAAAAAAAAAAAAATAATATTTTTTTGTGCTTAATCATTAGTATTTTACACATGCCATCTGTGCTTACGTTTTTTTATTTTAGGTTTTATTTTGAAAAAAAGAGTGAAATTGTTTAATTCGATTTTTTATTAAACAACGCCATGTTTTTTTATAATACCACTGTTTTTCAAAATGTATTCTTATATATTATATATTATTATATTGTGCTCTAAATTGGCCACTAGTTTTTATTTAATTTCTTCTCTTAATTTCCTATAAGCAAAAACAAAAATGTGCTCGGCTCTCAGCAGCTTTTTGTGTATGGAGACAGTAAAAAGCAACCCAGGTGACTTATGTATCCTGTGCCTATGAATATAAATTCAGTGTTTGTTGCAAAAAGCCTTTCTAAAAAGAAAAAACTACTGATTTAACACCAACTTGTCACAAACCAATAGCTCATTACAACGCACATTTAAACGGCGGACAAAGCAGCAATCCTCAGTGAAGTAAAGCTTATCGATCATATACTACAGTTGGTGGAATCTGGCTCAGTGCCCAGACTTGCAGGTAGCTGGAGCGCCGCCCTGGTAAACGCCAGCAATTAAATCATAAGGAACTTGTCAGCTACATGTAGCATCCTCTGCTTTATTGCATTATTAGAAATAAATCGCGATCACCGATCAGATCAAGTGCCCGTGATGGATTGGTGCGCTTCTGTGAATTTTCTCGTGGTGTTTGGGGGGGGCTGAACAGGAAGGAGGGTAAAAATCAATATAGTGATTTTCTAATGAGCTTGGGCTGATTAGTTTGGGTGGTAGATGAAAATCTGATTACCCACTGCAGGTGATGGATGTGTGGCTGACCTGTGGCGATGCACATTGCAGAGCTGCATTGATCTGTACATTGTTGGATTGACAGGCTCCCAGGCTGCTGTTGTGAGGGGAGCGGTCTGACCAACAAAGCTAAAAGAAAAGAGCTGTTAAATATTAACCCTGTTATCTGCTTCCAGGGGGCTGGCAGCTGGAGAGGACAATGGGCAGAGGGGCTACATGTTGACCTTCGTCATCGCTTACCTCCGGGTGGGTCACTACTCTTTGGCTTCTCTTCTGCCTGCTCTGATAGGCATGGCGGGGAGGGGAGGACGCAGGCTGACAGCAGATAGGATAGCGAGCAACACAGAAAGTGACCTCTGGAGGGTCTTTGATTTGATCTGGTCACGGGTATTGTCAGGGTATCTACCGCTACACCGTGTCGAGAGCTCAGGCGTCAAAGCGACAATGGAGAGATGTCTTAGGTCAGTCGTGTCAGGGAGGCCTTTTTGGATCAGCTTATAAACAAGCAAGGAGTTTACGTGCACTTACGTAACCTGGTTACTCCAGGCTTTCTGTAGCATTATGAGTACTTTTGTGGCTTGGTAGTTGTCTTACTTTTCCTCTCATATGTTTGTTAAAAAGGAAACCGAGACTGTCCACTAATTGTGTTGAAGCGCCATCATCCATCACTAATACAGTTAAAATAAGCCATGGTTCCAAAAAAAGGCTGGGAGCTAGGGGAGAAATGGGATTACTGGCCAGTCCTATTATGTTTTACCATATCCAGATCACTACAGTGCATGTAATCCGGTTGTCTCCTGCTTTCTTGTGTGCATTTAAATGTCCTGAATGATTGTTAGCCATTAGCCTACTAATGCTGATATTGTTCTCGGAGCAGGACTTGGGGATGGACTACTACGTGATCGGGGAGTCTTTTGAAACCTCTGTGCCTTGGGACAGGTAAAGACTCCGCTATGAGCTCCTGGCTTCTTTCCGTTTAGTACACAATCAGTCCTAAGAGAGTCCTGTCTTCCTCTTGCTCCTGATTCTCCTCTTTTATTCCGTTTGCCTCCGTCTTTGATATTCACCTTCATGCCCCCCAGCCTACAAACCTGCCATTACTGACACAACGCATACGAGGAGAGACTATCTGTGTGTGTTCTATGTGAGAAAAGTAATACGGGCCACATATTCATCTCACATCCACATGTGGCGTGTTCTGCATTTTCTCCATGGTTTTCATCATCATTTTGTCTCTCTCTCTCACACACACACACGCACACACACACACACACACACACAGCCCCGTGTTGTGTAACATGCCTGACGGGAGAGACCAAGAGATCAGGCACTGAGGCGAGCATATGTGCCTGGCTCATTACCCATCCTACCCCCCATCCTCCACACACGGCTGCACATGCTTAGGACTGGCGGCCATTTCCACGCCAGTGGGAGCCTCTCCCTAAATGACCGTCATGTTAGTCTCCTCCTCTTCCTCTTCTCATGTCCTTTTCTGAATTTTGATAATTTTTCATTGCTAATTAATTCAGTTAAAGCTAAGGTCCCTAAACATTTGAGTATTGTGTTTTAAATACACACAATGCCACCATTTAGCTTCCAGAGTCATTTGGTAATTTGCTTTTATCTGCTTCATTTTCATCTAATTCTACCTTTTGCTTTATTTCTAGGGTGTTGGACATTTGCCGGAACGTAAAAGCACGCATCACTCGAGAGTGTAAAGACAAAGGAGTGCAGTTTTCACCATTATCCACATGCAGGTGATGTTTGCAAATGGCAGTTTTAATGCAAATTTAGGCTGATTGGAGAGAACTCCAATCTCTGAGGCCTGGGTATCAATTTTGAGTGCAGATACAAACCTCTTACTAAAGAATAAAACCTTTTTGTTTTTTGACAAAATTTATATTGAATTTATACTGAAGACATACGTCTTTAAAAACAAACATGTAATTTAATTTTAAAAGAGTTAATTAAGGCTACTTAAACCAGCAGGACACTGTGGTTTTTAGCAACCATTACTCAAACATGAGTAAATAAGTGCATTTGTTGGCAGATTAATACACATTTACTCATTATGCCGATATATAGTAAGATAAGATCAGGCTTTGAATAGTGGATGGAGGGAATACTTGTTAGAAGGATCAGCTAATTGTTGGTTTTGGTTATTTTGTCATCTCATCGTTAAAATGTTGCCTATTTGTCTAAAATAGTGATGTAATTTAGAAACTATCTGAATCAAGAATAAGCACACAGAATTATGACTCTGAACAGAATTTATTTGCCAAGTTTTGGTACTTGACAGTGAACATTTTTCAAATCAAATATTAAGGTTGTGCACCTGATGCGTTGGCAAGAGCCACGCAGACAGACACAAGGACGATCTGAAAAACAGACGGCGAGCCGGTGGAGGAGCACCAGACTTCTGCTCGCCGATGCCGGACAGATTAGGCCTCAGCCTGATTATGCGACAGCCATTCATTTCCCGGCTGCAGTCTGTCACATGATTGATTTGTCCATTTAACCTCTAGAACAGTCAGTGTGCCAGGTGATGGGCCATGTCAAATGAACAAGAGGTCTGAACCCTGCTCCTCCACAGGGAACGAGGCCAGAGAGAGACAACATGCAAACTGGAGACACATTTTATCCTTAAACATTTTTTTTAACACATAGAATCCAAGCTGCACTTTATCTGGAAGTAGCCACATTAGCAGTGAGGATGCTTTGCTCCGTGTAGAACAACGGACTGATCAATATTTTTGTTCTGCTTCGGTGAGTCATCCTGTTACCTGCAGCGCAAACGTGGCTCAGATGATTAAAAGTGTTTGATGGCCATTTAATCTCTGATAATGTTATGTTATTAAAGGTGACAGAGCTTCCCTGCTGCCTCGGCTTTCTGGAAACCATGAAAGGGAATTGAGGTCAGGGGTTCACTGGAGGAAAGCCAATCCTCCCACTTTACTTTGTCTACCAATTATGAAGAAGAAAATCCATTTATCGTATGAAAATGGAGCCCCTTCTTTGGCAAAACTCTTTGGATTCATCTAAATTAGATTTCAAGAGCTGAAGCAAAAGGATGGACTTTTTCCTGCTTGTGTAAACGTGACTCTTGGCTGTTTTCTTACAGGGTGACTCAGACGTACGACGCCGGCGCCTGTGTCTACTTTTACTTTGCCTTCAACTACAGGGGCCTCAGTGATCCGGTTCACGTCTACGAACAAGTGGAGGTACATTTTTATCAATACTATGGCGGTCCAGTCCTCTCATAGATCATAACTATATCGAATGTGATTGGATGTTGAATCACCAGCACCACAGAGAGTTAATGACTCTTGGATTTATTTTTTGATTTCCCAGCATGCAGCGAGAGAAGAGATCCTTGCCAATGGAGGGAGCCTGTCACATCATCATGGAGGTACAACCTGAAAAAAATACATACTAAAATATTGGGTCTGTTTTTGTGACGTTGAATGGGATCACATGATATCTGGACCTCCTTCTAGATTACAGTTTATGAAAAGAGGCAGCATGGTGAGCTTTCCCAGCATGCTTTTCAACGCAAGCGAGCAGTCAGTCGTGCTATAAATGCGCATTTCGTCGGAGGTCTTTCATCGCTTCCTTCACATGTCCAAAATATGTTCCCGCGGCGCAGATGAATGGCTCTGAATCGGCTATTTGTTCATTTCAGGGGTGACCAAATGAAACGTGAGCAGGGGAGGGCGACGAAACAACTCTCTGGGCCCCATCAGGGCTAACCGAAATGGCTGCCTTATCTATATTGCCATCCGCCTTGCTGTTTTCATACATCACTTCAGGCTATTCATCACACCTGTCAAAAACAGTATGCAGTGAATCAGCTGCGATATTAAATCACAATTTTTCCTGAAGGCGGGGACGGGTTCAAAATTAAAAGATTGCTAATAAAAAAGGAGGTGGCGGGGGCCGGGGTAAATGATGCCGCCGTTATCGCCGACTGTATACTGACCTCCAAACGGTGGCCCAGCCACCCCGAGCAGCATGGGGAGGTGACGAAGAGGGGGGGTGGGCGGGGGGTTGGAAGAAGAGGGGATATTGATGCAGCTCCCGCGTGCAAGGCCCACTCTGTAATTGTGATTAATAACGTTGGGGCTCGCTATCTGAGCGCAGACAGGCCGGTTTGTCTGCCCACAATCAGGGCTTGACAAATGGAGCTAGTTTCCCTGGGTTTTGTGTATCAAACAAAACAGATGTAGTCAAGGATGGTGAGGTGGGAGGGCACCGGAGGAAATATACATTTTGGTGGCCCTGTATTTACAGCGGGTCAGCGCTGTGCTGCGTGGGTGGAGGTAAGGGAATCTGGGCGTGTGGAGCGCCGTTCCTCTTTTCTCTGCGGGACATAATGCGCCGCTCACTCCACCGCGTGTCGACTGCTGCCCCGTCACAAAGACCCCGACACATTTTCACTTTCGGATGGAGTCAAGTTTACGACTTCCAAGAAGATCTGCTATGTGTTTGATTATTCACTGGGAGAAATGTCCTCTTTAACTAGGTCGCCAGTGTCGTAGCGGTGAAGAGTTGTTGAACATCCATCACCAGGAGAGTCATCCATCTATCAGCCAATACTCTGGCTCGGCCATATCACGGGAAGGCAGGGCCGCTACCTTCCCCCGTCTTTCATGTCCTGACCCCCATTTGTCAGAGAAGCTCGGGGAGAGCGAGAGCGTGTCGAGGGGTTGAGGCTCAGCATGGCCACTAACATGAGCTCCCCCCCTCCCTCCCGGGATGCCCGGTATCTTCACCTCACCTTGTGGCTCTGCAAAGCTCCAATCTCGCTAACTCTGCCAGGTCGCTGCACTTAGGAGGTAGAAAAATGACCTGATTCAGTGAAGTTCCCGCCTCGCCTTTCGCCCTGCGCTTCCCCGGGCTTTTCCACACCAGAAAGAAAATATGATACTTCTTAAAAAAAGAAATCTGTCATATCTGAAATAACTACCTGCTCTCCTTTGCATGTCTCAGCTGCACAGACCCGGCCCGGCGAGATTGATTGCGATAGCAAGCAAAAAAGAGAGAATGTGACAAGATAGATGTGTAAATTATCACAGTGATGGAGGCAATGATGCAGTCCCAGCACCTTCTGTTTTCTCTCCTTTTCCTGAGAGGAGGGAGGGTGGAACGAGGGGAGAGGACTGAAGAGGAGGCGGTTGTGGAGAGCAGGGTACTTTCTTAGTTATTGGGTAGCAGCTGATTGGTCCCTGTGTCACCATCTGGAGGTTCCCGTGGTATCAGAGTCCCCGGTGACCCCGCTGTCTGCCCTTTTTGTCAGGAGACGGGCCTCACTAGCCTCACGGCTGATCCCCATCTGGGTTTCCTGGCCGGACTCTCATAACAGGCGGGCCCTTCCCTCAACGTGCTCTATTAACACTGGAGCTCCCCTGCTAGTGATGTGAAGAGAAGGGAGCGCTCCCATCATGCACCTTCCTTTCAGCGCCTCTCTAATCTCAAGTGATTACACTGCTGATTTCAAGCGTTTACTCAGCGAGCAGCATCTGTTCTAAGCTGCTCTGTTCTCAAATGTAGCTTTTCAAGTTTTTAAATATAGATAATACCTCTTTTAAGAGACACAACGCCCACAAGTTAACATTTACCCAGCTCTGATGTCACACATTTAAATTTCTTTATGCAGCCAAGTTTCCTTTTTTAATTAAAAACTTTTGATGACTAGGTATTGTTTTTATGCAGGTTTTCGTCTTTTTTAGTCTTACAAAAATAAGAAAAAAATAAGTTTGTAAATAATTCACAATTCTCTAGATTTCAAACTAAATCCCTAAGATATTCAACACTGATATAAAACAGTGTAAAAGAGTAAATCCTCACATTTGAGAAGCTGGAACCAGATCTTTTTTTTTTTTCGTTTTCTTGCCATTAAACACCACTTAATTTAGGAATATGAACCATAATATTGTACCATGGTGGTTCAGCCACCTTAACAAATTTAAATTTGACCAAAGACCAAATGACACATTAAGAGTCTGGGACTTATAGGTTAAAAAGTATGCATTTAAATCAAATTTAAACATATGTTAATGTTGTTGTGCAGGTTGTGGCTGAGTTTACACTTTGAATTGCTTTGTCAGCTTGTAGAAAATCAAAGTTCCTGTTTGAAGTTCTGTGACAATAGTTTGGCTTCCCGGTGAGGTTTTCCCAGTCCTCCCAGTCACCAGACCTCTCGCTGGCTCCAGACTCTCCGCTAAGAACCTGTCGGGCACAGACGCCATGGAGTATGTCGGACTGGACAGCTGGTGAAGCAATGGGCACCCTCACTAGGCTTGGTGCCACCGCCTCCCCTCGCTCCTCAGGTTTTGGGTTTGTGGAGAGAAGGGGGAGGGAGGAGGAGTGAGGGTGAAGAACGACCGAAAGCCAGAGTCCTGCTGACAGAGGAGCATTGTGTGACGCTCCACGGTTGGCTTTGGCACCCTGTTCTTGATCAGGCCAGTGTCAGGGGGCAACAAGCGGCGTTCAGGACAAGCGAGCGCAACATCCCTGGCAGGTCAGGTGGAGGGGGGGGGGGGGGGGGTGCTCGTGTGCACAATGAGACAGAAACGCACACAGACAAAACGCTCCGGCGGCTCTGGAGGGAGGGAAACCGAGGGGAGTGGTGGCTCAAAGAGCGAGGGAGCCGGGGACGGCCCGCTACAGCCGCCAGCCGGCCCCTCCTCTGGGAACACACAGGGCCTAATGAGTTTGATAGTCTGCTGAGCTCCATAAATCATGCCATGCAAAACATTTCTCCTCTCTGAATAAAAGCATTTATCACCCTCTGTTTATTCACTCACTCTCACAAGATTGATTGGCTCCCAGCAGCCCGCTGAGCAATCAGCCGTGCCGATTCCTCCATTTCTCCCCCTCGGTCCTCTTCCTTGAGTTTATTCATTTATTTATTTATTTTCTCTCTCTCTGTCATTCAGTGGGGAAACTTCGGAAGGCGTGGATGAGAGAGACCATCTCCGAAGTCGGCATGGGGATGCTGCAGTCCGTCAAGGACTACGTGGACCCCAAAAACATCTTCGGCAACAGGAACCTCCTCTAAAACCCCGCACACCTTTATCTCACCATTTTTTTTTTTCTAAAAAAAAAAAAAAAAAAGCATCGTGTGCATTTTGGATTAATAGATACTAAATGTGAATTTAAAATGGACAGAGATGTTGTCTTTTTCATCCGTCATTTGGTGCCATTCATTGATTCACCCAAAACCTTTTTTTTTTTCTTTAATGTTATCTTGCACTAAATATGCTGTAACAATCATCTTCACTTGCGGTGAAGCAAAAAAAATTTTTTTCCGCAGGCTCAGCTTGTTGTTGGAGCTACGGCCATGATGCAACAAAACCTTGATTTTTTTTTTTTTTTTTTTTTGTCATATTTACTTATGTGTAACCATTTCCAAAATATCCATGCCAATATGTTTAATTCATGTGTGTGTTTTTACTTACCGTGTGTGTGTGTGTGTCTGTGGGGCCCTTCTTTAGTGGTAAGTTCTAGATTAATGCGCTTTCTAAAGCTCCGTGCCTTTCTAAAGCTTATGTCTGCCTTCCCCTTCTCCTACTAAACACTCCGCCGGTGTACAGTGAGTCTCATTGTGGAGCACCATGAACCTGGACATGTTTTCTGTGTCTTCATGCCCTCATGTCTTTTGTTGTACTGACTGATTGCCATAAGAGACTTTTTCTGGCCTGTGTGTGTGTGAGAGCCTGGACTGAAGCCTTCCTCTGCCCACCACATTTTAACAAGAACCCCCCCATCATAGAAGTACAGGAAGAGATATTCCTTGTGTGTTTAGTTTTTTGTACTGAGAGCGTTTACCTCGCATGGTTTGTTACTGAGAAATTGAAGTGGGGGATGAAAAAAAAAAAAAAGCCTCTGCGTTTTTTTTTTCTAGCGCTGCGATTGCAGTCGAAGGTCTCTGGATCCGGTGCTCACGTCGTACCAAAGACTCGACACATCCGATCATGCAAACATAACCGTAAACATATGTTTGACCACGTGACCCTCTCGCACATTTAGTAACTTCATGCACAGCTAAACTATATTTTTTAATCCGCATATGCAAAGATGACCCTTCTGAGAGCTGTAAAATGTAGATATTTCTCATACGTGCTAAAACATTCTACATTGATTCTTATGTTCATGACACTGTATTTAATTGTCTCTTTTCCATAGAAATGCTCAGAAATCCCCCCCAAAAGAGTTTACCTTGTTATCTGTACTGTGTAAAGGATTTTTGCAACCGATACTGTAATGTACTACGATTTGATACCAGACTTGTACCATTTGTCGCTGTACACCATTGATTTTGAAGCAAAGTAAAGCTTTAAGAAAGCTGTTTGCTGAGGGATCTTGCCTTTTCCCCCCTCTGACCTGTGCTTCACATTTTCCCCTTCCACGTTGTCCTTTTTGTAATTCCTAATACTTGCCCAGATAAAGACTCATTATGAACCTGTCGTGTGACATTTTACCTTTGTGTCAAACAATGTGTGAGAGCTTTTGAACGTGATGGATGTGCCTTTTTGTTATTTTCCACTTCTCTTAACGACGTTGTAACATCCGAGTACATTTTGTCAATGCTGTTTGTGCAATAAATTGAACTAAAACATCCTGTTGGATTTTCTTTACCTCCATACACTATTTCCATTTCAGCTCTTCAATAGTGAGCTTTTATTTATGTTGGCTAAGAGGGTCAACAGGAGTGGGTTTTTGTTTCCTCTACCTGTGCAATGAGTTCAAGGTAATCCACAGTCTTTTGCTTCCTGACTGAAATATTTCTTTTTTTTCTACACACAGGCTCATTTGGGAGTCATGTTCACCCACACAGCCACCCACACACTGCTTGCTGACGTCACAGCCACCGATCAACAGCAGTAGAGCTCAGCCTTGGATGATGAAATGCACTGCAGTTATCACACTCCTCACACCGGGGCTTAATACCGAGGACTGTGTGAATGCATTCAGCAGACATAAATAACACATGGAGGATCATCTCTGATCAATCACTGTAATTGTTATAGAGTTGTGAATTATTGATTAAAAAGATTTACATATTTGCAACCATTTCCTTTTTTTCTCGTTAATGTTTTCTTTTTTATTTATTTTATTTATTTATTTTTAATCTTTCTAACCTGATTGCGTCATGCAGTTTATTTTCAACTGAATGTGCGTGTGCACCTGCAGTATTCGTGCATACATTTCATGTGTAAATATACATTTGTCCACATGAGGTCAGCACTGCACTGGAGAAAAACTTTACTAATATATATATATATATATATATATAGAGAGAGAGAGAGAGAGAGAGAGAGTCCTGCATTGGAAATGTCACTTAAAAAAACGATATATGAGTTTTCAGAAAAACAAATGTCCTGTTTTATATGATCAGATTGTAGATTGGAGTAATTTTTTTAAATGTTATTTTACCTGTACGTTATTTAAATTACCTCAAGTTGTTTGTGGACGTGTGATGAGGATTGGTGACAGAGGCCGACCGCTGCCGTTAGGTAAACAGAGCGCGTGCACGTGTGGGGGACCAGTTACTTTGGATGCAGGTTTTCTTTTAATTGTTTTTGTTACATTTTATGTAATTATCTTTACATACAGCAATCAAACAAGTAAGAAAACTCGGTATCTGTGTCGCTCTGACGAGCAACCTACCTGTCTACCTGCCTACCTACTTCCTGTTTACCTGTCTGCCTGCCTGCGTGCACACCGAGGTCTTCCGGAAGCTGCTAGCTTACAGCTGTAAGTACCAACAGCGGCCCTGCGGCGGTCATGGCGATATGTTTGTGTTGATAACATTGGGATAGTGACTTTAGAGGGAGGCCTGAAGGGATGGCCGGACAACAGGATGGCCGGACATCAGAATGGCCGATTAACCGACCTTCTCGCGAGATTTGCTGCTGTTAGCCACTTTCAATGGTTAAACGAGTTTGCAAGCACGTTTTTGGTTATAATGGGACCAGATATGCTGAGTCAAATGGTTATACTGGGACCAGAGAGACTGAGTGGACTGATTATAATGGGACCAGAGAGGCTGAATTGACTGGTTATACTGGGAACAGATATACTGAGTTGACTGGTTATACTGGGACCAGATATACTGAGTTGACTGATTATACTGGGACCAGATATACTGAGTTGACTGGTTATACTGGGACCAGATATACTGAGTTGACTGGTTATAATGGGACCAGATATACTGAGTTGACTGATTATAATGGGACCAGATATACTGAGTTGACTGGTTATACTGGGACCAGATATACTGAGTGGACTGATTATACTGGGACCAGATATACTGAGTTGACTGGTTATACTGGGACCAGATATACTGAGTTGACTGGTTATAATGGGACCAGATATACTGAGTTGACTGATTATAATGGGACCAGATATACTGAGTTGACTGATTATAATGGGACCAGAGAGGCTGAGTTGGCTGGTTATACTGGGACCAGATATACTGAGTTGACTGATTATACTGGGACCAGATATACTGAGTTGACTGGTTATAATGGGACCAGATATACTGAGTTGACTGATTATAATGGGACCAGAGAGGCTGAGTTGGCTGGTTATAATGGGACCAGATATACTGAGTTGACTGATTATAATGGGACCAGATATACTGAGTTGACTGGTTATAATGGGACCAGATATACTGAGTTGACTGGTTATAATGGGACCAGATATACTGAGTTGACTGATTATAATGGGACCAGATATACTGAGTTGACTGGTTATAATGGGACCAGATATACTGAGTTGACTGATTATAATGGGACCAGATATACTGAGTTGACTGATTATAATGGGACCAGATATACTGAGTTGACTGATTATAATGGGACCAGATATACTGAGTTGGCTGGTTATAATGGGACCAGATATACTGAGTTGACTGATTATAATGGGACCAGAGAGGCTGAGTTGGCTGGTTATAATGGGACCAGATATACTGAGTTGACTGATTATAATGGGACCAGAGAGGCTGAGTTGGCTGGTTATAATGGGACCAGATATACTGAGTTGACTGGTTATACTGGGACCAGATCTGCTGAGTTGACAGGTTATACTGGGACCAGAGAGGCTGAGTGGACTAGTTATTATGGGACCAGATTTGAGTGTGAACAGAAATGTGATGTACTGTCTGTTTGGACACAAGGGCTCTGTGGTGTGAGGTTTTTCCACTTTTGAAGATATTGACAACGAATGTGTGTCAGTTTATTTTATAACCAAATTGTGTTTATTTAACAGTATAATTTATCTTATGTTAACTTAAACACACGTTTACTCGTTTAGTCGAGTACAGTACATTTAAACTCCAACCTAAATTTGCTTTTATTGAAATGCATTTTACAGAAGTAGTTTTGCTTTTACTTGAGTAATTGCTTTTAAGTAACAATATTCATACATTTATTAGTATAATCGTTTAGTACTCTTTCCATCCATGCTATTTGTTGATAGAGCTAGTTTTTAACAATTGTATATACTATTGAGAAGTTTAATCTATAATCATCATCATTTTTGAATCATCATCTGTTTTGTATGTAAAATCAAACCATCAAGCAATATTTCCCGCTGAATTGTAATAGAAGATGTGTGAATTAGCACAAGATGGAAATACACAAGTAATTTAGAAGTATCTCAAATACTTATGTAAATGTACGTTTGTGTCAGAATAAACCAAAAGATATATAGCAGCATATTTTTTTATTTAAACTCTGAACAGAAACATTGCACATTTGCCTTTTCATGCCCTAGGTTTCCTTCAGTTTAGCCCGCTGATAAATAAGTCCAAACTGGGAGAGGAAAGAAGAAATACAAGAAGCACGTTACATTGCAAAAAAGACAAAGTAGTTTGGCCACATTTGGAGACCTAATAGAAAAATAGAACAGCGATATTCATAATTCACATAACACGGTGCAATAGAATTTTAAATTAATCATGCATTTCCAATGGGACAATGTGTTTACGGATGAAGTTCAAAATACGAGGTATTTGTTGGCTCACATGTTTGCTACATCCTTAGCAAGTGTTTGAATTTAATACTGCATAAAACATGCAATTCAAAATGTTTCTGGGAGGCATCAGCTCTTTAACGAAAATACAGGAGAGCACACAGATCCATGCCACACAATGTGCACAGTCACGTTTTAAACTCCAGTTAACAAAGCTACAACACAATTCATAAGGCAAACCCCTGCCCAAAAATAATACTTTAATAATGATAATTATATAAAAATCATAAATTGTGACTACATGGGCACTTCAGTACTACAAGTTTCAGTGTCTCAGTCTTCTTTTGGAGATTATAAAAGCTGTTAACTAGCGTTTGTGTGCTTTGGGAGAAGAAAGGAAATCGATTAAAGCAAAAGTCAGATATTTTAGGAAATACACTTCAAATCACCACTTTCAAATAAAGCTCCTGGTCAGCTTAGCTCAGCATAAAGAACACGTAGCTCCGTCCAAATGCTATAAAATCCACCTCTAAAGCTCTCCAGTTACATGTTAAATCTAAAAAATTAATCTATTAGACTACTATTACATTTTTCTGCAACTATTTTGTGGTCGATTTGATTATTTTCATAAGAAAATAAGTAAAAATGATTTGATTCTAGCTTCTTAAATATGAATAATTTCTGAGTTCTTTACTCTCTGACAGTAAACTTGAGTTTTGGACTAAGCAAGCCTTTTGAGGACATCATCTTGTACTTTGAGAAACACTGATTAACATTTTCTACAAATTTCTGACATTTTATATCCCAAACAACTTGAGGTTAAACATAATTAATTCATTGCAGCGCTATTTATATTCTATTTGTTTAATTCATACAAAACCAGAAGAGCAAAAATATCATTATTTTGTTTCACTGGTGAGTTGAAGGACTGTATTTTGACTCTTGACAAGTTGCCAGGCAACCAGGGGAAACTGCAGAAAGTTACGTTGTTGGCAAGAAACCGTCCGACACACAACCCTTTGTAAAATAGTAGATTTCGTTTATTTATTTATTTATTTTTTTGTTGAGATGAACCAAACAAAATATTACCTTTTAAATGAATGAGATTTTGAGTTGCTGGATTGCAGATTTTATTCCATTTGCACAGAGCCAGGCGAGCTGTTTCCCTGTTTCTAGTTTTGTGCTAAACTAAGCTAAGCTAAGCTAAGCTAAGCTAAGCTAAACTAAGCTTAGTCGGATACCATATGAGAGTGGTATCTTCTCATCTAAGTGTATTTCCTAAAATATCAACTATTCTTTTCAGAGTAGTTTAGTGAGTTTACTAAATGTAAAATTACTTAAATCAGTAGATGCGATTTCTGTAGAAATGATTTGATGGCAGAACTTCATCAAGGCACATTGTGTCTCTGTGTGTGTGTGTGTGTGTGTGTGTGTGTGTGTGTGTGAGTGTGTGTGTGTGTGTGTGTGTGTGTGTGTGATAGAGTGTGTGTGAGAGAGAGTGTGTGTGAGAGAGAGAGAGGGAGGCAAGTGGGACCCTGAATTTATAAAATTGGGCAAAATAGACTTCTGTATTTTTAAAATGTTGATGCTTTGTGGGTAACATGGGATCAAGACATAACTGCATTCATTGGCTTTAAGAAATCATGACAAAAAAGTCATGGTTCAACATGGATTTCCATCTAAGAATCTCAGTGAGGAGGCCATGCAATTTTCATTAGGATCTTAAAACAAGGCACAGGAAGGGAGGGAACGGAGCACTCAATTTGCATTGCAACCACTGTCACAGGTCCTGCTGTCACTGCACCCCCTTTATCCTTCAAAAACTCCACAGCCACATTACAAGCCAGACCTTACAGGTTCTTAAACAGCACTTGTAAATAACGTAATAGCATATGTACAGATTTACAAAAAGATATCTCTGTTTCCGCAATGCGAGCAACAAGGAGGTACCGAGAGCAAAACCAACCCCAGCAGAGGCCAAACATTCCTCTCCACTATCCTCCATGCCTCGTTGTGCCAGAAAATCTGTGCAGTGCCCAGAATAGTTAGTGTTAGCTTGTTGACAGGTTGACACGGTGACAACACCTTCCTGATGTGGTGTCGTCAGCTGATTTGAAGCTGCTCCGACATGCTCGCCAAACGCAGCTCTGTCAGCCTTCAGCACGGGAAGACTGAAGGGGAGGCAGAAAAAAACCCTCTAGAGCGCCGCACTCAAGTCTAAAGCTCATCTCCATCAGCAACAGCGAAGAGGGGCAGAGCTCCACGAACCTCTGAATGCCATGCCTCAGCCGCAGGCCGCATTTAAGAGGAAGTTAGCCTAAAAAGATCAGCTTGGCGTTGGCGTCCGAAGCTAACTAACAGGTTTTGATGGCGTGCCGTCGGCATTGCCGCTGCAGCAGGGCGTGCTGCCCGTTCTGGCCACGGAGCAGCCGCCTGTTTCCGTGCCGTCTCCGCTGCAGGGGCTCGGGGGTGCAGAAACACTCTGGCCATGTTGTCTCTTCATGTTCAGCTCCTCCCAATTGGCCCTGTTGGCTTTGATCATGTCAACCATCGGCTGGAGTTTGGGATTCAACTTGACAAGAGTCTAGAGGGAACAGAGAGAAAGGGGAGAAAGATGAGAAAGTTTTTTTAGATATTTACCATGTTTACCTTCATAGCATGTTACTGAAAACAATGCAGGTGAGGCTGATGGGTTTGCAGGTATTTAGCTATAAACCAGAGTTTTGGGGAATTGAAACGTTTTTTACCCAGCGATGCCATCCGATGAGAGCACCATAGTTATCTGTAAAATGTTTCTTTCAAGTGCATCAGATAGTTAATTCAGGCTCTTTCCTGATCAAAACAAAGATACTAGCTACAAATGATATACGTCCTTGCTCAATTTGTACAACGTGAACCAAAATCTAAGTATTTTATAGATACATTGGTATATATGCATTTCTCAGTATTTCAGTACAAAATATTGTGTTAACGGTGCTAATTTCCAAATTCAGACCATATCTTGAGGGATTGCCTCAAGCAGAAAGCTAGCAGCTAACAGTGCAAGCAACAGCAACAGTGCTGATTTATAATGTTACCTGGATTAATAAGTCCCAATTTGTAAATAGGGTTAAAATCTTTGTGCAGCAAATAATAATAATAATATTAATCAAGCTTTTTAGAGTCACTGAGGGTTCTGGAAACACTTTCAGAATAATGATTTTTGTCAAAACGTAATACATTTTTCAAATATCGAGGGAGAAATACTGTTGCTGAAAAACTGGATGCTCGGCGCTTTGACTAGAACGTGAGAAGCAAAGACAGGAGCTAGAAAAGCAGCACATTATTCACCGAAAGCACAACAAAACAAATGAAACAATGCAGAGAACACGCCGCTACAATAACGGCGACATGAAGTAGCTTGATAGTTGAAGACAATGAAATGGCTGCTCTTCAGAGATTAGAAGCACGTGCATGACTGAGATAAGTCGCCTTTGTCGTTCGTCCGCGATTGAACTGTTAAGAGGCGGCGTAGTCAAACTGTCATCCACCATTTTAATAAATTACCTGGGAGACGGGGGGATTTAGTTCCCTCTGTTCTCCTCACATTGTCTACCGTGTCTCTCGGACTTCCAGAGAAGTCTGTAATTAGTCGCCGTTTCAATAACCCCGTTTTATATGGAAATACAACATGTGGTGACATTACAACATATAGTGTATATAGGAGTAAATGTGCAGTCATTGTAAACAGAGAATGCAATAAATAGGAAGTAAGTGCATCCACACTGGGGATTGTAAGTATGAAAGCTGCCAATTTGCATTTATATTCACTCATACGTTCATACAAACAATTAAACACGTGTGTGGGTGTTTCGGACATTAAGATAATTATTTCTCTTTTATTTAATAGAATTCACAAAAACCCGTGCGTCTCAATAATTCATAGTATTGTAATTGCTGGAATATGTGTGCCACTAATCACGAGGCTGTTCACCTGGGACGCCGGGCAACATCAGAGGCCAGTATGGATTTCCATTTCTGTGATTTGAGATGAAGTCGATGCCTGTTTAAGGAATCTGGGCTATTTTTACGTTTTCGCACACATCCGGTTGTATATGTGTTAATTGAGAAAAAAACGATCTGCAGTGTAACTGTGTGAATGAAAATATAAATATTGTGATGAAATGTGGCCTGCGAGGTATAAAACAAACCGACTAGACTGATCTTCTTAATCTTTGTGGGTTAAAAGAGGAGGAGGAGAACAACTTCCCTCTTCCTCTGCAGTACATAATCCACGGTGGGACATTGTCATCGGTTTGTTCAGCATCATTATTCCACTGGGTTAGACTCAGAGGAAGAGAGAGAGACTGTCATATGGTGGGGTATAAAGATGGAAGGTTATATAATGGGGGGGATTAATATTCCACAAAGAAGCCAGCCACCACCAGAAGAAGGAGATCAAGCGAGATCAAGAACGAGATCTCTTCCGCCCACGGACAAAAAAACCCTGCCGCCTCTGAACTTCCTCTGTCCCCCCCCCCCTCGCACAAGTTTAATTGGCAGCAGCATGATCGTGAGCTTCCCTATCTGCATTCTCCAAACATCAGCCTTTTACATGAGGCGGTGTGGAGACAAACCCCCCACGCAGACAACACACACACACACACACACACACAGCTTTGATGCTTTTTATCGACACTACACAGACTGTAACAATGAAACCAAAGCCCCGCATGGATAAGGCCGCTCTAACTTTTGACACTGATCCTGGGATAATTCAATAGATGTGAAGATTATCTGCTGTTTGATTGTGTTTCTACTCGTGATGACGAGAATAAACGCACTTGAAACGTGACGGTTAAAAAGGAGAGGAGCTTTAACGAATTCAAGAATCGCCCAGTGTAAGAATGAATGAACTATTTTATCCTTGACTCCCTTTTTTGCAAAAGGCTCGCTTTCATCAATTTAGCTCCGGCACGCCTCATCTCTTAGCCGACCTGATCCCCTCAGTAAGTCAGCCTGTGTCTTTTTTTTTCTCCCACACAGCCGCTGCTGCTGCAGGCGGGGCGGGGGGGGTGACTCCATCTTGACGTCATTCAGAAACACAAGCATGCACATCACTATACTGGCGAGGACACAGTATAGATTTCCATTAATTCCTTGAAAGATAACTGAGTCCGACCCTAACATTCGCTCTCTGGATCCTTCAGTGAAATCCCCCCAAAAAACGAAGGTCCTCATGTCATTACCATGCGGGTAAAAGCCCAAAGCCATCTCACTGAAGGGGGATTTAACCCCCGAAGACATCACACTTCTATTCACACGCTCCACTACCTCCGAGACGTTTTAGCAGTCAGGAGGTGCACGCTCGTTCTGCTACTCTCAAAAGAACAGGATGCAACCTTGAAGTTGTTTCAGAGCTTTCAGGAGGAAGAAGAAAAAAAAAAAATTTCTTCTTTCCGTGAGAAATCTGCGACTGCAAAGAAAAAAAGTTGAATAGTCGTTGTGTTGTGACAGCTTCATTGCTGGCGTCAGTGAGGGGGGACAATAGCTGAGGAAGGACAGAGACGACTGATGTCTGAGGAGTGTGTGTGTGTGTGTGTGTGTGTGTGTGTGTGTGTGTGTGTGTGTAGACAAGCACGACACAGCGAAGGCCAGAGAGCAGCAGAGCTTCAAGCGTTTTACCTCGTACAGCGGTGCACAGATTCCATCAATCCATTCCAGCTGAAGTCCTGGCAACTCGTCCTTCCTGTTTCGATCAAAGATGGCCTGAAACACAAAAGTTAAAAATATTTTATTCACACCTCCATTTGTGCTGGAGGAACAGAGGGGGGATTGTGTTTCTGCTCACCTACGTCAGGCTTACGCTCCTAAAGTGCTGCTGCTACGGAGAAAAAGTCTCCCTCGGCTCTCCAGAGTTTATTTGCGTACATTTTCTATTTTCTACCTCATTCTCCTGCAGCCTGAAACCTAAGAGGCTCCGCTGAGGCTGTACCTCAGAGATAGTTACTGGGCTACGACTTCAGAGTTAATATTTAATTACCAACACACACGCACATAAAGGTTTGACTCGAGCAGCAGACCTGAGTCTACCACATTAGCTATTTCAGAGGGGAGGCAATGTGGCCTGGCTCGATTAGTCCGCGGCCATTAATTGCACACAGAAAGCTGTCGGTTTTTTCCCCCTTTAAGAACTTGTAACACAGTTCAGCCTTCAAAGCCCTTCAATCAAATACACAGGGCTCCTCTGTTGTGGTGGCTTTGAGGACAGTGTGAATACATTATGAATTAACATCATCATTAGGACCAAAGTCCCTGCTATTATTATCTTTTTTTTCTATTTTTACATTCATATGAGTAATACAAAGACAATGTATTATCAAAGCTAGCTCCTATATACCAACATGACTTGTGTGTTTACAGCTGAGTGAATGAAAAGGTCAGGGTTTTCATTTTTTTAAAGAATGATTATTTTGTGATCCACAGTTTGCTCCGAGGCAGAGGAGCAGCCCTGTTTTTTTGGGACTGCAGAGAAAATTCATCTTCGGCGTCGTCGGCTCAGCGGCGGTCACGGAGGTGGAACAAACTTGCAAAAAGCACAAAACCAGAGACGGTTGGATGGACTCACGGACGGCTCCAGCTTCAGCTCGGATCTCTCTCTGTCGCCTTGCTCGAAGAACTCGCTGGTCACCAATTCTGCAACCTGGAGTGAGTAAAAAGATCGTAGCGAGTATTAATTCCAATCTGAGAACATTTTACATTTCACAAGCCGAAGGTCAAACACCCCAAGACATACATTTCACAAATCAAAGCAACAAATCCTTACTAGGGAACTAGGGAATGCCCCCCACCTTTTTTATTTAAATGATTAATCCATTTCAAAATTGTTGCTTCTTTTTCTTTTAACCAATTATTAATTAATTTTCTATTTGTTTCAGCTCTTGATAAATGGTTCAAAAACACATTTATTTCATATACAAGATATGTTTCCTCACCTTGCGTGATATTTCCCACGGTTTAGTGACGGCACCGAGATCACACGCCGTCATCAACATGGATCTGAGAGGAATCAGGTGGATTTATATTCCTGTAGTGTTTATGATATCAAAGCTTTCAGAGACGTGCGGCGCATTAATACCTGCACATGTCTCTGTGGGCCTTCACGTTCCAGTTGTACTCGCCTTTGCTGACCAGCTCGAAGAAAGTGTTCCTGTTCCTAAAGGGAACGTATAGGGAGGTGCATGTGACATAAGATCCACAAGGGGGCAGTGTTACCTAAAAGAAACCTATGGTAAACATTGCACAGGGACAGACTTGGAATGCTTCATTGTAAATAGGTTAGTGCACTGGAGGCAGCCAAGCTCTGGGAACATCTCACTATCAGGGGGTTTAATATATGTATAATATTGCAGTTGCCAGTTTATTAAGTACACCAAGCTAAAACCACGGCAGCCTAGCTTCATGGATGTTCACTTTTTGATTTAAAGATGTTTTATACTGACAGACGTTTCTATTATTCCTCCGCCCCATCTCTATTCATCTCCATCTAAAAAGCATCCTACGGTAAATATCGTATAGACTCAGAATGCGTCACTGGGAGGCAGCCGAGGGAACATCTCACCATCGGGAGATTCAACAGTTTTAATAAGCAGTGTGGTGTTTTAGCAGGACATACTCAAAGTAGAGTGTGAGGTCGGTGGCCAGAATCGACTGTTTCAGGAGCTGCATGAGGCCGCTGTACTCTGTGGACGAGAGGTTGGAGAAGATATTGTGACCCTGTGGAGAAACACACACACAGAGATGATAAAGAAGTTTGAAAACAGGTTTTCAAACCACACCAAGAGAGCCTAAAATAAAGAACTACTCGTCCCCCGGTTTAATTATTCATCATGTTCAGGATGGGTGTACTTAAACAGAAGGTCCATATGACTTGTTACATGGGTTAAGAGGACAGTATTCCATTGTGCACAATGGAAAAAAAACACTCCTTTTTGTTAACAATCCCACAATGAATTCAGTGTGTATAATATAGGTGGGATTGAATGACAGATTGAGTCGTTGATGAAAAAACAACTAAACCATAATGCTACTCAATAATGAAACTGAATGGAGAGGAGGGAAGCCAGCGACTCTTAATAAGTAAGCAACATCCCACACTTGAGGATGTCTATCATTAAAACAGGCCTCTCCCCAGCATGCATTATACATTCATTCACCACTTAGGCAGCCCCCTCTGGAGGACGAGGAGGTCTGTCTGTGGAGGAAATAGAAGATGGAGAGGTGATAACAGTGGACCTAAGCAGAGATCTTCAAAACTGGATGACCACTTCTTCTTCTTCTCCCCCTCCCCCTCCTCCTCCTCCTCCTCTTCAATCCAAGTGTAAAGTGCCTGTGATTCCCTTTAGGAGCTCATGTGTTCCCATGAAATATTGAGCTACTTAGAAGCAAAGAGACACAAAGCACTTCTCTCGTTCCGTCACAATTGGAGCAGATGAAGGAGCGAGGCGGGTAAAGCGACAAAGGCAGGGTGACGAGGGGGAAATTGAGAGATGCGAACGGAGTGAGTGACGTTTGAAGAAAGTTTTGAATGAATGGGTTGGCTGGCGGATTGAATTAGCCACGTTATTCATTTGTATGCTAATAGAAGAGAACAGCAGCAGTTCAACCCCCCCCCCCCCCAGTATCAACAGACACCATTATGATATCCCGAGCAAACATTTGTCAGCTTACCGTGTTGTCAGCACCGCGATAATGAAGCCACCGGCACAAACCCAGCTAAGCTGCTTCTCGGCTGCTCCCTCAAAACGTCTTTTAATTACGACTTCATGCAAAGGCAGTCACCTGGTAAAATGTCTCTCTCAACCAATTACCACCAAATCTATCGCCTCTCTAATTACATTGATTTGAGGGCAGGGTGAGCTATTTGTTCACTCGCTGCCATGCAGCAGACACCGAGGCACCACGTGGTTGCCTTCAGGCGCAGTGGGCACAAACTCCCTTCATTTTCTTTCTTTATTTTGAAGGGGAGAGTAGGTTTGAGTATTTTTGTTTTTATTCTTAGAAGTAAATAGAGAGACATATAGTAGGTGAGACACAGGAGTGCATCCGTACCTATTTATACAGGTGTAGTTAGATGCAGTTACATTACTTTAAAGGAATTTCAAATATTCTTATTGCATTTCTGGTATTATCCGTCCGCCCCATTGCTCTCTGTGTAGCTACAGATGGTGTTTGGACATGGCCTGACATGCAACCGAATGTGCTGCACAAACACGACATCACGAGCAGATCCTGCATGGGAACCGCACTGGAGCAGATATCGTACCTCACTCTGCAGGATCATGACGGCATGGTTGAAGTGGTGGTGCTCCAGTGTAGCGGAGGTCCCATAAAGCAGAGCGAGGGCCGAGCCCGTCCTGAGACACACACACACACACACACACACACACACACACACACAAGAATCAAGACGAGAGATAACATAATCAGCATTTAACAGGGACTGAGAAACCAAGTCGATCCTTCACCGATTCTCTCTGCGCTCTGTCACCAACGTATGATTCAATAATAAAAGAAGATGGAGAGCCACGATGAGCTGAACCGCAGCTGAAATGCAACTGTTCCAGAATGAATATGATCATCATTTCATGTGGAGAAATACACTCATAATTGAGCCTGGTTGACTGAAGCTAGCAGGGTTTTTACATTTTGGGATATTCCATTAGTTTAGTTAGTTTCTCTGTCATTTCCACAGCAAACATTGTGTGGGTTTCACGAAGCTGAAGGGTATTTGTTTTAATCTAGTTTCCGTTGTAGTTTCAGTATTGTACCGTAAAGTCAGAAACAATGAGGAGAGTAATATGTTGTGGGGATTTAGCTCTGTCCTCCAGCACATTGGATTCAAAACGAAACAATGACTATAAGGTATAAAAGCTGACTTTTAGCCATCACAGCTGTTGGGGTGAGAACATGAGGTCCTCTTCATAAAAACATAATATTAATGGACAATGATCTTCAACGTAAAGGTGGACTGAAGGCAAACAACAACTCAAGAGGTGGAAATAGCTGTAGCACATGTATGACGGAACAACATCAGGGAAAATACCAAAGGCCTGCTCATGTCATTGATCAGATTTGATCCCAATTCATAAATATGAATCCTTTTTTTTCTACATTTAAGCTTATGTTTACAATTATTTTCTTGTGCCTTAACTAGATACAAAAAAACAATATGCAATCCAACTGCTATGGCTGTAAACACCTTCAAATAAAAACAGAGTCTTCATTTTAGCCTCATATTATTGAAAGTATTTAAAACTTTAACGTGCTCCAACACAAAGCCGAAACAACAATTACCGTCTTAATGTATTCTGACTGCACTGTTTGCGGTGAGGGTGGTGATTTTAAGGTATGACCAAGTTACAGTAAAAAAAAAAGTATTTTGCATATATTTACATAAGTCCATTCTTCACTACAGTGCAGCGCCTAATGAAGACGAAACAAACTAAAGGCTCTCCAACTTTGATGTGTTCCTGTGAAAATCTGCCTTACTGGCTTCAAGAGCTTCATTACCTCCTTTGTCTTGCGTCGCCCGAAACTCATCCAGCGCCAACAAGAGTCAACTGTCATTTAAGTTCACTCAAAACGGCATCAAACTATTTTTTTACAAGCGACTCATGGGTCTGAGTTAAGGAAATACAAAAAAATGGATTAACGTTTTTGCGTCTTCTCGTTAAGATTTCTAATTTAACTCGTGATTATGACTGTCCGCCATTTTGGTTTGAGATTCTGTTTACTATAATAACCTTTTGTGAGGGCAGGGAACACCGAGACCAAGCAATATAATCACGATGATCTAAATGTTAGTCAGCAGTGTTTACAGTCTCTTAGTTAAGCAGACACTTATATAAGCCTTATACAACTTGCCACTTGACTCTTGCTGATCTGTGCTGGACTGCCGCAGACTGCTGCAGGTGGTAATACGCACTGTAAACGGTGTGTAGGCGGGAGTGTGTTTATGTGTGTGTGTGTGTGTGTGTGTGTGTGTTTGTGTTGCTGAGACGGAGATAAAACAGGAACACTTACTTTGCCTGAAAAGCGTTGTTGGTGCCCCTGTGGTCCAAGTCGTGGCACACACAGCCCACAATAAGCGCTAAGGTCTCCACTTCTGTCAGAGTCTCTTGGAAGCCCGCCGTCTTGATTGGCAAAGAGGAGGTGGATGAGAAAACAAACACACACACACAAACACACACATTCACAAATGAGCTCATTCCCTTATTGCATGGAATTGTGAGGAGCACGTTAAATCATTTAAAAAACCCGACAGTTGCAGCATCCTGTCTCTCAAGACGAGTCACACATGCAGCTTTATGTTTCGGATGAATGGCTTCTGGAGGCCGTGTGCCGAGTGAGTCACTATAGGTCATGATGGGGATAGCGGCAGAGATAGCACGGCCCCTCAGCCCACTCATTAAAACGCATGGCAGGAGAGTGGAGGGCCCCAGAATGGCTTACACACTATTATTTCATCTGCCTCTGCCAATAATCAATTCAGATGGGACACCATGCATTAATGAACAACACCGTGGTGTTTGTATAAGAGCGTGTGTGTGTGTGTGTGTGTGTGTGTGTGTGTGTGTGTGTACGCATATGTGTATGTATGTTGCCCCAAGGACCTGATAAAGTAAAGGTCCACCGAAGTCATTCTCTTGGGGTCTCTATTCAAACAAGCATCCCCGGTTCGGCTCTGCATGCAAGTGGCCGTTTGTATCGTTAGTAATACGACATGTCGTAATTTCAACATTAGTCAGGGAGAAATGTATTGTATTCTCTCTGCTTTCAATAACAACAATAAGCACGGATGTCAGGCCGCTTCATTCACGCTTCACAATCAGTGACTGACCAGTTACATCCAATCCTATTCATGCAGGTGCACACAACTGTCGCCACTCCTCAGTTATACGCTGATACCGTCATGCTAACGCGTTTATTTGTCAGTAGATCTACCGCAAAAACTACTAGCCCAATTTTCATGGCACTTACATGTAGCATGGGCCAAGGAAGACCCTATTCAATTCTGCGCAGATTGCCCTCAGCCAGTAGCTAACGTAGAAAAATATAGCGTTAGCGAGCATGCAAGCTATGATAAGCTAGCTGTAACTTAGCTACGTGGCATGGATCCGGCTTTGGTTGCTTCTCAGCATTAGCCGATAAAGTTATTTGCAAACGGCAAGCTAGCTAGTTTACCAGCCGGATCGACCCAAGAGTCTGGACAATTCATGTAAGTTGTGTACCTTTTAAGAAAGAGTATCAATACAACAAGGTCAAAGTACTCTATCATAAGTATATGTCCTTCATTCTAAAATCTAATGTTCCCTAAATGTATATTAAGGGGCTAAGAAGCCCCTCGCTGCTCATAATCGCTTGAGAGCTTCCTCAACGAACAGAGCTTTTTCCTGCCGACTCTACGTTTGTGAACATTTGCTATGAATGGCCAATTCCTTAACGCAAGTGTCTCTGTGTAAGTGTAACTGAAATTGGTATCATGATCTGCGGTCGTAGCGAGCACGATCTTTACCGTTAGCATTGCAAACATGCACTGGCAGACGTTGAAGGCATGTCTCCAGTTGTGGTAGAGAACCATTCTGTAGTTTTTCCTGACAGTCAGCAGCCATCTGCACAGTGTCTGGAGGGGAAGACGGAGAGGCATGAGCACACGGGTCAGCAGCTGTCACGAGGACACGTGTCCTGGGCAGATTCAGTCAAGTATTCAAAGGAAATAGATCACCTCGTAATCGATCTTAAATTTCTGCACCATTCCCAACTCCATAAACATCCTCAGCGCGGCCGTTATCATGGCGTCAACATCCAGGGAGAAATCGTCAAAGGAGAGCTTGCCGATGCCCAGTTCACAAACCAGGGGAATGTTAGCGGCCTGTTTTTAGTCACGGAGAGAGAAAATTAGAGAAGAGACCATGAGAATATGAGTTCAGAGACCACGGAGAGGGCAGAGGATGCTACGCCACTCTCACATGATACGTGGAAATATGGAGACATGTTAATTAAGGCTCAGAGGACTAATTTAGAGAGGGTTCACTTTAATGAGGGGGCTTTACCAGAAGATTCCACTGTTGTTGACACTGTATAGTAGTGATCATCAAGGTGGGTTTTTATTATTATTATTATTATTGGAACAAAAACGCATTACACATAATGTGATTCCAATTAACCAAATTCATACTGAAGCGTCATGTCAGCGCTTTTTGATGTGGTCTAATGAGCAGATGTGTCTTATGTGCTGTAGTCAGCTTTTATAATGTGACCATTTCATGCTTCCTAACATGCATCTCATTCCTCTCCTAAATCTGTGTTATAGTTTCAGTACGGCCACATTTCTCTCCTGTCTTCCCCCGCCTCTCACCATGTTTTCCCTCACAAGTGTTTGCCCATCAGGTCAGCCGGTATTCTACTCTATTAATCCGCAGCACCGGGTTACGAAAATGTCAGCCAGGTTTGTTTTTCCGCTGCCATTTTCACTCCGGTGGAATCCCAGTCAAGTGTACTGCGTGCAGCTCCATATGTAGAGCAGTTATGAAAGAAAGTGGGGGTTGGGGGGGGGCAGGAAGCGGAGCGGCAGCGCTGGATGAGGGGGCTGAGAGATCACACAGGCACACTGGGAAGCAGGGTTCCTACTTTGTGGTGATGGCCACAGGGGAAAATCCTACACATGAAAGTGCAGGAAAATAGGTCATATCTATATTTCAGAAGTGTCATGCTAATTAAAAATGTAGATATTTTCATTTTTTTTGCTCTTTATAAATAATGCATTGAGAATGATTGCCTATTGATCGGGGTAATCCATTTCAAATACCACAATTAGTTTATTTTCTTTGGGGAATACTCGGTCCATATTGATACATGCTTCTGCAGTTCTTTGGAGGAACTGGAAACGTCTAAAAGACGGCCAACAATTCCTCTCTGTTCTCACGTATTTGTTTCTATCCCATTTAAGTTAATGAAGGATCTAATTATGCAAACATTAATTAAAGGGCACATGAGTAAAAATAAAGACATTATGAACAACATTTCAAAGGCTGGCTATATCTTGCTAACACTTTCCCACCTTGGGTACTTAAACAAGATTCTAAGAGCATCATTATATACCACCTTAATCTTATTCATCCTTGCTTTACTATGGTTATGTATAGCGATTATACAGAGCAGTTTTATGTATGTTTTTCTGTTTTCTCCCCCTTATAGAGGTTCTTCTTCTATATTTGTGCTCTAATGCTGCTGGGTTTTCTTATTAATCTTTTTAAAACAATACTTGTCTCTTTTTGTAAATTAGATATAATTCCCTTTAGTGGGAGCATTATTTAACTTTTATTCCACAGACAAGAAGCGTCCAACTGAGGAGAAAATAATAGCAGAGAAGATAATAGAGATCCTGCAAAATACCATTTTAAGTCATGCTGTTGATTTATCCTGGCCTCAAATAGAATATCGCCAGCCTCATCCTTTAGCAGCCGCCACTAATATTTAAGACTTTAAGAACAAGCGATGTCTCACATGAGTTGTGACTTTAATATGTGTTGAGCTCAGAGTTTAAAACACTACTACTTTATCGAGGTAAAGATATGGTTTTGCTGAAACAGATGCCGTGATGAGAATAGTGAATATCCGTTACCTTGAATTTGTCCACTTCAGTCTTGGAGCAAGTGGCGTGGTAAGACAGAACCTGTGGAAATAACCAAACAGCAAATCACTCAATGTCTTTTTCTAAATTAATTGAGCTAATAATAATATTACTATAATAATACTGCACGCTGTGGTGTTACAGCGTTTCAGTGGGTCTTCCTGAGGAGGAAGTAAACAGTCGAAACATGTCAACGTTGATTCCATCGCCATGCTCCCTTCATTTCCTGAGAGAAATACCTTGCACAGACCTCCAGTTGCTTATTTGATCATAAATGCTCATGTTTATTCAGTGCTGACAGAAGCAATGGATCTACATATTAGTTTATCCTGCGCTTCCCCTTTAAATGCTCCATCACTCCATTCTGGGCTCTTGAAACGTAGTTGTGGTAACTACTATAATGCACCTGAACGCTCCCTATTGTAATATCAGGACGTACTGTAAAGGCTGAGTAATGCTGAATGCCTACAAACTGCGAGGCAGATGAGGGATTGCTTTCCGCTGCCTCTCATTAATTTTCAATAAAACCTTTGCGAGAAGGTTATCTACAAAGTGAGATCAGCACTTTTTTTTTTTTTCATGCGTACATTCTTGTGGAAATATGTGACTAAAAAAAGGAGCCAAGCACAAAGACCCAGTTTTATATTAGCCGTGCTGCAGCCGCTGTTTCCAATGACTTCTGGGTAGATGTTGAGGCAGGAAATCAAACGGGATTCTTACATCCAAAGCTACAGACTGCTTGGCCCAGGACTTCTTCACCTGGTCGTACATGATAGTGTTGTTGATGCCCAGTCCGCAGAAGATCACAAACGCCTAAGAGAGTCACAAAAACAAGCAGACACACTCATGTGCAACAGTTTCTAACACCCCACACAAGCTAATGTATGTTGAAAGGATGTAGACGTGTCATACTTCAAAGAGACGTTGGTCTGCATCATCGAATGGTTGCCCGTCGAGCCTGTTCAACACTTGGGCGACACCTGTTGCACAAACCATACAATTAGAACTGAGCAGTAATGTTTTCAAGCTTGACTTTGCATATAAACTGCCTCCATATTAAAAGAGGATCAAATCCACACACATCAATTAACAAGCATTATTAAAGGAGTACTTATTCTTTGTATCGTTAAACTCGTAGTATTTTTGAATGGTCGTGCATCATTCCCTCATTTTCTCCAGAGATGAAAGAAATATGTATTTTTATTCTGAAAAAGAGCCTCCTGCGTCACGTTGATGAGACATCCACTGATTGGCCAGTTGGATGGACGCCTTTTTATCTGACAGCAGTGTTGCCTGTTTAGATGGCTTCCCTTGTCATCTAATTAAAAACATAAGGCTTTGTTGATACAGCACACACATTTAATTGATAGAGACCTACTTCTATTGTCACTGAGAAATCAAGCTAAAAAGTAATTACACAATACATTTGCATTTTTGATTTATCTCTATGAGGTCAAACCAACCTGCCAATGGGACATTTTAATTTCAATGTATAGCTGGAAATCCTCAGAGGGCAAACAGGATTAGTACTTTGGCTAAGAACAAGTTTCATTATAGCGTCATTACATTTAAAATACAGGGCTGATGTCTTCTCAGATCTATTATTTTCTCCCTCTGTGATGAGCATGTTATTTCTGATGAGTTGCAGCGTAGGTGGGCCCAAATATCAGCCTTCCTTCCTTCCTTCCTTCCTTTCTTCCTTCCGTCCTTCCTTCCCTCCTTCCGTCCTTCCTTCCTTCCTTCCTTCCTTCCTTCCTTCCCTCCTTCCTTCCTTCCTTCCTTCCGTCCTTCCTTCCCTCCTACCTTCCTTCCTTTCTTCCGTCCTGCCTTCCTTCTGTCCTTCCTTCCCTCCTTCCTTCCTTCCTTCCTTCCTTCCGTCCTTCCTTCCCTACTACCTTCCTTCCTTTCTTCCGTCCTGCCTTCCTTCTGTCCTTCCTTCCCTCCCTCCTTCCTTCCTTCCTTCCTTCCTTCCCTTCCTTCCTTCCTTCCTTCCGTCCTTCCTTCCCTCCTTCCTTCCTTCCCTCCTTCCTTCCTTCCTTCCTTCCTTCCTTCCTTCCTTCCTTCCCTCCTACCTTCCTTCCTTTCTTCCGTCCTGCCTTCCTTCTGTCCTTCCTTCCTTCCCTCCTTCCTTCCTTCCTTCCTTCCTTCCTTCCTTCCTTCCTTCCTTCCTTCCTTCCTTCCTTCCTTTCTTCCTTCCTTTCTTTCTTCCTTCCTTCCGTCCTTCCTTCCGTCCTAATTTGAGTGCCAGTGCCAGCACAGGCTGAACCAAACTGTGGAATAATGGTGATGCGTTCGTAGTGTGTATTTATTTCGTTAGTTACCTAGCTGTGATGTAATGGATTTTCCATTCCCATCTCCGATTCCCAAATCCAACGGCAATTCAGTCAAAACCAACATGTTTTATAATCTAATAATCGTCCCAAAACACCTTGTATCACCATCTACCTCGTAAAGCAGCTTTTAAAAAAAAGCAAGTGCTAATATGATTTAAATATTGACAGTGACCATTAGACCTCATTGTCAACAACATTTCTTTGGTTGCATTTTGAAGACGCAGGCTGTAGCCTTGGCAGACGACACAAGGACATTTGTTTTCTACCTGAATGTATCCTTGGCTTGAGAATTTCATCTCCTGCTGCTTTGTTTGTATTATGATTTTTTTTTTCACTCCAGATCCTCAGGTGCCACCCACACACACCCCTCACTCTCTTTCTGTTCTCCTTCCTCTTCCCTCTCCCCCTCCCCGACAAATGCACTTACACCTACGCAGAAAAGAAAAGAGAAAAAACCTAGGCGCACACACACACACACACACAGGTCTTAACCAACCATCTGCAACACACACACTGATCACTTTGCACTCAAATATAACTCATGACTCCTCTCTGCGATATCCAGCATCAAAACCAGACAAGAGATCAATGATTTATCAGAGTGTCAGTGTGCCGTCGGGTGGAAACGAAGAGCACGCAGCCAGAAGAAGGGGGAACTCCACCTCCGAGTGTGGAGTTATGGTGCAGCGTGGATCTAATCGCACACATGCAGCCTCAGCTGAAACCATGCTCAACCTCCCTCTCCCCTATTGTCTACTATGCAGCAAAAAGGAAAGGAAGACATTGGAATCTTACATTATGAGTGCAACGTAGACAGTATGTGGATACCTCCCGTCTGTTCGGTTTGGGGCTGTGTGTCATAGTTTGAGCTAGTCCCTATATCTTAAAGCTACATCATACAACATCCACAGTTTGTGGAAGACACTTTCCTGTTTGAAGATGACGATGCTCCCCTCCAAAACAAGAAAGTCGTAAAGAAAGTGTTTTCTGAGTTTGGTGGGGAAGACCTTGACTGACCTCGACCTCCAACACCTTTGGAATGAACAGAATGCCAACTGCAAACCAGCTAGCACGCTAGCCCACTAGCCTCATGGCTGACCTCCTCAATGCTCTTAAAGCCACCCCAGAAGGATGGAGGCTGTCATTGCGACATGTTAATATCAAGAAGCAACCACGGGTGCTGAGAAATGAAGCCAACGCGGAAGTGCCAAAAGCTGCAGTTCTTTGAATGGCCACTAGGATTGCTCCAAAAGAGAGTCAGTCCCTATAGGCCTCAGCTTTGTTCTCCGAAACTAGTATCCCTGTTCATGACGCATGCGTTGGGGGTTGAAATTGCAAATACTCACACATTTAAATCATATTATGACTTTGTTAGGCATAATTGAGTGTTGTGCAGGTCACCGGCTGCTAGCCCAACCCAGTTCGACCAATGGTCCACCTCATTGACCATTTTTAGAGTTGAGGTTATCGCTTTAATACCTTTTTTTTTATAGAAACATGCACAAAGTAAACAAAACTTTATATTTGATATATCCCCCCTAAGTTGAAGACTTTTTAGTTCACTTACCGATGATTTGGTGGTTGCTGTTCCATATGGGAACACAAAGCACAGAGCGGATGTGGAAGTCTGAGAACTGGTCTGCCTGAAAAGAGTGGGAGTGGTGTGAAAATGAGGATTACCATCAAACATTTCCTCCAATATTTTTTTGCATTGATTATACTTTTTCCATATGACAAAACAGGCAAATTCATCAATTTAAAAAAATATTCTTAACACAGTCTTGTTTACTTACTCTTTAATCTGCTATTTTCATATTTAAATAACAAGTTTACTCACTTCAATCTGTATTGAATTCAGAATATAAACTGCTTCCAACAGCAACCAGAGCAGCACTGATGCATTTGAGACGTATTGAAATTTTTCCACTTGGGTGTTTGAAAGGTAGGTGATTGTGCGTTTACCTCGGCATCAAAGCGAGGATCCTGATAGGCGTCACTGATGTTCACGGGGAGTCCTGTTGACGCTACCAGCTCGGCGATGCTGTTGTTGATGAGCCAGTCTGAGTACGAGGATTTCTCCATGCTGTCTTTGAAACTAGGGACAGAAAAACAAGTGAGGATGACAACAGCAGCAGAACAGTACCGGGCCAAATCTGTCCTTTTTCTCAGGAATGGTTTGAATCTCAAACACACTCTTTTAACTAATATCTAATATCTTTATCATAAAAATAAACTTTTTAGTTCACACCTGAGGCCTTTTATTCGTCCTTGCGGACCGTCTTTTATGTTGACTTGCATTTAATGAACTTTTTATACCGTCGATATCAGTAAGTTCCTCCTGCAGCCTATGAAGTAATGAAAAGTTAATTGTGTGATTGTGTTCCTCATTGCATAGACTTCCCATTCCGGTTTACTGCAGTGGGCGGTCACTGATTTTACATTATTTTTACCTTCAAACACAAGCAGCTAATGTTCAGTATGGCTCATTTTGTCTTTCTAGGCTAGAATAAAGATGGGAAGACGCTGATGTCAGATCTTTTGAACCCCTTTGATCGAGTGATACAGCTGTGCGTGCAGCAGGGAGCAAACCTCATGGGTGTGATGGCAAGATGCCTTACAGTACTTACTTCCTTCTTGCTCTCCGTTTTCTCGGTCTCTTCCCTGTCTCATGATATGTCATTTAGCTGCCACACACACTGCATTGCATTGTAAACTCACTCCGCATTATCCTCCCCGTGGGGGCGGCTAAGGCACATCAGAAGACCTACGCTCGCCTTCTGACACCAAATGTATTCACCTAATTACACACGTGAATCCTGCACAGCAGCCCCCGTTATTCAGATGTGAACCGTTAGAAAGAAGCGTCATGTTACGTAGTTTTATTACTGGAAATCTGGCTATTTAATTAATGTGTGAAACACGCTGTGTGTTTAGTCAGAAAGACTGAAACTGGCCACTCAAGCAGACTGATATATATATGATAATTGTTATTTCTTATGTGGATCTTTTTTTTTTAATCACTGTTGCGGTTATCACTACTGCTGAAGTTACCGTATCAGTTATGGCAAGTGCAGGACTTGGCGCATAATTTGTTTTCCTTTCTGCGTTGGTTTTCATCCATAAACATCCCACACGATATTAAGCCACTGTTTCTCCACTCAGCCATCCCCAGCAATGGAGACAAGTGGCAAAACCCAATTAAGTAGGGCTCCTACAGTATGCCTTCTATTCAGCATCGGCGTATTACTCCCACAGCACTACAGAATATTCAATTTTTATACTTCCCTTATTTCTTTTTGTCCTTGATGAAAGCTTTACATATTCAAACAAGGATCTCTGCAGAATTTACAGGTGCCGTGGTGCCAAAGGCAAACAAAGGTGGAGATATGACTATTTATGGAAAGGGTACCAGGGATGAGAGATGTGGAAAAGCTATGTCTTTCATTAGGAGTAAGTCGATTTTAACGCTGCAACACCATACATACCTGCTCTCAGTGTCTGCACTACACTTGGGCGACAGCAGTTCAAACGACTTGGTGAACTTCACCACCTAAAAGATTCGAGAGGGAAGAAACCACCTGAGCTCTCGGGGGGGGGGGGGGGGGGGGGGGGGGGAACTGCGTGGAGGTACACAGTAGTCAGAGAACAGACCAGCACATGCACAAATGTACAGACGGATAGACGCAGAGGGAGGAAAAAAAACAGTACCGGTGACTCAATGTCCTCCAGCAACTGAACAGAGCAGCGCTCGCACTTCAGCAATGTCTGGGCACGGTGCATGATCTTCCTGACGATCTTCTCCAGGTCAGTCTGCTCCTCAAACAGGTCATTGACCACCTCCAAGAGGGCCTGGAGACCAGGAACGGAAAAAGAAAGCCACTGTAAAACCCACTTTAGTATAACATGCCTCTCTCAGCTGCATTATTATTATTATTGTTATAAACCAACAGGATGACATTAACACAATCAGTTCCCCCAATAAAAGTAAACGAGGCCCTCAATCTAAGGCGGAGACGATCCAGCTTCATACACAAACATTCCCCGAGCTGCGTTCTCATTATGTTTCCTTCCATCACAGATCAATGTGTGGCATGAATTAGTGCATCTGTTAACATTCCTACAGATCCAAAGAAAACACCCATGCTGCTCTGTGATCCCCCACTGTAGTCGCAGCAAGTGGGCTGTCGCTGATCAATAATGGGCTTCAGTGTCAGCATCAGAGGAGGGGGGAGGGGAGTAATGCTGATCCCAGGGATGGAGGGGTTTTATTGTCCTTACCCGACTCCTGTCGTACTCCTTCCTTGATGCGGCGAAGAGCTGGGCGTTGGAGATTGCGATCCCACAGAAAGGCAGGTACATCTGCAGCACCTGTGGACACATTCAACACAACTTTATCGTCCCTGAGCTACAAACACAAAACGAGTTATTTATCAAACATGATCCCAAAAGTACTGCTTTTATAGATTATACACATTTCTCCTAACATTGTGGTTCTGTTGCACTTTGTCTGTAGCAATAGAAGCTGCTACACTCAGATGGCAGCGTTGTGCAAAGGCCCATAGAATGAACCAATAAAGGCGGTGAAGAAGAAGAAGGCTCTCTGGCTGGTAAACAATGTAGGATTAAAAAAAAAATCTGCCTCACAAATATTGTATGAGGAGAGATCAGCATTCGGCATATTTGTTTGAGCTCAAGGAAACACACAATGTGCTTCGGAGGAGAAAAATATGAAAAGAAAACTACACAGGGCATCTTTATTGTTGTATCCAATTTCAGAACCGGCTATGAAATTAAAACGATTTGTAAAAGAAAGCAAACCAAAAGAGTAATATTTTCTATCTAAGAATAAACTTAGCTCTCAAATTGCAACGAATAAGAAATGGCTTTTCAATGGCATCATTACTTGCTCGGACCAATAACTCAATTCAGCTGACGTTTTACCATTGACTGACTTTCTTTTACCCGGGCTGATGACGTAAATTCCTTATTTCATTCATATTTTCCTCTCATTAATAATGCAATCACTTGCATGATTGCTGATATAAACTCGGAATCGAACGTTGATTGATAATGGACACCAACATGCAAAGACGCAGAGAGGTGGCTGCAGCCTTGTTTCCATACAACCTCCATTAGCCTTATCTGAGGGACACTGAGCCCCTGTAACATGGAATCAATAGAATTTCGGTCGTGTGCTTCCTCCCTCTGCCCATGTGTTTAATTATCTATCTTTAGCATCTGGCTGCTGTGTAAACGATACAATCGGTACAACAAATCCACTAATATTTACCAGCCTCCGGTGGGACCTGAGGGTGGGGGCCACGACAACAATACATGAATGGGAAGTTACTCAGCTGGGGCCGCTGATAGAGGGATATCTCTTTAACCTTTGAGAAAATATAACGCATCACACAACCTTGAGTTGGAGAGGTCGCGTGCAGTCGGATATGCAGGAAACCAGTAGGCCCAACATTCCCTATTTATGTTCAAATTCATGTTTTATATATAAAATGTATTTAAAATTCATTAATATTTAATTATAATACATTTGGAGCTTCTCCAGTGTTCTTACAAGCGATCACATGACAACTTGACAGGACTAATAGCTGGGGTCATGATAATTGTAGACCTAAAAATAGCATCACAGGCTGGAAAAGGTTGAGAAACTCTGCTCTAATTGCTATCATTTCTCTTAACAATCTCCTGGATTAGCCACATATTTTTCATTTCTCAGTCTATATTGTAACGGTAGTAGTATGGCAATCTGGATTTCAACATGTTGACTATAATAAAGGTGTAGTGTTTATATACAGAGAGACAAACAGTTGGAAAGTTTACACGTTTATACAATCAAGCTACAGATCTTATAAAGAGAAACATACAAGCTTTGTCATTCTTGTGTTGAATGTAACCATAATGTTGTAATTATTGTGTTTTTTATTTAAAATCCTCACTGATTGTTTGATTTATTGTAACTACTGACTGTTTTGAGTTATCACATTGTGATTATAGCAGTTCATTTTTAATCATCAAGTAAATCAAAACAGTAAATACCATTACAAGTAAAATGCCCCTATGTTGCACATATTCAGATGCGTTTTATGCAAAGTGCAAATCATATCACCACATCAAAACGCAATTCTAATCACGGCGTGATGATAATCTGTCACACTAATGAGCGCATTAACTTCATTCAGTCGTTATACTTAATCAAGCACCTCCTCCAATTGTTTTCAGAAGCGGGAAACAGATGCTGGTGAGAAAAGCCCGTACGTGATGCTATTTCAGCCGGCCCGTGGAATTCTCTAATAATGATCTTCCAGTAAGGCGGTGGCCATCAATAGTCCCGGCAGGAGCAGATTCATTAGCGCGCAGGACTTTG
This sequence comes from Chelidonichthys spinosus, assembly GCA_029853015.1. Classification (NCBI taxonomy): domain Eukaryota; kingdom Metazoa; phylum Chordata; class Actinopteri; order Perciformes; family Triglidae; genus Chelidonichthys; species Chelidonichthys spinosus. Next base: position 19,876,052 of record CM056830.1, read on the forward strand.
GGGATCTGGTTATGGATCTACAGGCAAACCCGAGAAAAGCAGCGCTCCCTCTAATTACATTCTGTCAGGCAGGCCGTTATACAAGGTTGCATTACAAACAAGACGTTTTTGCCTAGAGACCTGTGGACTGACCAGTAAAGAGTGGTTTAATAACCAAACTAACTGGCCGAGGCCTTACGGACCGCCAATTCCTCTAATCTCCATGACTTCCACTTTCACATGTGAAGGAAGAAGAAGAAGCAAGCCGAGGGAAATCAAATCGCCAAAGCCACCAACTTCCTTCCTTTTCCACTCTCCACACCAACTACTAGTTGCTGTGTTCCAAATATGTGCGGTGAAGTGAAGCCTTATTTTTGTTTTGTACGAATAAAAATGGAGCGCTCCGTTTTCTCTGATCTGGTATGGGACTCCCCAGCCTGTGTCAGCAAAGCGCATAGCAGTTTTGCAAATACACTTAGTAATGATTGCTTCTTTTGAAGGTGATATCAAATATTTATGCAACAGGAAACCCAACTCCAATACGTTTTACAAAGCAATTCACTGTTATACATAATTATCTGCATACATAGTCAAATGATTACCATGTCATCAAAGGGTTTTTCTCCCTTTATGACACCATACGATTTACAAAGTCAATTTTACAATTTAATAAGACCAGTTTAAACAGTTTACAGTTGAAATATAATGCAATGACCGGTGACACGAATACAACACAGCTAACAAATACTATATATCACGCCAGAAGTGCTGCTCAATAACTACAATCCATAAATAATTAAATTGTTCTACACATAGCTGGTACATGGGGAAAATGCCAGTTGCAAAGCGAGGTCACAACAATCAAGCAGCAGATGTTGCATCATAGCAGAAACATCAAAACAGATCTTTTTTGAGTCTTTTTGAACCTCAGACGGATATTAATGTCGCCGTTATAAACGCGTGAAACTGGATGTAATGAAATTACGACTATAGCATGACTCTTTAGTGTGAGTTTTCTTGTACTGTGTAAAAAAGTTCACACAAAACCTCAAAAGAAATCTCACAAAAGATGATATGGGACAAGAATAAAAAAAAATGATTTCATCATTTACAACAAAGTCCTCAATTTGAGTCTAATCTTAATGGGTACATTTAAAATAACAGTCACAAAGCATTTTAGAACTTTATTTGAAATAATTAGTACCTTTTCTGTAAAAAAAGATCAGGAGATCAGTGGTGGTATGACTGTTACACTGTCATTTCAGCATTTGGACACAGCTTTTGTTCATTCAAATGACCAAACATCCATGCTATCCTATCTGCAGAAAAATGATAGCCATAATCTGCCAGATATCTATCCGTATCAGTTCATGTTTACTTGTTTTTGAGCCGTTTCCACTCAGATATCACCATTTCTTGCAGTAGGTTTGAATATCCTACTTCAGCATGATACGGTTTAAATGCCCTCTTTCTCCTATTTGCAAGTGAAAAATGACAGTTCCATCTGACTCCAAATAACCCCAGTATTTCTATGCAAAAACAAGATAACAGGAGTCAATATGGAAGTTCAATCACTTAGCCAACAGTTCAATTCAAGCCTTTAATCACCACCATCATCCCCTCTGTCCTTTCCTCTTTGAGAGGCAGGGCAACCAAGTCTGCTTTTCTTGTCTGGGGTCCCCACTGTGCAGCATGTCATCCACATGTATTCTTCATCCATATCTACTTTATATCCTTTTTACTGTTACATAAAGAGCTATGTAAGGAAACAGCTTAGTACGATGCACTGTAAGACTTTGATTTGATCTGATATCCCACAGGAACGCATTAAAGACACGTGGCTTCGAGCAGAAATTGCGCTCTTTTTCTTTTACTTGTAGCTTTACATCAGGAAATTGTGTGAAAGTGGTTATTATGGCATCGCTTGGAGCCAATTTAAAAAGTTTGGCAGCCAGAGGGAGCGGAGCGGTGAGGCGAGAATGCTATTTGACAACCGACTCACACAGATGTCAAACCATATTGGCGAACGGAACCTAAATGGGGGAACTCAGATCTTATTAGGAGAAAAAAAATCATGGAAACATCTACCTGAATGAAAGAAACCATATCAGATGTATAAATAGACATCCAAAGTGGAAGAAAAGCTAAATCAAGATAATAACGCAAGATGTGGAGATAGCAGGATGAGGTCAGCTCACACTTAAATTAAGTCAATAGCTAGCTTCCTCTACAGGAGATAATGAGACAATTATACATGGCTCCCCGGAGGACTCCCATCCTGCAGGAGATCAACACAGCACAAGTAAGGCGGCGAGGAATTTAAAACCAGCCGTAATGTGTTTAAATACCCGACACGCTTGCAGTACACAGAGAACAATATTGGTAATAAAGGGACACCTCTAATGACATCTGCTGGTGCCGTGTCATCTGATGCTTTTTTAAATGCGTGATGTATTTGCTTCCTCCGAGGGCCTCCATAAAAGCAGAGCTGCAGCTGTGCTGTGCGAGGAAGCTTCACCGTGTTCTCTGGCGCTAGCGTTGCATTTCATTACTAATTTAGCTGCAGCCATCCCGCGTATTAGCGTGACGTTAATGCAATGTGAAACAAACTCAAAGCGTCAGAGAGAGAGAAACAAAGACTTTCCTATCCTGCCTCCATTAGGAACAATGGGGTGTCATTTTTATGGCAAGCGCTCCAATGAAGAAAAGCGTACAAATAAGAAAGTGTGGTCTTTCGCGGTGAAACCTAACCCTAAAACAGAAGCACAGCTAGCTTTTCGTGCTTTCATGTCTAATCTCTTCTCCCCTTTAGGGGCTCACAGCCATGTTTCCTGTATTCGTGTGCTGATGCACTAAAAACGTGCTCCACGTGCCTCGCTAACGATGATACATCAACTAAACATTTATTCAGAGACAGACGATATATATCTGGATGAGTGCAACATGTTACACCCCCACCCATCTGCTTTGACATATTATATTTGTCATATTCATTCAATAACATCTGTGTTTTGTGTTGGTTGCAGCTGCCAACTTGACGTATCTCTTTACGGGATAAGCTGATCCACAAAGGGAGGTAAATACTTAAATGGCTGTCAGGACGGGAGGACCTGGTCTGATCCATCGGCCATCGAGCTGCTGCACCGGAGCGGTTGAGATCTCATAAACACCTCCACAAGTCATATTTCACACACAGTAAGTCATGAAATCTAAGACGCTTAATGAAAGCCTGACACTGTGGCTGTTCCACTAACCAGCGGGAGATTGTGAACAGCTTATATAAAGTTGTTTCTTCTTTGTGACACAACAACAACACGGCCCTGGAAGACACTGTCTCAGCTGAGAGGCGAGCTGTGACCTAGCTAGAAACTGAGCACCGAGACTCAGATATGTGGCACGTCTGCAGTTATGGTTGGCTGTGAAATATAAGGAAAGGATGCAGGATGTGAAAACAATGAAGACACGGAAATATAAACTGGAAAGTCTCAAGCCACAAAAAGCTTCCTCAAACAGATGGATCCCCCATGTTCCATGCTCGCAGGTAACAATGCAAATCATACACAAAATATGAGAAAAATCCATGATTGTGACTAAAGACATTACATCACTTCAGCCCTGCTATGCGTGTGCACACTAACACAACATGACAGTATTTGCCTTAAAAAAGGGCAGAAAAACAGGAGTAGAATTAGTCACATCCCTGAAATGACACACATGAATCATGAGCAAGCGTTTTACTTCAGGCCTTTTCTTTCCTCCACTAGACTCCACTGTGCTGCAATGATAAAAATGTCTGAAGCCACGCTAGCAGCTCTGCTAACATCAGCATGAGAACAGCTGATGTTTGTTTACCGCGTTCTCAGTTTTACTTCAGTGTGTAAACACTAAACGCCTGCTGCTCGCGGTGTTGACGTCAATAGCTTTGTATGTATTTGTTCATGAAACAAAATATTGAACAACTTGAAACTTGGACCTGATGATCATCAAGTTAGTAGACTCACTTTCTGTATTGTGTTTCATTGCAATTCATTCAACAGCGGTTGAAACTTTTGCTCTGGATGAAGGAAATGTCAAGAAAAATGCCAGAAAAATGACACGATTCCAGGTACGGTTACAATTTGGACCAAACTAGAACCATGTAGCAGGTTATTGGTTCCCTCAGGAGGGAGAGCTGTTATTTCCATCCATCTTTTCATGTATTTATTCAAATAAGTAACAAATAAGTGACTGTGCCTTAATCCATAAAAAAATAATTCCATTTATGCACAAATGAGAAATGAACTTGCCCCAGGAAAGTATCTGTTTTGTGCTTGATAAACCAAAAATGTGGTTGTTTTAGTGTAGATTGAAGTCTACATTTTCCATGTACAGAAAACAAACATGTTCTACCCAAAGGACTGAGATGATTATAAACAGTAGATAAAATACAACAAAGAAAAGCCAACACAATTATCTTGATCTATTCTGCACGCCAGGCAAGCAGCGGGATACATATTGTGTTACGATAGCACGCCGCCCTCCACCCAGCGTTTATTCTCATCACTATAATAATGAAATTACCTTTTCATCGTCTTCGGTGAAGAGTTCTCCACTTGAAGTCTTGTTGATGGCCTGAGCGACTCCGATGATCTCGCCATCGCTGTTGCGGATGGGCATGCACAAGAGTGACTTGGTTTTGTATCCTGTCAGCTTGTCAATCTCATCACTGAACCGACGGTCCTGCAATCCATAGGGACAGCTCTGAATTAATTTAAAAAGCACTTATTGGAGAACAACAACAACAAAAAAATGCAGTTTTCCATTTTTTACTCTCAGATGATGATGCTGTAATATAAACAACTCATCAGGACTGTGTCTTACAAACAAAAAAAAGTAATAAAGGCAAATGTCTGTCTTAGAAAAGTGCTGCTCAGCGATTTGTGGACATTAAATAAAACTAATAGTGTAAACTGCTGCTCTACCAAGAATAAGTCTCCCTTGAGTTTTCTTCTACAGTGGCATCATGAAGAAATGTCATGTCTTTACAGCTTTAATGTAATCTAGTATTGTATACTTTCTCAAAATCAACATTGGAGTTTGCAAAATCAACAGGGAGAGATTGATGATTCCCCCTTTATTACTTATTCGTATTACTCAGTAGTGTTTTTGTGAATCTGTTACACCTCTTGATTGATGACCAATGAACTGGGTCAGATAAAATGACGGACTGAAAGGCAAATGATCTGGCTGAGTCTCTCTCTCTCTTTTCTGTGACGCATGCGCGTGCGTGCGTGCGCGCGCGCGCGTGCAGGAGGAGCGGAGCGGGCACCTGATACGCGTCAGAAATGTTCACCGTCTCCCCGTGCTCGGCCACGTATCCAATGATCCCTTTGCCCCACGGCACCTGAACTTCGTCCGAATTCATCGAGGGCAACACGGTGGTGCCCGCGTGCACGTCAAAGAATTTGGACACGAGTGTCTTCTTGTTGCCCGTCCCCTCCACTAGAAACAGGGAGCACCGGTCCGCGTCCACCATGATGCAAACAAACACGAGGATTTTGTAGCTGAGACTCGTGAGGTCCAGGTCGTTGGAGATGTCTTTGACGAGCTCCAGGAAAAACTCCCTCTCGTTGTGCTCTTTGAGGTAATACTTGAAGCCCACGGCCGTGGACGGGTACTGGGGGATGTTGACTCTGGACTCCAGCAGCGCGCTCAGTATGTGCGCGGTGGTCGGCGGCAGAGAGCTCGCTTTCCTCAGCAGGGCTCTCCTCCGCATGCTCGTCAGGGGCTCCTGCGCCCTGGAGTTGACATGCTCGTCGTACGTCCTGTTCACGTTGATGGCCTTCGATCGGGCGAAAGTTTTGCGCAGCTCCTTCTGCGAGACCCTCCGGTGCAGCCCGTCACTTTGGCTCGCCCAGCTGTCCTTGCGCGCGTTCGTGCCCTTCTCCTCTCCCCTCGGCTGCGCCGCGGACGCCGACGCGGGACTCTTGCTCGCCTTGTGGTTCTTCAGCCATTTCTCCACCATGCCATAATTCCCCTTTCGGTTCAGGTAGTCCTCGAACAAGTCGGGGTGCGAGTCCAGGAAACTTTCCACGTCAGAGAACACCATAGTTGGCACGGCCATGCCTGTTATTCACACGGTCGTCGGTGACCCAAATCCGCGAAGTCGCGCAGAGAAATGTCATCTATGAGGCTTTACTGAGGGTTCAAGCAGAGAATCGTTTGAATGCCAGAACTTCCGAGGTGCGTCGGGCTGGGAACCCCTGGTGCTCGCGCTACATATCCAGTTTCCACTCTGGGAGGCGAAGGATGGAGACTCCCTTTGCGCACGAGCATATTCCTCGACAGCATCTCTCCACGCCGTTCACTTCATTTTTTTAAGAGCATGAAAAGCAGATGTGAGCAGAAGAAAAAAAACTGAGACACACAAAAACCACCACGGGCATTGACTACCTCACAGAGAGAGCCGCGGCCGTGCATCACCCGCCGTGTGGGTCTTCTTGTGTGCAAATGACGCTGGCTGTGGTTGGCTCGGTCCCGCTGACGCTCGCTTCGTCACGCAGACAGGAGCGCAGGGTTGCTTCAGCAGTCAGGCCTCCAGCCATTTGAACCGCCTGCCCTCCTTAGAGAGTCACTGATGCTGGGCGATGATTCGCACTAAATTCATCTGTCATCTTCTCAGCATGCATGCTATATAGTAGGTGCGGTGTATAAAGATGTAAATTACAGTGGTGGATGGTGAACATTAGCCTGCTTTCACACAATGCATTGCTCCACTAGATTTATATGGCTTCTGAAATGCAGAAGATCCCATGTTGTTGGCGGATTATACAATTGAATGACATTATTCTTCAGCACTGTCGAGTTGAATGGATCCCTATGCAATCCCTGACGTGGTGATGCCACTGCTGGCTGACTCGAGTAATCAAACTGACTAGACTGTCGCCTGAAGAACAATGCGTTTTATAGCATGTATAATAAATACTGCAATCCCACGATGCATCTAGTCCACAAGCCACAAACGGGCAGTGGAGTCGGAGGTGGTTGATATACACAATTTAATTATGGAACAGCCAATTTTATTGGCAAGAGGAGGGTGTCAGAAAATCAAATTCCTTTACACAATATCAGGGTGCAGATGGGACTTCTGAACGCCAGAGGGAGCTATACTCCACAACATGGAAAAACTAGTCTTGGCTTCCTTGTCCAGTGATCTCTTTCCATTTAAACTCTGCCAACATTTTGAAAAAGGAAAGAATCACCATGAGTATGAATAAAAACGTTTTAACCATTGATATAGACTAGCTCATAATCATATTGTTTAGTGTCACATCCCATCTACCTGCACATTTCCCTACAAATGCACTTACACACAGTATTACGTAACACAACATGGAGTTCCTTACAATTTACTGAGGCTAAAACAACCTCTAAGCATAACCAACATTCTTAAACATGTGCAGCACTTCTGATATCAGCTTCAAAATAATAAAAAAAAATCAAAAGACTCAAATATTTAGTGTCAATTTTATTCACCTTGCAATTTCATAAAAGACATAAGAGACTGAGGTATCATCAAACTGGAAGCAGATAAGTAATATTCATTCTTGAAAATGACAAGACAATTAATTAAGACAATTTGAATATAAATCAAAAAAACTACTGAGAATTATTTTTTTTCCAGAATGACAACAAGCAAACATAATACACAGCTTTCAGTCCCTACATTCTGAGCACACAGTATATGGTTTAATAATTTATGTTAGAAAAGGAACCTGTTAAAACCAGGGGATATAATTTAATCCACCACGAAGGGAGGATCAGAAGCAGAGGTTCAGCAACTTATCGTGCCAGTCGATACCAGTTAGAGATTGCTTGCCATTATGCCGGATTCTGAACGGACGACAAGTCCCAGGTTGTTGGGACACATCAATGGGCAAAGGTGTGCCTGACAAAGAGTTCTTTATGACGTCGCAGACTTCAGGTACGCTATGAGGTCGGTGCGCTCATTCTTCTTCTTGATGCCAGCGAAGATCATCTTGGTTCCTGGAATGTATTTCTTGGGGTTCTCCAAATACACCATCAGGGTTTCATCATTCCAGGTAATGCCTGAAATCAAAAGTGAGAATAATGTTTCATCCACATGGTCTCTTTCCATTGAGTTATCAAATACTGTACACACACACACACACACACACCATTTACCTTTGCTTTTGTTGGCATCGGTATAGGAGTAGCCCTCTGCCTGGCCTGTTTTGCGTCCAAACAGACCCCAAAGGTTAGGCCCAACCTTGTGCTTCCCACCGTTCTCCACAGTATGGCACTGGGCACACTTCTGGACAAACGCCTTCTTTCCTTTGGCAATGTCTGCAGGCATGGTTTCTGTGAATTAATAAAATACACACACATATCAATTGGATTGCTGATTGATTACAAGTTATTTTGTCTCGTGTGCTTTGGAATAATTGAATATCCCCAGTCTGCCACAAGGGGGCGTTAAATTAAAGGTTACCCAACTAGGCCCAGCATTGTTACAAAACTTCCTTAGGTAACTTCACAGTTTTTGTAACAGTAAGCACTACACATACACTTTCTGAATGTGTGATATGGTCAATTTCAGCCCCGAAAAATGGCAATCATCTATCAAATAATGTTAGCAGATATCATTTTACATGAGATAAAAACTTTAAGTGCAGATCGGTATTTAAAACCAAACAATATACGAATATAAATGACATCGAGACATTTTACACTAAAACAAATGGACCCAGCTTGTAGATTTAAAAAGAAAGTAACGGAGAGTTCTCCGGAAACGGGGAAACGCCGGCTAGACCACGTTGCAGACGAAAGGAACCGGCAAAAGCAGATTATTCGCGTTAAAAAGCCACTTTCCCGAGTAAAAACGGACAGTGAAGCTTTGCGATGTTGGTGTTGAGATGTTGTCGGCTTCTTACCTGTTCTGGATGTTTTCAACCGACTTATTCAGACACGATCTCCTCAACTCTTGTCCTCCCGCCGACTCCAAAGTGATTCACAAACTCGCTTCCTCTCTGAGAAGTTACTCCCGCTGTACGTCATCAGTCAGCTGACCCGTTTCATCATCCTCGTAACGAAGGCTCGTCGTTCAATGAACTGTCGTTAGAATTGCGCAATGTGAAACATCTAGAATGAACGCTCGTGTCTGATACTACGACGTAGTATTAGGGCCATATATATATATATATATATATAGTATATATATATATATATATATAATATATTATATATATATATATATATATATATATATATATATATGTATATATGTATATTTTAAATTACGAGAATAAAGTCGCAACATTACGAGAAAAAAGTCATAATATTACGAGAAAAAAGTCATAATATTACGAGAAAAAAGTCATAATATTAGGTCTACGAGAATAAAGTCGTAACATTACGAGAAAAAAGTCATAATATTACGAGAATAAAGTCATAATCTTAGGTCTACGAGAATAAAGTAACATTACGAGAAAAAAGTAATAATATTAATATAATATTAAAAATAATATTAAAAAAAATATTTTTTTCTTTTAGTCTGGCCCTAATACTCCGTCGTATGATACAGATACAGTCAAGCAAAGAAAAAAATATATATATATAAATTAAAAACGTGACTTTTTCCATCTACTTTAATGGTCAACAGCAAAGTGTGTTTTGTCATACTTTTGTCATAGTTGCCTACTGATGGAATAGACTTCAAAAGTGATCTTTGTTCTGTGATGTTCTGCAGTGTTTGGCCATTGTGTGAGTAGAAAGTGTTCAGATTTAAATGTGTAATCACGACAGGGTCGCGACGAGTTGTGAGACCCAAGTGAAAGTTGAAATTAGAGCATGTCAAAGGTCAGGTTGGGTAAGGTCAGCTGTTGGAATCTGACAGGCAAACACTTTTTTTGAGACGGACACAGACAGATGAGAAGAGTTTATGGTGGTAACCCTTCTTCAAAGACTGCCTCTCAAGTTACTTTTATTCGTAAAATATTCTCCATCAACCTCTCAAATGACTTTTGTATGTAATATGTTTGCTACTGCATGGGGAAAAGCCCAGGATATATATATATCACACACATATATATCATCAATTCATTATGTTTTTATACAATAATAATTATAGAATAATTATTTATATTCTTAACTGCAGAGCAATCACTATGATCACATTAGTCACATCAGAATTGTAGTAATATATATTGGATATTCTCCAGTAAACAGCTGTACTTTATTGTAGTATTTTTATTTAGTAACTCCCTAATAAGCCTAGGGAATGCTTGTACTTCCGGTTGGTGAGAGCCGTTGCCAGGCAACCATCCAATCTCGACACACAAACAAAGAATGGTAAAAGCAGGTGATGCCTTTCTTTTAGATGCACATGATACGTGATCTTTGGATATGTAAATTGGTATGCCAGCGGTGGCACCCAGTTGGACGTCATAGCTACGTACGTTCGTGATCAGGAAATGAAGCCAACACGCGTTATATATGGCGTTTAAAGGGAGGTCCCTATAGGGTGAAATAATTGGGCAGTCCGAGTCAGAGTGTCGTTGACTCCGCTGCCGTGTTTTGCGCCCGCCCACCGTTCTGCCAGTCTTCGATCCATCCCTGCGATTTCTTCCCGCCTAAAGCCGATCTTGCTGCAGGGAGGAGCGAGCGGAGTGCAGCTGAGCTGAGCGGAGCGGAGCATCACAGCCCGCATTCAAGGAAACGGGCAAACACAGCACTTTTCTTTTTTCTTTTTAATGGACTTTCCGTAATGTTCAGGCCCCCGTGCAAAACACCGTCCTAAATAATAAGTAATATATACATTTCGACGTGGACCCTTTATGGAAGCCGTGTGGGGAATCTCTGCCCATTGAAGGGAGACCCCCCCTCCCTCCCCTCGTCCCTCCATAATTGTGTCCTGCGCCAAGAACTGTAAAGACATGGTCACTACACCGCATCTGTGGTAAGGTGTTTTTTTCTTCTCTTATCTCCTTCTTTCAAGCTAATCTCGGTCGTGTGTGTATAACGGAAACCACGGGTGTCATAGCGATGCTGCGTGATATTCCAAATGTAAAAACAGCCGTTGTTTTCGTTGCTCCGTTCAGACCGAGACCCTCACCAGCGTCTCATCCTTTTGTATTTGCATCCCGAGTGTATCACTCGAGGACCAGTAGGACGTTAGCAGCTAGCTACCTTTAGCTAGCTGCTACTAGACGGGGCTTTACGGGGGATGAGAGGACGATAGCGCCCCTAAAAACATGGATGCTGTTGTGTGTAGTAACGGTTAACCAAAGACGACCGGGCGGCCAACTCTGTAACGGACTTTTGACGAGGTCGACGTAATGCGTCACAGTGACATCTTTTTTTTTTGGTTCACCTTTTTAACCAATGCTTCACGTCTCCTCCTCCAGCAGACAAGCCGTTTTCTTCGTAATATCGACTGTATTACCGATGAACACAGGTCTTCACTCGTCATTTTTTTTGTATTCCACTCATTGCGTTGCCAGGGGTCGACATGGCAACTAATTGAAAGTTAGCCAACTTCTGTCACTTAGAGGATTGCTCCACAATATCACTCGCCTCCCTGTTTCCAACTGAAGGTCAGCCAGTGACTTTGCAGTTGTTTTAAATAGCCCCGAATCACATCACCTAAATAGCAGCAGGGGTAACCAAGTAGCTTAATGTATTTGTAGTTTGCAAGCGTTCTCGATTATATGTTGCTTTGAACAGCATTGAAGATTGATTTTCTGATATATTTCTGTGGCCTGAAGAGCCCTCCTGCTGAAGGTGTCTCCATCATCCTATTTAAAACAAATCTTTGCAGAGCTTTATGTGCTCTGCCCTTCGATATATATTCAGAGAGAGAGCCAGCCTCACCACAAAATATTGGATTCAGATTCAGGAGTAAATCTGATAATTACTCTTTTAATTAGCTGACACATTTAACCACAAATTCCATTTCCAATTGAAGCACTTACCAGACTCTTATTTGGCTTTAAGGCAAATCCTGTGACTCACAGTTTGCTTAAATGATTGGTTCTTGATCATTTTTTATACAGTTTTGGAATTGTAATGCGTGACATCACTCATGATTTAGAGATACCACTGTCAATGTTCCATTGTACATTCTGTTGTACATTATTTTGCTGAGCATAAAAAGGTTTTTCATCAACATTTGACACTTAACAAAGTAAGCCAAAACATCTAAAATGCATCAGTGTTTCCTGACGCCAACTGTCGTATAAATGTTAACAAAAATTGATTCGAACAAGGATTCGGTGCCAACCTTCAGATCATAACAGTTTCCAATATGGGCACAACAAGTCCACCGGTGCTTAAAAAGTATTGCAGTGTGATACCCAGCTCTACCTAGATGATGTAATGTGTGCAGCGCAGGATGAACTGGCTCCGTCCAGTTGGCGTTGTTAAAAAAAAAAAGAGAAGCAGGCCACTTTAGAAGGGTACTGCTCACTGCTTCCAGATGTCACACAAGATCTACATCCTTTTTTTAGGGTAAATGGTCAAACACTGCCGCGCCGATCAATATGCGTTAGTAGTTGTAAATGAAGACAATAGTTGTCCTCAAAGACCTTGTAATATAATCTCAGGACAAGAGTCTGTTTTTGTTGCCTACTTAAATTATGCAACAGAGAGGCGAGAGCAGCAAACGTGGTTCACCGTAGAGTGCTGGTCGATGGTGGTGATATGGTGGGTGGCTCGGATGTGGTGACAACACAAACATGGAGGTCTTTCACTCCTATCAAAGAACAAAATACCATCGGCTTCATCGTATTGCATGCTTGTGATAAGTGATGCCATTAGCATTCACGTGGCTTCATGTTTAACGTCCGCTAATGGCAGCAAACACCCAGATAGAGACAGTAGAATGTGTTTTGGGGGGGGTCTTGTAGTGCTGCTTGACATATAGGGTTTGATTTTCTTCATCCCTCTCAGATCTCACAGAGACGGTGGGATTACCCCGGCCTATCTAAACCTCTCTCTAGACAGCTCTGACTTGCCCTCCCTGGCTTGACCCACGCCAGGACAGATGATAGTCACTGCTTTATTCGTCATGCTCTATCGATCCCTGCTGGAGAAATTTGATTTCTCTCTTGCCACCACCTCGTAAGGTCCCAGCCCATTGCAGTTTTCACAAAAAAGCCTCGGAGCCTGCAGGAATTTAGCATTTCGTAAACAGCCATTTTTATCAGTGCAGTTTGTTGTTATTGCAGGTGACTGAACCTGAATCTGGTTGTTGAACTTCATAAAGGTCCTCATTCACAAGTATTATTAATTTGATGACAGACGCTGTAACTGTGTTTGCAACCATATTTGTTTGAACATAGAAAACCTAAATTAAAATAATGTGATTTCTCAAAAATGTTGTGCTCAAAGGCGGAAATATTATGAACTATTAATTGGAATTGTTTGTTTTATCTAACATTCCTGATTAGTATGCAGCAACAGTACAACGATTTTTTCCATAAAGTCAGTTGATTCTCTGAAATATGGAGACTTGAACATTTGTATTCACCCAGACCAGAGTGTGGACTAATTCTGGAGTCTACATTTATGAACATTGTATGAACAAGTGGCTCTAAATCTTCAAGTTTAGGAAGAAATTAATTTCCTAGTATATAATCACTTGATCGCATTGGTCAGAGGTAAGATTGTTTTTCCCTCCTCTCTCTGACAGTTTTCATTATTACTCTTTGACTCGGGGAAAGTCCTTTCTCCGAATACTCTTGCTTTTTTTGGAGCGTGAAATGAAAAAGACAGAACTTATTTAATGTGTGTGATTGAGCTGAGGGTGCATTTTGGGTGAACATGAGAGATGGGAAAGGGAAGTGAAAGTGTTTTCCTGCTTGTGTAGACATTTCATGCACGAGGAACCACACAACTATAAGGACATTAGGTGGAGGATAGGCTAATTTCCATAAAGAATGCTTTGTAGTTTTGTCAGCACGGACAAATAGGCACCATGTTACAAAAATGCAGTTACAAAAATTAACCTATATGTTGTGTAGGCTATCCTCTTCTATTTCCTCTTTCCATACCTACAGTTGTAACCTTAAACCAGGGTTGATCGCATACAGAGACAATTTGGCATCAGTTAAAGGAGGATAATAATTACATACCTTATTACGCTTTCTCTGAAAAGAGCTGCTGATTTACTTCAAATTAGTAGCAGATTTCATTAAGATTGAATCACATAAAAAAAAAAAAATGGTTTAAACTGCGTGGTTCTCCATGTGAGGTTTAAGAAGGCAAAAAGATATATTGCTCTGCGGGGTAAACAAAAATTGACGGCAATTGCATGCTGGGCCTCATTTCAGCGGCAAATGTGGTAATGGTTTTCAAGATTGGTGACATTTTACACCAACATGAGGCATTGAAAGAATGTCGACGTAAGGGCCCCTTCCCCAGACTGTTGCATAATAGTGCCATTGTTGCTCTATGTGACTGAAGGCTATCCTTTGTCCAGTCGTGTCTTGGAACATCCCAACCACATTATTATATATTATATTTATTATATGAACCTCAGAATCAGACTTTCAGAAAAGGAGTTTGAGCATAAAGTAGTCTCTCTCTCTCTCTCTCTCTCTCTCATTTCACCGCTCATATTTCTGGAATATACTGTATTCCTTTTGCACAAAGCATCATTTTATTCATCTTTATTGTCCCACATGGCAAATTTTGCTTGCAGCAGAGCGACACCACAAACAGCTCATCCTCCACTAAACAGAATAAAAACCATTAATTAGAAAAGGTATCATGCGATAGCAGTAAAGGCACAAAGTGATAGCAATATGTAAAACATACATTTAAACACATACATTTGCCACACATCATCATTTAACAATGACAGACTTGTGAGGTCAGTAGTGTTTGGTGTTACTTGAGGTCTTGACCAGGTGCCTAATGAGTTTCGTTGCTGTGTCCACATGGCAGGGCCTGCCTCGTCCTCCCTCTTAAAGGACCATAATCATGGTGACTGGATTTAGGAGATTAAGCTCATGACTAATCAAGTCCTGATTGGACGTCCCCCAACATGTTACCTGGCGTTGAGTGGAGAAACACTGCTGTCCATCTAAACAGGAGTCAAACAGACAATGTGTGACCTCATATTTAAGAATCATTCATCTTTCCTTGTGAATGTTTACCACCAGAGGCTAATCTAGGCTTGGCTTACCCTACAAAACTTAAAATTTTAGACTGTTAGTTGGCAAACCAAGACACTTGATGAAGTCACAATCAATCATAAAGTTTTATTGATCAAATGATGTCAGTCTTGGTAACAAGTTTTCAATTTGACTTGCAGTAAAGTAGCTTTAAATGTGGCATTTCATTTCAGATGCTGTTTATGTCTCTTTATTTATAGTAAATATCACTGAAAGGACTCAGAATTCAAGTTTACAAACTGTATTGGACACTGCATTAAAATGGTAAAGTGTACACTTACAGTACTTCTCAATTTTGCTTCTTTATTGGGTCAAGGAGAGTGGATCTATTAAATAGGCTAAGTGCAATACTCGGCCTGAATGGACTTAGCACTGTGTCTCACAGTAGCTTAGATCCTAGTTGGCTTAAGACCGGCCAGGGATGATGACGTAGTTAAAGTAGCTGAATTATAGATTATAGTGTGTGAGTATACTGCACGGTTGCATGTGAGAGTGCATACTGCTGAAGTGTGCAGAGCTGCTCAGTGGACTCTGGGAGTTTCCCCTGACACATGGGTAGACTAATCGACCCATCATGTAGTTAAAACCACAGGGTGCTACCCAGTTTAATACCGTGTCTGTCAACACAAATTTATGTTGATAATCCAGCTCTGCCACACAGTTTTCTATATCAGGCATTTGTCTTTTGGCATCATCTAGCCATAATAACCTAATTAAATATATAATACTTAAAAATATAATGTAGAACTTACACTAGATGTGGACAATTTAGCACTATAGTTTTGTGTCTAAGCCAGGTCTGCAAGTAACAACAATTTTCTTGGAATCAATATAAAATGAGAGAAAGTGGGGAAAACATCCATACAAATGTATTAATCCTAATGTAATGTCATCCAATTGCATTTCATTTTCTGACAAATGGGCCAAAACCCAAATATATTCAGCTTACTATCACAAAAGACAAAAACAATCAGCAAATTGTCATCTGAGAAGCTATAACCCGGTTATGTTTAGTATAATTAGCATATTTACCAAAACATTTTTTGCGACTTATGAATTATTCAAATAGTTTATTCATTTTCTGTTGATGAATCAACAAATTGTTTCAGATTTAACCATAGTATTGTATTATAGAGTAGTTACACGCAGGCTGAAAATGCATCAAGTGCAGCACTTAATGCACCAATGCAACCATTGCCTTCCTCTATATGCAATTTATTGTGGAGCTGTTTGTGAAAATAAACAACTTTTTGTTCATTTTTACCCACAGTACTTATATCTGTTTCCCAGCCAGTTCTTCTGTGTAAATATTGCATCTTCTGAACATTATCCCCAAAGGTCACGCTAAACAAGGTTTGTTTATATGTTTGTTTTCCTGCGACTTGCAATGAATGTATGTTTTATCAGTGCTGTGACCTCCTGAGAGCTTAGACAATTACACAGCACCACTGCAGGCAGTAATATGGGTGTGAGCGTGCAGCGGTGCCATGACTAATGACGAAAATAAGCACTCCCCCTTGCTATCTGAACATAAGGCCAACCAGACATTTTGGATCTTGGATATTTACTCAAAATATACTACATATACTGACGGAGTTTTTATATTTATAAAGGCTACCCTGGGAGCTCCGTCAGTGTATTTGCTGGTATAAGATAGTATCACTGGTTATTAAGTTATCAATCTTCTGCAGCGGAGGCAATGACACACAGTCGAATTGATTCAGTGATCTGCCACCTTTCCTGATAGTAAACAGATAAATTGATTAATCTGCCAATTATTTTCTTAATTCTGAGCCTGCAATGAAAACATACAGAAAACAGTGAAAATGCCCAAGAGCCAAGGTTACATCATGAAGTGTCCTGTTTTGTCAGTTTTGTTTGCAACAGTCAACATCTAAAGATATTTATTAATATCTTAATTTATTATGATAAATCATGATTTTCAATAAAGATCTGAGAAGCTGGAATGAACAAATCTTGGATATTTTTACTTGAAGCATGACTTAAACCTTGGATAAGCAGAATGCTTATAATGACCTTTCAGCATGTAGTCATTCAAAAGATAGTCCAGGGAAGGCAGTTTTCTGTTAACCTGTATGAGTACTAGTCATTCATATTTCACCTCATTCCAGATGTGAATGTGATCTTGATGCCGTTTTATAGCGGCATATTATTCTCTTTTGTGGCCCTGGAAAGCCCACAGAGATGGCATACTGGGATTCGAGGCTCGAGCTAGCTACAATATCATCAATTCAAAGATGGAGGGAAAATGATGCCAATAGTTTAGCCTTCTGCTATTTGTGGCGTCATGGCTGTTCTTCAGCAGTAAGCCCACGCAGATTAGAACGAGACGAGAAAATGTTGCTAACAGTTTTGCCTTCTGCTAAGCATAGCCAGGAGCGGCCAGCTGTGGTTATTTTCCACATTTTCTCTCCATCGCTGAAACACTTCACTGAAATTGCCATTGACTATTTTTTGATAATCCCTCTTCTGTTTTTTTTGGGTTGCTCTGCAGTGTAGGCCTTTGCTGCCAATGTTTGCAATGCAGGATATCCCGCTGAATCAGGCCTTCACTGAAACATGCAAATGCATCTGAATTCATACAGTAGCAGTTGGAACATTAGGAATGCCCTCCCTCTGAAATGACTGAGTCTCCCTTCAAAGGCTAGATTTTCTAAAGCCTGAACCAGAATCAAGAGGAGGTGAAGAAGTGTAGTTGTCTCTCTCTCAATCTTAAAAAGCTATGCTTCAAAGAGTAGCTCACGGGTGCAGCTAACTGAGCATCTGTGAGTGAGATTAACATATTCAAATTGATGGAGGATAGTTCTGAAAGCCTAGAGGCCCAGACACTCATTTCTTCAAGGAGTAAACTAGATTACTAGTTGTTTGATGAATGACAGCGTGGCGATAGAATGAGGACTGCAAAATAGATGGTGTGAATTCCTGACCTTTTGTTTTTCAGATGAACAACAAGCAGTGAGGGAGAGAAACTGTCAGAGGATGCTCCTGATCTTCGGGGACCAGTGCTGAGGGAGGTCCACGGAGCCAACTGGGGCCCACCATGTCTCACCACCAACACTACCAGCGAGGCCCCCACGGCCGCACCATGAGCTCTGAGGAGAGGAGCGCCCCTCAAGTCAACAAGACCTCCACGCCAGTTCACAAGAGCGCCTCCTCCTCTTCCTCTTCCCAGCGCGACAGCCGACAGGTAATTGCCAGGCTATGTTAAATTTCTAGGGATATACACCCTTCAAATGAATGCAACCTAAGCATGACTTATTATGTCAGCTGTTTTAGTGTGTGAGACAAAAATAGTCATATAAAAAAAAGAAAAAGGGGCCACCTCGGTTTACTTTGTTGACTAAAGCTGGATGCACACTTAAAATTTTTACTTACGGTATATTTTACAAGTTTTAATCTGCCTCTCTGCACATCCAAAACAAATGGTATCACCTCTGCGCTCCCACTGTAAAAAAAATACATTCCCCAGTCACAACGTGGTCACTCAAACTAACATGAACACGGTTTTGTCTATTGAGTATTCCAATGAAGTTTCATTCAAATAAGGTGAAAAGTTGAGAAAAACAAAAAGGCAGCATACAATTATACTGCTGACTCAAAGCAGGATATATTGACAGATGGTTGAGAAGATGAAAACAATATGTTTTGCCAGGTCTGTAATGAAGTTGAGTTTTATTTATGTCTTGGTCTTAGTCCGGGATTCCTTGGACTACTTGACAAGTTATATATATATATATAGTTAGTTTGGAAAAAGACTACAGACTCTCTTCCCTACAAGACCTTATCAACTGATTAGATGACTAATCAGCTGTTAGAGCAACCCTAATTCCCTGGTTAGTAAGTAAAAACCTTGCAGAGGCATGGTAAACAAGGAGACACGCTCTTATTTCACAGTTCACAGGACAAGTGCTTCAACTTAACCCCTGCAGGAAGCTATCCGAAGCCCCCCGCCCTCCTTAGCTCACTGAGCTTTTGTGGCCGCGCAGAAACGGGAAACCGTAACTGGAATCTCTGACATCACTGCTTTTCCGTCAGCAACGGGTGATGAATATTTCATGAGCGGCAGGCGGTGGCTTGGTGCTCCACTGAACATGTGGTGCACTATGATACGCTGTGTGGGAGCCCAGCTTGTGTGTGCGGGAGGTGGCTCTCTGAGGAGAAGCAAAGGAGTTGGTTTGAGAAACGGGGCCTGTTTGAAGCGCACTGTCGAAGGCCTGCTGTTTGATGAGGCAGACAGTTAACCCTTCTGTCCATTGTTCCTTTCTTTCATATCGCTACTTGCTTTTGATAACAGGGCCTTCATGGGTGAAAGGGTTCAGCATTTCATTTCCCAGCGGATCCATAATCTAAAAGCCAGCTAAATCCGAGAGGAAGGTTATCTACGAGCCGTTTTTTTCTTATTAATCTCTTTAATGTGTTAAATAAAGTCGGGTACTATCTAAAGAGGCAGCTGCTAAGATGGCAATAAAGTCTCTGTCAAGAAGATTCCCTTCAATTTCACCAGATCAAGACTTCAAGATAGTCAGCGGCATATTGAAGGAATCAGCAGCCCATCGTGAACTGAATGGGGAATTAGTTCTTGATTGTGTTGCTCAGCTGTTTTGTGTTATGATGTAATTGTGTTCGCTAAGTGACGCTGTGATGTATCTGTGGACGATCTAGAAACTAGTATTTTGAGTTTTAGCTCACACTAATTATAAAAATGCACAAGGAAAGAAAGGGCATATGTCTCCAGCATATTTTGAAGTCCATTTTAAGAGAGAAAAGAGAGGAAATGAACGTTAAATGTATTTAGCCTTTATAATGGGACATACATACATGAAACTGAGAAGGGTTTATGACTATCTAAGTAGACATAGCTTAATGGTAGAGAGCCTTAGAGGGGTGTTGCTCTCCACCCACACCTCCCTCACCTGTGTTGGATCAGGACAATTTCATTTAATTTAATTGTTTTCCCTCCTCGTTTGTGAAAGATGGAGGTGTTCAAGGAAAGGTTACGTCTGCCTTTGCAACCACAAAGGAAGGCTCATAATATGTAAATGTGTATGTAAAATGTAAATGTAAATGTAAATGTAAATGTCATAATAGATTATTTTTATTGCTAACAAAACAATCGCAATACAAGGTCTTTTCATTAGCTGTTCTGGAGCTTTCGTATGACACAGTCTTCCCCGTGTTCATAGATGTCATAGCTGATTTTTCTAAAGTATAATTATTTAAAAACTGACTGAAATATGACTGACATGCGAGGATGTCTCCAGCATAGATAAGTGTCTTAACTTAATTGACATCATGCTATAGTTTTAACCTTAATCATAGTTGCTTAGTGTTCTGTCGGGGAGTTTTTGACAGTATTGTGTCAGTGGACCACTATAGAGGATATGCATTGATACATCTTCCCTTGGAAAATCCTAAGGAATCCCAGTAGAGAAAAGACCTTAGCTAGCTTGGCTGGGAACCCAGTTTTAAGGGAAAATGAGAGTAGGGCATTTTGTTGGGGGGGAGCCTTAAATGAGATCCAGCCCCCATTTTCTAATCAATATATGTCACAATCCCCTCTGCTGAGACTACTGTCCTCATGAGAGCAATTAAAGGCAGCACCTGCGGTAAGCTCAGACTCTCTCTCTCAAACACACACACACACTTACAGTTTGTGGATCAAGACGATACACATTGATCCAGGATGTCGCTGCGACTATCCATTCTTTCTCTTGTTGCTTGTCATTTCCTCGTTAGATAACAGGTTTTCGACTTGAAGATAGTAGGAGGGACAGATGGAATCGCACTCTGCGTTGGCAATTAATATTTAAGAAAGGTCCCTTTCATTTGTGAGAGTGGATACATCACAGATTATCAGTTGCTATGAGGTCAGGCAGTGTTTTCATAGTAATGACCAGCACATAGCGATGTTACTGTAGATGAAAGGATGATGGAGCACTTTCACTGACAGCTGCATCAATCAGTGTCTTCCCTCTTCTTTGTTTATTCTATAGCCAGATTATCATAATGTCTATTTTGAACAACAGACAGACCAATGCAGAAACAGAGGAGATGATGGAGAACAGAAAGTGGAATATGAAATATGTAAAGTAACAATAACAGCACTACGGGCAGTTTTCATTTTAGATAGTCGACACATCCAGAGTCTCCCTCCTCTTCCTCAGTTATCTGAAAACTTGATAAGCACAAAGGATGAGTTAGCGGGATCGTAGTAGAAGACCATGCTGGTCTCTCAGGGTGTTAGCTTCCCTTCAGTTGGGCAGCCCACCCTCCCACTCGTAGCTTTACTGCTGAGCCAGCCAGACACTGCAGTGAAATCCATCCTCACAACAATTCCTTTGTGGTTATTAGTTGCTGAAATATCATCGTCAAGTGGTTATTGTGGAAGACGTGGTGGGAACACGTTACAGTTATTCTATCAAGGAGTTGAATTGCTTTGAATTATTTAGTATGTTTTGTTTTGTGGAGAAAACCCAGCTACATAGTGATGAAGTTAGTTGTAAAATAGCTTTTTTTTCAGTTCTCTCGAGATCTTGAGTTACCTGAGGGGTAACTAGAGTCACACAGTCCTGATATACTGAGTTTAGCAGATAATCAAGTTCTCTATATATAACAAAAACAATGTTTGGTGAAATTGATAATGGTTGCTTATGTATGCCATTTCAAAAGCCATTTAAAAGTCACAAGTGTTGTCGTTTATGAATTCATCGTTTATCTATGAATTTATTGACTAATCGACTATTTGTTGCAGCCCTACTTGTAACTGTGACACAAGAGGTTGTTTTCTCAAGATTGTGAAATAATGAATTAGTTATCTTGGACAAGACAACCTTTTCTAGTGAAAGTGAGATATTAATTCTATTTTCTCAAGAAAACATCCTGTTTTCCCAGATGATAATATGACGATAAGAACACAAACCTGTATCTTGAGATGCTTAACTTGTCACCTCGAGATAACAAAATATAGTCAAAATGATTGCAGTTATAGCCATTTTTGACTTGCGCGGCTTCTAACCAACCAAAATTGCCATTACTTTTCTTTATTTTGGGTAATCAATGATTACGTAAGGCAGTTAGATCTAGAAGCCCTGTGGAAGATTACACAAATGAATCTGTTTTTAATACCTCATTTAGTTGTATTCCACTGAGACTACAGTACACCGGTAATGTAGGAAGTAAATGGAAGTGATCTGAAATAATATTAAATTATTTTGATTTAAATTTGACTGTTGTGTTTATGCAGTGCAGCAATTAAGTAAGTACAGTCTTCAGCAGCCAGCAACAGTATAGACAGTTACTCACATAGATCAGTGTCTGTTAGAAGCAGATATGTGAGAGAAACCTGTCATCAAAAGTGGGCTGTTGTACTGATATTTATAGTGCTGATTTAGCCTAAGGTGTTCCCGAGGAGTGTTCGTCCTTTCTCTTGCTCAAGGAGACTGTAACTGTATAGTTTGAGTCATTGCAGCATTAAAGGGTCTTGTGTGCTACAGCGTCACTGCAGGTGGTGGGTACCAGAAGACTGACACGGGATTGATTCAGTTGATGATCGGGATTACAAGAGTCATTTTTTGGTTCTGGCATCTACTGAAATCCATGTTGTTCCACTGATATGATTATAAAGGGAGACATGGAAACAAAGGCAAAAAAGCTAAATCAATTCAAAGATATCCAGTATCAAACGAACAAGCTGGTGGAACAAACCTTTTACATTTTTGACATAGAAAAGCAGACAGCCTTTGACTGAGTCTGCCACAAGAACCTTTATTAAAGGGGTAAACTCACCAAGAGGCTCATTCAGCTTTAAATTATTCTGCAGCGAGATCAATGAATGTGAGCAGAGTGCAGGAAATCACTTTGGCTTAATTCAGTTGGGTTGTCGGGGTCAAATAACAAAAGCAAACCCTCTGACTGTGCCAGTAATTTCCGTATAAACTGATAGATGGCATATACTTTGCAATTTACTTGGAGCCAGAGGTTGAGTAGACGGTTCCTCGTGAGGAATTTGTTGATTTATGTCGTTAATGGTTTGGATCTTAAAATAAGGCCCAGAAAGTGCATTGAATTGCAATATTTGCAACACAAGTCATGTTTTATTTAGTATATTGAGTTATGAATTTAGAGCCAGTAGAGAGTCTGTTTGTAATGCCCTAGATAACACACAGGAAGTTCGTCTGAAGGGTTTTTCAAAGACTGCAGCTTGTTATTGCCTCTTAGGGAAGGTGCTCATCATGTGGATGGCTGTTGATGTATCAATCATTTTACAGTATATAGTTGAGTTGTTCAGCTGATAATGACCTCATCACTTTGGGCATAATGAGTCGGCCGCTACCTTTTGCGATATGATTGCTTTGAATGTACATTTTGTTAATGAAGTCGAGCTCCTACACTTCCTCGGCTGCACGGTGCCACTGAAGGGCGGGATTGTCGTCGGCGGAGAAACATGACCTCATTACCATACTGATCTGTTTGCCCGGTCATTAGATTAAACAAGCTGTTGTCTCCCTTTGTTAAATGTCCTGCAAGCCAAGGTCGGGTGTCGTAACGCACACCCAACGAGCTGTCTTGAAGGCTGCAGCATCACACTGAGCAGCGGAGAGCCACAGGCTAGCAATCGTTTTTTCCGGAGATGCTTGTGCATGTTAAGTTGTTTGTTTTTTCGCCTCGAAGGCTGCTTCAAGTATAAAATTAAAAATCTGACCTACTTCGCCAATATTACATTTAGATGCATTCCATTTTATTAATCCCTTGGATAAACTGCCTAAAACTGCATGTCATGTTGAGATATTGCTAAAGTACCCAATGGTATGGTAGACCATATTGCAGTCAGACGTTAAGCTGCATTGTGAGTCTTAACGCTCCATTAATATCGTAGTTGCAGATGAAAGCCTATTGCAAGATATTGCGTGATGCAGTTTAAAGTGCTGGACAGTTTATACTATTCAGAATCTAGACCCGAGGTTGTCCCACTGTTGCCCGATTAAAAAAACTGATTATACAGGGAATATCGGAGGCATTTAGTAAAATGACTGCTTCTCAACAACACTGTCTCATACGGCATAATAGCAGGAAAAAAAAATATATATATACACATATATATACTTAATTACTAATACATCAATACATACTGATATCTGCTTACCACAAAATTACAGTGTGTCAATCAAGGCCATTAAAAAAACAATTCTTAGCAAATGAATACCTTAGAAAATATGTGTTGTTAACCAAAGACCATCAAAAACAACTTTCTTGTTAACAAAATCCATATAAAACTATTTCATTTTTGCAAATAAATAACATAGAGTAGTTTTTTTGTTATCCAACAATGTAGTGCAGAAGAACAAGTTTATAGTGATTTGATTCCATGGAATTGATTACGATGGGCCGGCCCTGAATACACAGAAGAAGATGAGACACTTACAGAAAAGTAAGGTTTAAAGTAAGGTTAAGTCGGTTAAAAATGTTCAGACTGGTGCACAAGATAACTTCTGAAAGACGCTGAATGCATCGAGTCAGGCTTGTACAGCAGGATGGCGATGAGCCTTCACAGTTCCTGGTCGCTTTGCTGCCAACAACGCTGTTATCCCATGATTCCCAGTGTGCCTTCCCCCCCATCATACGATGGTGTGATGTTATACCTGTCCCTGTCTGGCTTTGCTGTTCCTCGACTCTAGAAGTGTCACATTGATTTACAAACCCACCAGCATTAGGAACAGCACAGTCAGGAGAAAGCTAATGGTGTGGAAATGCTGAGAGGGCAGGATGAATTTAAATGGGGCAGTATTTCTTTAAATGTGTAGTACGTGGGGAGAAGAATAAAGAAGTGTTAAGTGCATTCCTATGATTATCTTCTGTCTATCAGACTGTGGGCAGGACAGGAGCATCTTTGCTTTCATTACAGCGAGTGGATTAGTTCCCACATTGTCTTTTTATCCCTCTCTAGGAGGCAGACAGCTGGGAAATCATCGAGGGGCTGAAAATCGGCCAGAGCAACGTCCAGAGGCCCGATAAACACGAGGGTTTTATGTTGAAGAAGCGAAAATGGCCCCTGAAAGGATGGCACAAGGTAAGATACAAAGGCAAAGCGAGAAAGCTTTCGTTGGTGGAAAAATACTTTCATAAGCAGCCGCTCCTTGAATGTTTGCTGTCTACAAGAAGCAATACAGTGAGTTCCCCTTTTCATGCACCTTGCTTTAGCCTCTCTGGGCCTCTTCCGCAAGCGACATTTCCTTTTGAAGTCACCACCCTCAGCATCGGCTTAACCGTTGTTTTCTCAAAACGTGGAAACCAGTCCCTGTTGCCATCATAATGAACTCACAACATCACGAAACACACAGAGCCTACAACTTACTGTGAAAGAATACATGGTAGACAACTTGAATCCACAATATGAACAGGTCCAATGTGATCTCTATTCGATGTCTGCCCTTCCTGTTAGTTAACCAACACATTATTTTTATTCTTGTATTCTCTGCAGCGTTTTTTTGTTCTGGACAATGGTATCCTGAAGTACTCCAAGTCCCCCATTGATGTAAGTAACCCTGACTACAACCCACAGGCAGAAACAGGGGCAGCCTGGCCTGACATCAGCTTGGTTTGGGAATGAGTCAGCAGAAACTCGGGTCATGATGTTCAATGTGTTTCAGCACGCCGTGTCACTTTGCAGGAAAGCTCACATTTTTACGAGAAATCTAGCACGACTATGAAGAAACCGCTGCATGGATGCTTGTTCTCACTTTTTAACACTGTTGCAGTTCTCACACCTTCATTAAGTAAAAGCTAGTGATGTGTGTTGGGCTGCAACTAACTGAGTCAATTTGCTGATTATTTTCTTTGAATAGTAGATTGTAGATCGTGGTGTCTAAACTAATCTAAATAAAGCCCAAAGAAACATCATGTTTAGTCCAACCAACAGTCCAAACCCCAAACAAATGTATTTATTTACTATCAATAGTATACTCTCTTTTTTTACACTTTCAATATCAAATTACATTATTTCAGCTTGATCAGCATCACACCTGTTTGTTATTGTACTTTATTTTCATACTACTTTGGATGTTTTTTTCTTTGTGCAAATAAGCTAAGATACTCCTCAATACTGAAATGATTTATTGATTATTGGAGTTGTTGCCGTTTACATTTGTGTAGATGAAATAATCAATCAATTGACTAATCGTTTCAGCTCTGCCTGTTTGGCTAAACAAATTTCCCCTGAAGGCTGAAATGTATTTAAAGTGAACACAGTATGGACAATTCTTTGGTTTCTTCAGACTCTAGTTTGAAAGAAGTTTGTTATAAATCTAATTACAGATAAAAAATGATGCAAAATGCAAAAAATGTACAAATGATTTGAGTCACTGCAAAGCCTGAGGACACTGTGCTGTCAGTAAACAAATATGTCCCTTAGATCCAAAAAGGCAAACTTCATGGCAGCATTGACGTTGGCCTCTCAGTCATGTCCATCAAGAAGAGAGCCCGTCGCATCGACCTGGACACCGAGGAGCACATCTATCACCTGAAGGTAACACTGATGGGACCGGTCAGTATTGTCTTTCCAAGCGCGATGAAAAGGGCAGGAGGTCAGCGGGCGACAGAGTTGAAAGGCTGTCTTCCTCTTTAGGTCAAATCTCAAGACATCTTCGATGCCTGGGTGTCCAAGTTGCGTCACCACCGGCTTTACCGACAAAACGAGATTGTGCGATCTCCGCGGGAGGCCACCATGCGTACGTTTCCTCCCCCAGCTGCCATGGAGTCCCCCCAACCTGCCTCGAGTGTGGCGCGTGAAGCCAAGGTGAGCCCTCGCACCAATTCATCTCACGATTAGTTTGTACATCAGCCAATTAGTCCTCTTGTTTATAAAATGTAAGAAAATAGTGAAAACATTTCTATGGCAGGTTCCCAAAGCTGGAGGCGACATCTTTAAATGGCTTGTTTTGTCGGACTAACAGTCCACAGACATTCAATTTACAAAGATATTTTAACTGTGAAAAGCAGCAAATCCTCACATTGTTGATACTCAAACCACACACTATTACACTTTTTGTGATCTATTTACAAATTTCAGCTGAAACCCAACATTACAAATTTGATGTCTACGTGGCCCTCTCTAATGAACATTTTTCATACTTCTACTGTGTATTGAGATTAAAAGCAGTCTCCCTTAATTAATTATGTATTCAAGAAGGGTACTTCATGGACAATGAGAAACTGGGGTAGTGTACCAAAATATACTCCAGTAAAGAGGAAGTAAAAGTCACTGAAAGGTCACAGACACAACGGGAAGTCTTTTTGTGTTTGTGATTGTGTCTCTGTTGGGATCACCCACCTGATAACTTTGTAGTGTGCAGTGTTGTCTTTTCCATTACCCCAGTTTAACACTTACATTACTGTTGTCGGTTTAGTTTGAGCTCCCGGTCCTTGTTTCCGTGTCTTAACTGTGTGTAAATGTGGGGATGCAGCCAGAGCAGGTTCTCCTGGGAGTGTTGTTCTGTGCCTCATGGAGGCCCTTAGAGGTGATCTGGATCCAGAGCAGCTGGCTGCACCTTGATGACTTCTCCCAGAAGAATAGATTAAATACGAGACTCCAATCCGAGAGTCAGAATCAACCGCTCCTTAGAAGAGCTTTCAAAGGAGGACTGTCAAGGAAGAAGAAATTCTCAGCATGGAAGCATTTGATCATGCTTCTAAAAGATGATAATACAACATCATCTGATGTTGTATGATCAAAAGTCTTACCACTCCGAACAGTGTCGAACATTACAGTAAACTCACAGACAAAACAACTGCATCTCTGTGTCTCTATGTCATCCTTCAGCAGGCCAAGCCAAGCAGCTTGCCGTGGCAACCCGCGGCCCCGAGCAGCAACAGCAACAGCAGCCTGCCGGCCTCCTACAGTAACGGTCAGAGCAAGGTGGTGGCTTGGCTGCAGGAATCAGAGGAGATGGACAAGTGCGCGGAGGGTGAGTGCAAATTTTCTTCCTCCTGCTGGGAACAAATGTGATTTTGTATAGAAGTGGTTTGAATAATGCCTCAGGCCTTTACGGCAAGTCTTCTGAACCCTGAGAGGAGGATTGATGATGTCATTTCACACCGAATGTGGTTGGGTGAATTTATCTACAGAGCTCTCACGATGCCAGTCCAATCTGACTGAGCTGAGCCGGCTATTGCAGAGTTTGGAGATTCTACAAAGGACACAGTCAGCACCCAACTTCACGGATATGCAGGTGAAGAAAGGATACACAGAAACGCATGCACATGCACAGAGAGCGGGGGAAGTCATTTTGTTTGTGTTTCACTTAGAGGTTTATAGGTGTGTAACGATGGAGGTGTGTCAGTCTAAGAAAGATTAACCTTTTAAACCTCAGCAGCCACCTTCACTTCCTGTCCAGACAGGAAGGATTCAGCCATGTAGAACACCTGCCAGCTTCTCTATGATCCATAGATCTATATATATAGATCTATGACTATCTATCTTTTAAATTACGTTTTTTGGCTGAACTCTATATTTATTTTCTTAACACCACACACTTCAATATCAATATTTTGTTTGCAACTCATTTGCGGGAACCTTCTTGATTTGCATTTCACCGCAATCAATGCTTGTTTTTGTTGTTTGTTTGCTTTGTTGTGTTATTAACCACGTTTTGCATATTTTGATCCACGTGTGCCACAAAGACCAATTGTGTAGAATTGTCAAAGAAAGAAAAGCGCTTGAACAGAAGATGGAGAACAAAAAGTGTCGGCAAAGATGCAAAATTCCAGCTTCAGGTACCTCTTTTCAGATATTTGCTCTGCGACATAAAGTCACTCACACGACACACACACACACACACACACAATACACAAAAGTATTAAGTCTCTTTGTATTCATTAATAATATTAATAATAAAAATAATAATGCTATAATTCAGGTTCAGCAAATTAAGGCATATGCTTAATTGTTTTTCATTTAATTATGACACAATTATTGCGTAAAGATAATATATAAAAAAAAATATAACTTCTTAAAACATTTAAAAAAAATTATATATATATTTATGATTTCACTTTTGTTTTGGTTGGATTTTTATTTGAATAAACAATACATTTTGCACATAAATTGGTCAGCGCTGCAACTGGCACTAATGGTGTTTGTGGCCAGGCTAATTAATTTTCCATCTCTGCTTACCATATATATCTGTGGTTCCCAAAAAGACTAAATGTGCTTTCACAAGCTTTTGCTTTTCTTTTCAAACAAATAATTGAATAAAAAAAATTTGATTTTACTCTCCGACATGTAGCTTCTGTCACATCAAACAGCATGAGCTGCATGTCCCTTTTAATTTACTAATCCTTGATGTCTAATGACCTTCATGACTGAGCAACTTCTTACATTTTACCTCTAGAGAGAATATCAGCAGGAGGTGCATAAGAATGGCAAAGCAGGGATTTTGTTTTGGTATTTTCCTTCAAATAATTTGTGGGACAGTAATGAGATGAGCGTGTCACTGCTCCTCGTTGTGACATGATGGTGTGACGGGTCAGATATTTAGACAGAATAGTTGGTACCTAACTATTGTTCCTCACAGTTGGTTCTGTCAGACACACAACATATTATTGTGCCTCTCAGCCTCTCAGCTGTCTATTGTGGCCCTCTGTGGTCTCTCTGCAGGTCCCTCTGTCTGCTAGCATGTCCCCTGTCCGGCTCCACTCATCCAACCCCAACCTGTGTGCCGAGCTGGCCGACTTTCAACCCCCTGTCTCCCGGCTGACAGACAGCGTCGAGTGTGCGAGTGACTACATTAAACTTCAGGAGGAATTCTGCACCATCGCCCAGAAAGGTAGGCAGGCAGCACGCATAGCTGCAGGGTTATTAGGCGAGATATTTATTATTATATGTAATAATGGACTGGGCTGTTTGTTTTCTGTGGTGTGTGTGTGTGTGTGTGTGTGTGTGCGCGCAGTCCGTAGAACTTGCACAAAGTGAATATCGATAGAAACACAGTTCTTGTCCTGCGTTTTCGTGGTTGTGACTAGAACTATTCGTCCTAAATCCATTTTCCACATCATAGCGATCCACAGACGGAAGGGAAATGACGGGGAAGTGAAGGGACAGCTGTTATATGTGCCGCAAACAGATGTTTCCATTATCAGTTTTACCTCCAAATATAAAGTAGTTTCTACAAGATGGCAAAACTTCTTGTAACCAACCTGTTTGATCATCTTACCGCTTGTTTCTTCATTGGACTTGTGATATCACCATTTATGAACATTCAAATAGACTATAAACTCTATTGATAAATTTACCCAACAGTAATAGAATAATAAAACATTAATTTGGTCACCAAGACTAACTCAGTGTGTCACTCTGAGAATTGAATATGACTGCTTAAAATAATGACATTAATAAAAAATGTTTGATTTATAGAGCACTGTTTAAGACACTCAGACGTTTTACAAATAAATGAAAGAAACTAGAAAGCTAAAACACATCACAGCAAAGTAGCACATGATTTTGTTAATCAAACATCAAAAGCAGTTTTTGAACTCAAAATTAAAAAGAAATGCATGTGCTGTTTTAGAAGATGAGGAATAGAGGGTTTCACACGGTGTGATGAGGATAATGTTTTTCATTCCAGATTGTGAAAAAGCAACTGAGGAAAAAACTGTGATTGCACAGTGTAAAGGATACTAATTGCCTTTTTTGTGCCCGTGTCTGTGCAGTCCACTCTCTGCTGAAGTCGGCCTTCAACACCGTGGCTATAGAGAAAGAAAAGATCAAACAGATTCTGTCTGACCAGGAGCAGTCGGACCAATCAGCCCAGATCAACTCTCTCAGGAAGTCTCTGTCACAGGTAATGAGCCATCTTCAACCGTTACCCATGATGCCTCTCTCTTTCCACTATTAGTTAGGGTTAGTTAATCTGAGCTATTTGGCTACTTTGCATTCATAATGCTAAGTATGATGCTGTTTTTGCATGTAATCACCCCGAGTGATCAGGACATTACTGGGGAAATTACTGCAATAATCTTGAGTCCTGTGACTTCTGTGTGAACTCAAGCCCATTTTTGTAGTTGTCATGTTGTGAGATACGTTCACAATGATGGGCTGTCAGCCGAAAACACACGAGCTACAGTTTGTCCCGAGCAGTCGCTGTAATCACACTTGAAAGAGATGACATGTGGAGATGAGAGAAAGTGCAAGTGGGCAAGGGAAAGTTCAATCATCTTTTGTCATATTAATTGGTGAGGGAGAAAAATGTGCCGTGCAGTTCATTACCTCGGCTCCTTAGGGCTGTTTGTCTACCCCAGTGATTTAATTGGACGGTTTCTCTGCTAACAGTCAACATCCTTTTTTCGGTGAAACGTTTCTGCTGCTTTATCTCTGCTTGGTTCCTAATTGGATACTTGTGTGACAGGGTTTTGTAGGCAGGAGGTTTGGTTTTTGTGGCTCTGTGAGAGGTTGATCATCAGGACTCACGGCTGTGACAGCTACAGATGCTTTTGTCAACTTTTTTTTTTATCTCTGAGTTTATTTTGTCTGTTTTATGTATTTTTATATTTATATATAAAAGGATAATATGAATATTTGCTGGGAGAGGAATTGTTGAACCCCACAGCTAATTATCACCTCATTCTGCAGTTCTCCTAAGCTCTATCTCTACCATGTTTCAGCTCATTGTTCATTGCAGCTGGTTGATGAACAAAGTGAAGCATTCGGCAACTAAAGATCCAGTTACCTTCTTGAGTTGGTGGAGACCAAAAACAGAGCTAACAGGAGCCTGAATATTGGACGTACATTCATCAGGTGCACAGAAACATAACACCCCGTAAAAGGCAGTTTTACTCCAATCTGCTGGATGTTTAAATATGCAACTGTTCGCCACACCACAGATGGTTTCTGTAAAAGAAATGTTGTTTTTAAAGAATAGCTTCAGATATTCTATGTATGTATTTCAAAGCTTGGTCTCAGCACTCTTGTATTACTCAACAATGAATATGAAATCATCATCTTGGCACTAAGCAAACACTGTCCATGGAATCATAAATATGGAATTGCATACTAAAATGACTGTACCTTTGGAAGATACTTGCTTGACACCAATTTGGCAAACCCAGACTCCTGAAACCTCATATAAGCAGCAGGTAACCTGTGAGGACTGTGGATTTTGACCCCATCTTTTACAGTGTAGTTGCTTTAGTAGGGGATCTCTTCACTGCCGGTATGAAGAGGAGGACTCGCTGCAACTATACATGTAGGAGGACTGAGATACCCTTGAAGAAGATCCAACCAATCAGTTTTCATTTATTTTATGTTGTCGACACTCAGTGCATCAAACACAGGATCTTGCGTCCACCCCTGCCCAACAAACTACGACAAAAACCACGCAGCATGTGGAAAATAAACCACTCTTCTCACTATTCAGGCCCTGTCCCAAAATGCAGAACTTCGAACCCGACTCAACCGCATCCACTCTGAATCTGTCCTGACTGAACAAGTTGTCAGTGTGAACATCATTTCCACACCTGATGAGGTAGGTCGCTGTGGTCAATTTGTCACCGACAGAGCAAATTTCTGACTCTTACATTGACGAAACAACAAAGCTTCCGAGGCTGACGGGCTGATGGTTGTAGTGTTTGCCTCATGCATTCGTCTGTTGCATTATTGATTCCTGTCCTTATAGTTGTAGATTGATGGTTTTTCCAGTACACCCAAGCAGGAAAGCTTAAAAGATAATTATTCTGTGCAGTCCCTGACATGAAGGTTAATGGAAAAAAATGACTAATTAGAAACGGATGGGAGCTTGCCCTCTGGCAAGCATACACGTACTGCAAGATGAACTCAGTGTTGTCTTCTGATGATGTTTGCGTTTGTTCAGGTCTGTTCGGGTTCTTAAACCTGTCATCGCATCAAGGAGCGGTGAACATCTTGTGCGCTTGCTTGTGTTTTTCCTGCAGGCTGGAGAACAGATGGGGATCCCTCTGACTCAGCAGGCCTCTAATGAGAGCCGACTCTCCATGTCAGAGTCTGTTTCGGAGTTCTTTGATGCCCAGGAAGTGCTTCTGTCAGCCAGCTCGTCGGAGAATGAGGTATAACAGAGGACGTTTGAGTGTTTAAGAAAGGACGGCGGTTTGGACCATGAGGAGCAGGTTGTCGAGGAAGGAAGGGGTGGAACTAACTCTGCTGTTGGGAAGCCAGATAATACGTTCTTCGGATGGCTGTGTGGAGCTGGAGTTAGTCAGCAATAAATGAGGGCAGCATGAAAAGCAGAGCAGAGATAGCGTATCATCGTGTGTGTGTGTGTGTGTGTGTATATATATATATATATATATATATATATATATATATATATATATATATATATATATATAGTTAACTCAAACATAAGCCAGACATACAGGAGGGCTTCTTTTCAATCCGACCCAAGGCTTTATTCCTCTGTTGTGTCTCAGAATCTCCTCTTCTGTATGTTCCTCTTTATTTGAAGCCTCTAGCTTTGTTTTTGTTTTTTTTTAAATAGCAATTTGTCCCATCACTTGAAACTATAATTTCTGCCTCCTCCCTTTTCAATTCCTGCGAACAATCTGCTCCAAATATATGTGGTCTCTGAAGAGCCATTAAGCTTGGTAGCTCCCCAGGCATGCATTGAGCCACATTGAAGGATTACTCACCATGGAAAATTCATCAACCCGCACCCCAGACTCCATCCTCCGGCAGCAGGCCCATTCATACGCGTGTTACACTGGTTGCCCAACCATCACAAGCAGTAGTAATAGATGCAAGAAGTTACTCCAATGTGCTCATGTTAATGGCCTCATTGTGTTTTCTATATATATATAAAGTATATAAATGCTGCAGCGTCTCATGATAACTGATAGCCGTGCGTGAGGCTACGGCCGTCTGCAGGACTGATCAGATTTTGTGTTGTACTCCGCTGCACTGACTCCCTCCGCTCTGTACCTGTTCCCCTCGCAGGGCTCAGACGATGAGTCATATGTCAGCGATGTGAGCGATAACATTTCCGAGGACAACGCCAGTGTGACCGATAACGTCTCCAGACAAAGTAGGTCCGATCCTGCGTTGTCATGAGCCAAACAGCCATCATCCATATGTCCGCTATTAGAAATTAATAAAGACACACACACACACATATTTATCGTAGTGGCGGAGGTCAACTTGCAGGGTCGCTCTGTACCAAGGGCTTCTCTTTGAAAGCTATCTGTGCGACAAAGGATGGGATCTCCATCTTTGTCACACAGCAATTTATAGTATCCTCTGAAAGGGGATTTGTAATATTATTTCAAGGTTATTTAAATATAAAGGAATGGCAAAGAAAGACAAATTTAAAAATGTACTTCAAATTTTGTGATTGGAACATACTGCCATGTTCGAAGCACCCTGTACCCTGTATTTTTAAATGTGCTTTATAAATGAGTATTATTATTATTAAAGCATGTTTCAGAGGAGAGCAGAGACCG
Organism: Chelidonichthys spinosus; assembly: GCA_029853015.1. Lineage (NCBI taxonomy): Eukaryota > Metazoa > Chordata > Actinopteri > Perciformes > Triglidae > Chelidonichthys > Chelidonichthys spinosus. The sequence continues at coordinate 19,910,686 of CM056830.1, forward strand.
TCACAGATAATGTAAATACAACGTATAGCTTGTTAATGGTGTGGTCTTCTCCTTCAACCCCAGTGGCCAACGGAGACTTTGCTGGCAGTGCCTTTCGTAACGGGCGGCGCAGCTGCCTGCCGGCGCCGTGTCCCGACACCAGCAACATCAATCTCTGGAACATCTTGAGGAACAACATCGGCAAGGACTTGTCCAAGGTGTCCATGCCTGTGGAGCTCAACGAGCCCCTCAACACCCTGCAGCGTATGTGTGAAGAGCTGGAGTACAGCGAGCTGTTGGACAAAGCTGCCGAGACGGAGGATCCCTTTGAACGCATGGTCAGTTACTCTGTCACATCAAATGTTCATCCGGCTCAGTATGAAAACGCTTCATACTGCGGTTTTAGTGTTGGTTTTAAGTTCCTGCTGTGTTTTGTGTGCATCAAACCTATGTTTGTATATATATGAGGTGTCATTGCCATTCACAAACATGAATATTCCCAGTCGGAAGCACGTCTGCGAGGTGGCGATACGCTCTGATGCAGCCGTCGACCTTGGGTCTTCCTATTTTTATCTGTCTCGTGTCCTTTCGACAGCGTGCAATGCATGCTAATGTTTGGCTTATTCGTGACAAAGCCCGTTAATATGAAGCAATTAATCCCCTCTTGTTTATGTCGGCTGTGTCTCTTTGACTCTCAACAGGCTCTGGTCGCTGCTTTTGCCGTCTCAGGCTACTCGTCCACTTACTACAGAGCAGGAAGTAAGCCATTCAACCCGCTACTCGGAGAGAGTTATGAATGTATTCGGGAAGACAAGGGCTTCTGTTTTTTTTCCGAACAGGTAAGTTTGTTTGTTTGACACAAGACATGTTTATTTTTAATATAAAGTGTCGATGTCGGCACATAAATCTGACAAACAGTCTAAAGATATCTAGTTAACTCTCATAGATTGTGGGTTTGATTCTTATGTTTTACACTGAGTTCCAATATCTAGATTGAAGAGGACTTTTTTATTACTAATTAAGTGTTTTTTCAACATAATATACTATGATTTCTTTTTTTTTTTTACTTTTTTCAACACGCTATACTGATTTTTTTTTTTTTTTTTACTTTTTCACCATAATATACTGACTTTCTTTATTTTTTCGATATAATATACTATGATTTTTTTATTTTTTTTTTAACTTTTTTTCAGCATGCTATACTATGACTTTTTTCTTTTCTTTTAAAGTTTATGGTCGACATGCTACACCATGACCTTTGTGCATTTTAATTTGAGTGAAGAATTAGCTCAGCTTGTAGAGATGCTTTTAACTTGGCCAAATGGTTGCTGGTTCAATTCCCCCCTGTTGCAGTCAGCATTCATTTTTTGAACATTCTATACAAAGTTTTTTTGACAAACTATGACTTTTTTATGACTTTTTTTCAACTTGCTATAGCATGACTTTTTTGGGACCTTATTTTCGACATGCTATAAAATTACATGACTTTTTGGACATGCTAGTATTACTTCTTGGAATTTCTTCAACATACTATGACTTTTTTTAAGACTTTTTGACATACTATGCATCTTTTATTACCTTTGTTGACACACTATACTATAAATTTGTACAACTTTTTTCAACAAACTGACTTTTTATAACCTTTTTCAACATGCTATACTATGGATTTTGTGACTTTTTTCAAAGTACTAATCTATGACTTTTTCAATTACTTTTTTCCACATAGGACTTTTTTTAGGACTTTTTTCGACATGCTATACTTTTTTTATGACACTATCATGGAATTAAATTTTTCCTTTTTTATTTAATGTTATACTGTGACTTCATGACATAGACTATATACTATCATACAATCATTATACTGTGATATTTTCATCATTTGCATCACGTTTTGTCATGTACTATTCTTGCAAACGGGATATTTCAGGAAGGAGAGAATTGCTTCATATCTGGCACAAATGTTCCCATGGGCTCAGAGATGATCTGATTAGAATTTGTGACCTCACAAAAAACTTTTTTGGCCAAGGCAAGAATTCTGAAGATTTCACACAAATGTCTAATAAAATAAAATGATGAGGTGAAGACGCTTTGGACAGACACGATGTAAAGTGGCAGCTTGGTGGAGGCATGGAACCACAAGGGGGTTATTCTAGTTTGATCTTGTCTCACAGGTGAGCCACCACCCTCCGATCTCCGCCTGCCACTGTGAGTCGAAGAACTTTACCTTCTGGCAAGGTAGGTTACATACCTAATTAGTGGGGGTTTTCCTCATGGGACTCTGGCTTAGAGTGGCAATTAGCCTCTTATATCCAGCGAATATTTACTAATTAAAACGATCTTATTTCTTACATTTTTGAGAATAAATGCAAAGATTGTTTTTGATTTCTAATGTTTTTCACTGATTTGTTTTTCAGATGTTAGATGGAAAAACAAGTTCTGGGGTAAATCGATGGAGATTTTACCGATAGGGACCGTAAATCTTATGATTCCCAGGTAACTAGCTGCTTTGTGTAATGATCAAAAGCTAAATCCGTGGATGTAATCTCAACAATCATGGCTGTTATTGTACATTTATAGGTTTGGAGATCACTATGAATGGAACAAAGTCACCACCTGTGTGCACAACATCCTCAGTGGACGGCGGTGGATCGAACACTACGGCGAGATCACCATCCGAAACATGAAAAGCAGCGCTTGCCTTTGCAAACTTACTTTTGTCAAGGTAGAACACGTTGGGCGATCAGCGTTGATTTAAATGCACTGCATTGTGGGGATGGGCATCGACTGACAGGATGTTGTCTTTCAGGGAAACTACTGGAGTTCTAACGTGAATGAGGTTCAAGGATTTGTGATGGATCAAGAAGGGAAAGTCATCCATAGGCTTTTTGGGAAATGGCATGAGGGGCTTTACTGTGGTGTCCCACCTTCTGCCAAATGCATCTGGAGGCCAGGTAGGGACTGGTTCACTGGACGACACGTGAGCCCTCTAACTGCCCTCTTTCAGTGGATGGGGTGGGCACGAGGGTTAACAATGTTGACAAACTGATTTTTAAGATGTTTGTTTACATAGTTTCCTCTCCTTGTCAGGCTCCATGCCCACAGACTACGAGCTGTACTATGGCTTCACCAGGTTCGCCATTGAACTGAATGAGCTCTGCCCCGAGTTGAAAGATGTTCTGCCCCGAACAGATGCCCGATTCAGGCCCGATCAAAGGTACAGCATCACGTCCTCAGCTGCCAGTATGCCTAGATGTCCTGCTTAAAAAACTGAGTCAACAAAGTCCCTGTCCTTTGTATGGTCATCTGATCAAGTGATGAAAAAGTGATGTTTGGGTCACACAGGAATCTGGAGGAGGGGAACTTGGAGATGGCATCCTCAGACAAGCAGCGCATTGAGGACCTGCAGAGAGTCCGGAGAAAGTGGAACGAGGAGAACAACGTCAAACTGGAGCCACGCTTCTTCAAGTGAGCAAGGAGAAACTTAAAAATAGAAATACATAGACGCATTATTTTTACCAGATTTATGAAGCTGTGCGAAAACAATTCTAGTTTATAAGTCATGCCTCCTTGTCTTTATGAATGGCATTTTCTCTACGTTACCTCAGTTACAACTGTCACTTCTCCATCTTCTCTTCCAGGAAAGTGGTTGATGCCAATCACAGGGAGAGGTGGGTCTCCAACAACACATACTGGGACCTCCGCAAAAACCCTGGCTTCATCAATATGGAACCTACAGTGAACCTGTGGTAGCACACGGATTGCCGTGTCCATCATATCGTCATCGCAGACACGACGGCTGTTACCTATGCACAATGTGGTGTTGGGAGAAAAGAAAAACACGTCAAAGATGAATCATCCGCGTGCAGGAATACCAGCGACTGCAGAGCTGAGGGACGGCCCGATGCCCAGCCACGCGGTCCAGGTTGTGTGGCAGTGCCACATGGTCATCTTTCCATGGAAACATGCCGTAGGATCACCTTCATTGTGCTTGTGGAAGCTGGGTTGTCAGGGCAACAATCGCATCACTCCTATGTACAGTAGATCTTTCCTCAGCTCCTTTGACTTCTGAGTATGTCCTTGCCTTAAAAAAACACACCCATACAAGTCACACGAATTTAGCGCTTTTTCGTTGAAGCCATTTGATTTTTGACAGCAGTTTGGGGTAGACTAGTCTATGAAGTAGACCTTTTGATTACATATGATACCTATGTGCATGTTTAGAGAGCAGCTTTCACTGGCATAAAGCCGCATTTACTATAACATCAATTATTGTAGAAAAAAAGGTATTTTTATAAAATATCTTGGACTCTTGGAATTTAGTGACATAGTATAATGTGAATCGGCATATTTTATTTATTTATTTTGCCTTTTAATACTGTTTAATCTGTGTGATAGCAGTACTCTCTCTCGGGAATCGACTCGTTTGAAATTAATCTGGACTGCAGCGGGGGAAGGATGGCGTCCATAGATGGAATTTGTGATGGACGTTTTCAAACAGCGGCTCTTACAAACTGATCGTGGTGTGGAAGGATAACTAGGTATCAAAATGTAAATCCGATTACGGAGTTTTGGACATGTGATGCAGGAAACACCTTCAACATTTACAGATGTTTTCAGTCAACAGATCTGCTTCTCCTCACGGTGGAGATTCTGTGTAAAAGGGGGGTCAACGTCACCAGTACCCCGCCCTACTGTCTAATTTTAAACATTGTTACATGAAACCAGCTCCTCTGAATCACATGGTTACATAAATACACACATAACTCCTTCCATATATTCCAGGCACACCATGTATAATGGACTCTCTCAAACACTTACCTGAAATCTGAAACTGACTCGGCAGTGAAACGTGAGGAAAGCAGTCATGTTTCCAACACTCTCACTCAGTGATCATTCAAATGATCAAAAGCTATTCATTCTGTTAAATAAAATGGCAGAACTAATGATGCTTTACCAAAGCAATGTCTTAAACCAAAAACTTTAAATTATATAAATCAAAGAAAACAACTATAATCAGCAACTGTTTGGCTTTTTTTTTTTTTGCTTAATTGCCTGTATAATTAACCAATCAACAAAACAGGAAGACATTTTCTTTTGGTGAAATCATTAATTAGATAATTATGTCAGCACTCAGGCATGACTCATTCAGTCCAAAGTATGCGGTTATCTTAATATGAAACACCAGAGCCACCTACAGGTCGCGCCATGAAAATGCAGTTCCATGCATATACATTAGCTCAGTAATAAAAATGCTTTTAGAGGTTTGCTTGTACAGTAACAATTATATTGTTTGAGAATCAAAATGAGTGGGATTCCTCAGAGACATTACTGCTATCATCTGGGCTTCAGTCCCAGTTACCTATTTGCAGTTTGTGTACTTAGTGCAAAGCAGATTAGCCCCGCCTCACACACACACACTTTTGTGTTACAGTGTCCCTTAACAGATAAACTCGACCCCCAATGCACTCACAAGTGGTCACACATCGTCCACAACTTCTGTACGAGTGCGTTTTAAGTTGATTGCCCTCGTTAAGGGGGGCCGCAGGGTGAGGACACCAAAGGAGGAGGGAAGAAGAAAAAAAAAGAGAGGAATATAAATATGTAGAATGAAAACTACGTGGAGCACCTCCATCTTGTGTGCACTGTTCATATGGTACTGTAGATTACAAACCAAAAAAGGTAGTACTGCTTTGCATCCATGTCCACTTTTTTCTTTTTTTTTTTAAATGTACTTATTGTGCTTTTAATTTGATCCCCATTCAACAACTCAATGCTAGAACTCGTCAGCGTCAGTTTCACTTGCTGTGCCTTAATGCATTTATTAATGCCTCACAAATACACTACTGATAAGAATCCCCATGCAAAGAAGGTATGCCATTAACCAACTCCGCACATTATCCAGTCTCCGCCTGCCTACAGATGATGACTTACACTGAGGGTGTTGAGGGTTTAGCCGTGGAACAAAATGTCTTAAAGGGAGACATCTTTGCCATAAGAAAAAGAAAAAAAAAAGATGGTCTGCGCTGCTCTGCTGCTCCAACATGTAATCAATACATCTTTGGTGATCACTGTAAATACAGCACATTTAAAAGATGGGTCACTACTTCAACAGCTGATTCCTTTTTTTTTTTTAAGACTGAATGACAGCAGTTCTGCGTGGAAGTAGGAGCAACGCTTTGCATAGTGTTTGGTATCATAGAGTCAGACTGTAGTGAAAAAAATAATCATGAAAACCTCTTCATGCTTTCTTCATCCACTGTTGCACCTGCATGTCTAGACAACTTAGCCTGCCAATGAATGTTGCAGATGCCTTACAAAAAAAAGGGTTTTTGTTTTCTCAATTGGACTGTCATGTTCTTTTTTTTTTTTTTTTTTTTTGGACTGACATGTATCATGAAGCACCGTGTCAGCTCAGTTTCCTTCAAATCTATTTCCTTATGGATACCTTCTAAAGTGCAATTTTAACAAGTACATATCTTTCCATGAACACTGTACACTGCTGCTACATAGTGCTTGTTCTAATAAAACTGTAAAACTCAACTGATGAGGAGAGTGTTGTTTGAAAAAGAGAAAAGGCAACAAAAGAGAAAAAAAAATATTATTGCAGGTTTAACATCCAATTTAACAAATGAGGATCAATTAAATTGGGCTAATTTTGTATAAATTGACTGCAGTCAGATAAAAACGATGGCATTGTGTGAACGATCGACATTCCCTTCTCGTCTCCCTTAGTTATTAAACCACACATATCAAGAGTGAGTGATTACATCAGTGGACAGGCGCCGATGTAATTGCCTTTGTACTCGCAAGACATGCAGTCTCATAAATTGATGGCCGTCAAGTGGTCAGCTCCCACGGGAGACGTTTCATTCAATAACCCTGCACACGGCTCCTGAAGGCACCGCGGTGTTCTGTTCTCAACACCATTTGTACGACCATTAACACAAACCGACACTCGTTAACATTTAGTGTTTGGGTTTATTTTCTTGATTCATACACATTGTTGCTGCTCTCCACCAGGGATCTTTTTACACAGCAGATGACTGCAGTCAGTAAACTTATTAAATATAACATAAAGGTATTATTATGAAGCACAATATCAACAGACCAGCAGGATGGGAATGTGAAGTAACATGATCAATCTACTTTGAGAGACAACCAGATACAGTAGGGGTTGTACCGTAGGTTGCATACTGACGGATAGAAGAGTGGAATACGGGAAACACAAAGTCGATCTGCAGATCAAAATGTGGACCATCCTTTCAAATATAACACAAGTCAGAATAATCTCTTTTCAATCACTTTCATTTAAGAGTTTAACAGAAAGGCAAGCATCTCTAAAGCAAATTAAAAGTTTAAGATATTGCTACATACAGCTCAATATATTGCTAAATGGGGAAAACTGTGGCATAAAAAAATAAATTAAGACAACTGCAACCTAAAAACATCTGCATCCTCACTAAAAAAAGAAGAATTCCCACTAAAGCAAGACAACAAATGTGGATACATACAGCTTAAACTAAATATGTAAAATGGAAATGTGGAAGTGCTTCATATTATTCACAGCTTCTATGTCATTTACACATGTACATTTGCTTAAATACAGTATGTTGGGCACTCAAAGTAAAACATGATGGTACAACAACATTTATATTTGATTCTTAGTATTGAGAAGGTTTGTCACCTCACACAAAACTGCTCTAAAGTTGCCTGATTCGAGTCAATGTATGCAAGTTTCTGTGGATCATAATCCATTTTGTGATGCACATAATTATAAAAAATATACCATGTCCATATATTGTCCACTGGCAGGAAGACTAGTGGGAAGAACAATCTACAGCCTCATCATGACGGACATGAGTTGATATGTGATGAGACAGGTGAAGCAGATCGTGGTGGTGGGAGGTTTACTTGGTGGAGGCCATGATCTTGATGTACTGGAGGGCGCTGTGTGCTGCGTCATTATGAGCGTTGCTACAGGAAATGCCGGTGCCGTGGCACACGGTGACCGGGGAGGTGGACAGCTCTGCCAGGCACTGGTACTGGCCGTTCACCGTCAGCTCATCTGCAAAATACAAAAACATCAAAACATAACAGTGTTCTCCTAGGGGGCGTTCCATTCAGCTAATCATGCTTCCTCCCAGCCCAGGAATTCATCCAGATATGCCACTAAGAATATTTTGCTGCAATACTGATTAAATGTATTTACAGTGAGTAATTATCTCTCTGTATAGTAGTTTTTATTGTTAGTTAGTGTGACGGTAATTGTATGTAATTCTATCAGCCTCAGTGTTTGTCAGGTGTTCATCAAGGTGTAAAAACACTGTAAAACAAGCAGGTTTGTTTATTCTTTGCTCTGATGGAGAAACTTATCCAAATATTCTTCACAGCTGTGGTTAAAAAGAGTCCTAAAACATCAGCCTGAGCCTTAAAAGGACAGACTTACTGTGGCTGTAGTCTTTTAAAAACAAATTATAGGCATCATTTTGAGTATATTTAGCTGATTTTGTTAATTTTTCACAACAGTTTTGTTTTTTGAGGATTAAACTCATTTTAAAATATTATTATTAATCCATAACAGTTCCAATAACAACACTAACGTAGTGTGGATTCTTACCAATGTCGAAGTATGTGACCTCAAAGCCTTGCTCCTTGGACAGCTCCAACATCATCTGGATATAATCTGTGTTGGGAATGCTCAGCGGGTTTCTTCTCAGTAAAGACATATTCTCTGCCGACGAGTTCCTTAAATACTCGAATCGGACGCTCGGTTTAGGACTCTGGAAAAGGAGTCCAACACACAAAAAACGTACACGCAGTTTAGAGACTTTTAACTGTAAGAGGACGTAGTAAGAAATGCTGCCTCCAGCTCACTCGGACGTACCCATGTTATTTCAGAACAGCCTGACAGACTTTGAAGCCTTGAAACCATTTTCTCCGCAGCTGCCTTTTTCGCTGCCTTTTTTGAATTTCCTATGGCTGTGGAAACATAAAACATGAGGTTAAGAAGAGGATGAACAACAACACAAAAAACACTTTAACATATATTTACACCAGTGTCTTAAAAGCACCCATCGTACACTTCTCTGACAGGGACTCCATTCTACAAGTGACAGTGAATTCTCTCTTGTGTGGCGGACCAGCCTCCATTAAAACTGTGTATTCAGGAAGACGCCATCCTCTCTGCAACGCTAACTCCTGCAGAGAAACATGGGAGGAATGAATATGGACAAGGAAAAACAGATCAGTTTTATTTCAGAATAGTTATAGTGCATATAATAAGGGACGTATTGTTGTTGCTGCATGCCACTCTCATTACAGTTTAGTTTAGTTCTGGAAAAACAACATTTATCAAGCTTTCGTCATAGCCTTTGCCAATGTCAAGACGATATTAGTAGTAGTAGTTGTAGTGGTAGTAGTAGAAGTAGTAGAAGTAGTTGTCGTTGTAGTCCACTCAGGAGCTCCTGACAGCCGTCAGATGTTTCCAAAGATGTGTCAGTGTGGATTGGATGACTGAAGATTACACGCAGCTCACAACTCACATCCACTGGGATTCCCAGAGACAGAACCACAAATTACATTTAAAAAAAAATTACACAAAATCATACTACTGCCATTACTGCTACTACTAATGCAATACTATTGAAATGACAAGCCGTTACGGCAGCACCAGGTCGACCCTCAACAAAAAATATTTAACCAACCCGCCCCATTGGGCTTTGACAATCTATCCGGGGTGCCAATAGGATGATCTAACTATGGATAAGATCTTTCCCTACTTGTGTTTATTTACTCTTCAATCTGAAAATCTTCAAATGAATATACACATAAAATATACACTCACAGACACGAGTTACAAACCTGCAATATCCCCACTGAGTTGGGATGGTTGGTTGTTTCTGCTACTACACCGTTACTCTCAGGCTTCACAGGAACGATCCTGTTGGGAATTACATCAAAACAGTCACCAACCTCAGCTGCAGCAATGCATTGCTACAAAGGCTTATAAGAGACAAACTCAACTTAATGATTATTTAATCAACCAATCTGCAGATTATCTCAGAAATGTGTGAAAAATGCCTTCAAATTGTTAAATCTAATTCAAAGTCTAAAAGACGATTACATTCAGTTTACCTTCACAGAAGACAAATATTCACATTTGAGAAAAAAAATGTATGTCTGTTAAAATAATTACTTAAACTGTTAATGGACTACAATAATTATAGCCAATCAATTTAATTTCAATAATATTTCTGCTCTACTCACACTGTCCCTGCTTCTATCTGTAGAATATTGAGGGCAGCCTCTGCAGCCTGGTGTTTAGCAGCCTTTTTACTAGGACCTTGACCTGAAACAAAATACAATTACACACAGACACTACAAACACTACAGATTATGTAATACATTATAAATATTGTTTTGCAGTCAGATAAAAAACAACAACTCATGGCCAAATAGATAAATATTGTGTATTTCATTAAATTGAAAGTTAACCCTGGAGGCTACAAGAACGGACATATAGAAAAATAAAGAGGCATGTGGTTGTTTGAAGATGGATATTTGTAGAGACTCGATTTTTTTCTCATCAGCTCAATGCTCACAGCTTTGTAAAATGCTAGACCTGCACTGTTCTTTCCCTGTTAAAAAAAACAAGGCATTTAAGAGTAAACCACAGCAACAGACACCACTGACAATAAAGTAGAAGTGACACGTAATAAGTTGCAGGCTGATGATCATGTATGGATTTCAACTGAAATAAGAAGGCTTCCTCCAGCAGGAGGCGGGACTGTTTTGCATACCTGTGCAGTCCACATCTCCGATTTTTACGCTGAAAACAAAGTGGGGTTGGTGAGCCTCTCCTTCAGCCTTCTCCATCACGTACACGGGGAGGTTGCCACTTTTGGTGCCATATTCATGCAGGATTTGTATAGGTGTCTTCCTGGGGTTGCTCCTCTGTGATTCATGTGTATTCGAGCTGCATTAAACAAGCATCCACACACAGAGACATTATCAGCTGGGCGGTTGCCTTTAGATGGCAGCAGTATACATATGTGAGAAGCAAATCAGGAAAGTTTACAGACCATAAATAATTAAGGCAAATGGAAAAAAATAAATTTACTGTAAAGTATTTACATTCTAAATGTGTTTTGTTTTAAATATAGATCCTTCTAAAGATAGTGATGGTTCATTTAGTAGCTTCATATTAAGGCCCACTGACTGCAGACATCAAACCTCAACAGCTACAGAAGAATCTAATGAAATCCCAGTGACCTTGAAAAGTCTAAATGTATTGTCAATATAAACAGAATAGAGACCTTTAACGATCTACTGTAATTAATACATTTGCAAATGACCGTCTTGTAAATTCAGGTTACATATAACTCTACAAACGTATATAATACTATAATAAACCTGATAAAAAAATGTATTATGATTCACAGAAGTAATATTTATTGCAGAACTGAAATGCACTATATTACTGCATTTCTTCTATTTTGACTTTTCCCATCTCAATATTACATTTTGACCAGGCCGAAAATAAGTTTGTCGAGGAAAGTATTGCTGGAAAAAGTAAAGCCTTCTTATTTCAGAAAAATGTAAACAAGTAAATATTAGAAAAAGAGGGAGAGGGGAACAATCATCATGTCATTATGTGGAATATGAAGGACTGTTTTATGTATAGATGCAGTTTTTATGACAGACAACAGCAAACAACCTTTTATATCGGCAGGAAATGCTTGTCTGTGATATCGGTCGACGATATGTTACTGTAAGCGACACCTTTGAACTGTAAGCTAGCTGAAACGTCATATAGTTGACGCTGTAGCGTTACGTCATGTATTATTCTGCTTAAGTGGGATTGTTATACTTTTAATTGTGTGTTTAATGAAATTGTGGACGAGGAGTTTTGTCTGCCAAACCCCCAAACACAGTACACGCTAACGGCTAAGCTAATCGGGGAGACGTAACGGTTAGCTCACTGACGTTGACGCAGTTAGCTGTCATTCAAATTCAAGTGAACGTTAAATTTCCCCCACATTTTTTTAAACTTTATTTGGTGGTCAGATAAAACAAAATAGCATCGAGCTGAGATAAATATATTTAAATCAACCGTAAACTAACTAAGTAGACTAATGAGGCTAACGTTAACAACGTCAACCAGCGAACGATTTATGCCATTTTATGAGTTTCACTTCTCTGAAATCCTTGGTGATATTGATCTGCGGCTCACTTAAGAAGCTTCACCGCGTCTTTATTATCTTATCGTATTATCGTTAAGTTAGCTATGAATTCACCTTATTCAACCTGTTAACTATGTCAACATTTTATCGTTTATTTAGGATTAAAATAGGTAATTAATCAACAAACCTCGTGTCTGCGGTGGTTTTCACTGCTGGTGACTGATATCCCTCTTGAGACATGTTCGAGACAATTCTGTCGTTTTGTGTCCGGGCTGATTAAAGGATACGCTGCAGGCAGTGGTTTAAGATATGTTATCTAAATTTAGTTAATTTAGAAGATATTACGTGGCCTGAAAACGCTCACAATTCTTCATTTCATTGTAACCGGGCCGGGGGGGAAAATACACGAATTTAACATCATATCAACATCCGGGTCACTCACCAGCGGGTCAACTGTATGAGGATGAAACGTTTATCGCCCCCTGCTGGTGATGCTTCACAATTACAACAACTCAATCAGAAGGAACACAATTAACATATTTTCGCACTTTTACAGCGTGTGCAATTTATTGTTTCATTTATAGAAAATGTAATTCGAAATGCTTCAAAGATTTCATGGATTTGATAACTATATTTATAATATAATATTAAATGACAATGGCAACAACCAGGAATGTCTGGCTAATGTCTGTTCAATATCCATGTATGAAAGTACATTAACAATTAAATAGAAAGAAAAAATAAGCATGTTGGTATATTGCATTCACTCCTGGATTGTTGTGCATGATGAGCTCACACAGTTCATCAAAATTCAGCATTACATCTGGAAATAGATTCTTTAACACATCAGATAGAAATTTTAAAAGGTCTTCATTAGCAAATGGAGTTGGCTCAGGTATTGTTGTGTAAATATTCTTCACATTTGGATCACTTAAAAACAATGTTTCGAGCAGATTTACAATCGTAAACGGTGAATGTAAGACCAGAACCCATATGCCTCAGGGATCATCTGACGGGCGAGTCGACCAAACAGGCAGCAGATTGTTGGCCTCAGAGCTGCAGGCTGGGCGGAGGGGCGGAGGGGTTCGGAAACACCACTTTCTTGCGGAGTGAGAAGGCTGGCTGAGGCATCTGCTTTTTTACACCCTTGGAATCAGTCCGCTGGCTAACATCCGCATTCACTTTTGTCAGGATAGTCATGAGGTCATAACCCCTGGAAAAGAAGATGTAGATTGTAGAACTATAATTATTTAGAATGAGTTATTCTCCTATTTCAGAGTATAACATATCATAGGAGTATCAAAACTAGTATTAAATGTATTTACTTCAAGTAAAACACACCATAAGAACGCTGTGTTATGAGTATTATGCCTACATTCAAAATTCAATTGAAGGAAATAGTGGCAACTGAATGTACTTGGAAAGTAAATAAACTCATTATGCTGAATGGCACGTCAGTGTATATTATTATATTATTATCATTGATGTATTAATGTAGGCATTAGTTACATTTTGTAGTAGCTAATTTGAACTATTTCACATTCTGCTGGTTGGTCAAATCTATAAAATGTGTTTGAGTGTAAAATCTTCTAAATGGACATTAATATTGTATTTATAATGTACTTTACACCACAAAAAAATGTAATCATCCAACAGTATCTGATATTTTGTTCCACCAACCTTGGCACCAGCTCGACAAGCCTTTGGCACAACGACTGGATAAACCACGTGCCGTTTTTCCTCTCTCGGTAAGAGACGTAAGACGGAATGGTGGCCATTCCCAGCAGGAAATCTGCGTCGGACGGGATGGACTCGCTCAGTTTCCTGGCATCGCTGTAGACAGAATCGTCGTCAGGACCGTCGGCGTAGATGTAGACGGCCCCCTGCTCGCTGGTGCCCTGGCAGGCCTGGATGAAAAACAGCTTGGGCTTTTCTGCCAACGAGGCGCACATTGATCCGTTGACGGGTTCCTTCAGATCCTTAATTTTGGCGGTATGGCCGTCCACGCCGTACACACTTCCCTCCTTGCCGTGGCTGAGAACGCAGCACACCAGGCAGTCCGCCTGACTGTGGTCCCTGCTGCCGAGCTCCTGCAAAGCATTCAGCATCTCTTGCTTCTTGCAGTCCCGCCTTATATCCACCTCGAAGCCGAGCCACTTAAACACTCTGTGGAGACACTCTAGAAGACACGCAGTTAAACAGCAACGTGCCTGAATGCAGACAGAGCACCAGCTTGCACCAGTTCCACACAAGCCTACCTTCATCAAGCTTGGTCCCCTCCCGCTCCGGAGAGGTACAACGGATTTAGTGAAGTCATTGTTGTTGATTATCAAGCAGACGCCTCTCTTTGCTGATTTCATCGGATATGTTTCCAAAACCTGCAGAGATAAATCAGTAAGTTTAAACAATAGTCTGCTTTAACACATGTACTTGTGCAAGAAGTAGTGAATCACTCACCTCGGTGGTTATGTTTGTAGCCGGAGACGTTTGATTATCAGAGTGGGCCTTGTTTTCTTGAGGCGGCCCCGTTTCCGACACATCAATCGTCCCTATGGGACGGAAGATGGCAGGTAGGGAAAAACAAATATTAAAGTTTGATTAATTAAAATGTCTGATGTGTCATTTCACCACAGCTCGACACAGAATCGACTTACGATTAGCTTTCAAGGAGGCACGGACGCTGGTTTCAGTGTTCAAACCACTCAGTCCATGAGACAGGGCTTCACATTCCTCTCCAGGATCAAACTCAAAAGGCAAATCTAGGAACGTGATACAAGAGGATCCAGATTAAATCCATCCACTGCACAGCGCTTAAAAGGTTTCAATCCAACGCAGGACTCACCCACTGAGGTGTTGGAAGTATTCATGGAAGACTGTGTGGAACACGGGGGGAAGGATCAGTAAAGGCACAAAGAAAGTAAACAATTTATTTTTACTAAGAAGATTCTCACCTCTCCCTGTTGTCCGAATACTTCTGAGAAGAAGGGAAAACAGTAGATAGTGTTATAATGATTAAAAATACTGTGTAAGTGCAATGTTGCAATTTTATACCATTATAATTCAACATGTTGGAGAGTAATAAAATATTATGATATCTCAAGTAAATATGATTTTTTGGAATAAAAAATCCATCATCTAAATTGCTGTCTGTTTGTTTTCTAAATGTGTATCAATAACTATGAGCCTCACATCATATTTAGGAGGGAAAACCCTATCATGAAAATAAATATAAAATATTGATTGTGTGAACTCTTACAGAGTGGTTGCAAGTAATGTACATTATGGTTGAAATGCAGATTTACCATCACATTGCAATCCAAAACGTTTTTTTTTTACCTGGCATTTCATACAAGGCTGTCCTCATGGTGACCTGATAACGAGCACAGAAAAAAACAGACGACTCAGCAAATGGCTACAGCAGACAGAATAGTGAGGTGTGACATTGACCATTTGATGTACCTGGGATGGATCCAAAGGGAACGTCATGGCCCGCGGTCGGCCTCCTTGTTGAGCTACAGAGAGTTACCGTGGTGAATAACAAATAAACCAACAGCAACATGATTCACAGACGGAACCATCAGCAAAGAGATAGAAACTGCTACGACTTCATCATGCTCATCTTCCACACCCTCTTCCTCAGTCTGTTTGCATCGATGTAAGTGCATTGCCCTTTTCCTGTAATGAACTTACCCTGCAGGGCTTTAAACTGGTTGATCTTCTCTTTCAACATGGGACAGACTGAGTCAAGTATGGTCTCCAGTAAATTTAGATTATTTTCACCGATGAGGTCCATGTGCTCCATCTCCAGGAAGATCTCCAGTAAAGACTGAAAAGTAAAGTTGCAGTTCTACTTTATAAATTACCAGAAGATCATATGGTGCAAACTTTATAATAGGAGAGCAGAATTCAAAATTCATTTACATTAAAATCCTCCTTTTCAGAGGTGCTTTTTTCAAAAATGTATATCATTTGTAAGTTTTACGACTTTGGCTGTTGAAGACACACTCACAACAGTTTCCTCCAGTTTTCGACGTGGAAGCTGTTGGCTTAACAAGAACTTCACTTCTTTCAAGTCTTTGTCAGTTAAATCCTCAGACAGGGTGTAGAGTAGCTTCCTGGAAATAAAGACAAAACTATAAAAAAAGGAAGTAAAAATAAAAAAAACCTCTGACTGGGATCTTTTTCTATGAAGAGCAACATACTTCAATAAAGTGATTATGATCATCAGAAAATCAATCAGTAAAAAGATGGCAATTCTCTAATCATTAAAGCCATATTAGGCAAAAATGTACCAATAAATCTGTGGTAAATGTGAGTATTTGCTTTTTTTCATAGTAGTTTATGATGGTAAATTGATTATCTTTTTGGATTGTTGGTGGTTGTTTTTAAATATCAACCTTAAGACATTAGGTTTTAATTATGCATCACTTTATTAGATGTAATTGGATACATTCATACATCAGCATTTAGCCTGTAAAAATGGTTTAAGAGGTTTATTAAATCGTCATAATCCTGCTGCTGACTAAGACATAGTAATAACACGGATGAGTCACATAATGGCTGATAGATACGGACTCAGTGAGATTTAGAGCTCGTCATATTATATTCAGAAATAGTCACTTGCTGTATGTTCGTAAACGTGACAGGAAATGAAGAAATCCTGCTAGAAAATATATTGGAACGTCTAAATAAAATGTGTGCTTATTGAATATACGGTGAGGTTAAACAAACACCATAAGAAAAAAAAGGGTTTTGTGTAAATTAAAGATTAAAAGCAGAAAGAAAATCTGTATTTCTGGTTTGAATCTATACTTAAATTATCACAAAAGTATTTGTTATTTGTGTAACATCACCATCAAGCTCAGACATTATTTGAAAGTATTAAAGGTTATTTCTGTGAGTCTAAATGTTAAGCAGTCCACCTGTAAGCAGAGATCTGGCTCGTTGGTGCCTCGGGGAGATCGTGGTTACGTATCAGTCGGGTGCGTTGGATGATGTGGAGAAGCTCGGTCAGCAGGTGTTGTCGCTCGGCAGAGATGTGGTCTTGGTCCGCCAGGCGAGTGAAGAGGTCACTGGCCAACTCCTCAGAGGTCAGGTATCGGTTCAGGAGGTCAGTGCAAAGAAAGGCTAAAGCCTTTACCTCCTCCGTAGACAGGGCCTTCCCTACATCTAAGAGCAGCTTCTGGAAATCCATTATTTAGTGTGCCAGAACTAAAAAAGACACTCAGATATGTGGATTCTCTGTTGTGGAGTGTTTAGACAATTTATCTGACATTTAGCGTTGATTCCTCTAGCCTGTGTGTGTGTGTGTGTGTGTGTGTGTGTGAGAGAGAGAGAGAGAGAGAGAGAGAGAGAGAGAGAGAGAGAGAGAGAGAGAGAGAGAGAGAGAGAGAGAGAGAGAGAGAGAGAGAGAGAGAGAGAGAGAGAGAGAGACAGAGAGTTAGGGCCATCACAAGATCATAATAACACTTATTACAGCTCCGAAGTCTCTATCGGTCAGTCAACAGGCGGCTCTGTTAAATGGGTGTTACCTGATCAGAGATGGTTTTCAGCGGGTCTTCAACATTCTCGAAGCAGCTCCAGGAGACGAACTGAACGGATACTTTGTAGCGATTCGGCCCCAGTTTCCTCCAAAAGTTCACCGAAGTAGGAAGTAGAAATCGAAAGTAAAATAAAGAGCGCTCGTCGGAGCTGCTATTGGCTCATTCCTGTGTGACGTACATGCCCTTGATTGGATGCCGTCCCAGGCAACGGAGTTAAGTTCAGGAATAGTTCAGAAAGAGAAACAAATTCATCGTTCCATTTTTTTTAAATGTCGAAAAATGTCGCAATACTCACAGTTTAAGGTTGTTTTTTGTTTTCTTTGCTGACTCAGTGTGTAGTATTTGGTTAGTAAACTGGGTCACGGGTGTGCAACTTACAACCACAACAGGCTTACATTCATTTATTATACTTAAAATGAACAAACACCATCACAAGCAAAATATGACTTTTGTTCGGGACATCATAACATAAACCACAGCAAAAAAACAAAGAGATGAAAACATCAAATATGGTCCTAATGTTTGACCACCATTTTGAATCAATGTGTATTGAACTGCAGGTAACCATAGCAACAATACAGTTGTGTCACCAGATAACTAGGGGTGAACGTATTAAAGAAACCACTAACATGATTCATATGTAATGGATAACACTTTTCTTTTCTGTGGACAGCAGTAATAATCCACCTCAAGGTGTCTTAATACAGATAATAAAGGCGTTATTTTATGTACCGACATCTTATTGTGCATTACCACTAATAAACTATCCTACATACATGGAACTTGCCATCGAGAGTCTTTGATATTGTTTATCCTACTTGTAAGGATATTACAGTGAACATTTCCAGTTATAATATAATATACTAAAAATAAATAGATAAACCTGGAAATGATATGGATTATTTGTGGTAGTGTGTGTTTGGTCTGGGTTTGATCTTCGGGGTCTTGATGTGTCCTCCGGGTCTTACTCTGACACTGAGCCGCACCCGGGTCTTAGCTCCTGAGCACACACACACACACACACACACACACACACACACACACACACACACACACATACACACACACAGGTCCTTTACAATTTTGCTTCATAACTATTAACTATGTTATATGATTTAAAGATAGGTAGCTTAATCTATAATAATGCGTCATCATTTATTAGTTGATTAATATTCTGTATTCATAATCTGGGTCTGCAGTCTATGATGTCACATACTGAAAATGCTGTGGGTTAGAAGTATAAAATACATCCACATGAATATACTCAGGTAAAAGTACTTAAATAATAAATAAACAATAATAATTGATAACATTATGTGTCACATTAATGCAAATCTAGGACTATGATTCCTTTTACATTGTAAAAATATATAATATTGTATTGTACATACAACAGTTAAATTGTACAACTATATTAAAGTTATATCATATGTAATTTCTTATAGATTATTTCTAGCATATTTTTTCATATTTTTCTATATTTAAGACCTTGACCTTTGCATTATTTGCCTGTATTTTATTTCCCCTAATGTAATAATTGTAAGCACACAAGTTACAAACAGGGCAAATTCCTTTTAAATGAATACTTGACAATAAACTGTATAATATTTCTAATTATTATTGTTAATATTTGTGAGCTAGTCCCAGTGAAGATGAAGACCGGACCCTTACTGTCGAGGACGAGGGAGTGTACAGCGGTGGTGTGTCTCCTCCCCAGGCCGTGACTCTTGGACAGCACGCAGTCCAAATACAGGTCCCAGAAGACCCGGGCCAGGTCCCAGAAGAGCGCCGTGTGTTGGCTGTTGTCCGACGACCTGAGTACCACCATCAGGTCCCAGAATTCGGGCACCGTGTCGGCGATCCTCGGGGAGCGCATCTCCAGCAGCAGAGCCGAGGAGGAGTCCCAGCACTGCGGGTTGGACTGGTGGTCCGTCAGGGGCCCGACGTGAAGCGGATCCTGGATCTGCAGCGGCGGGACGGCACTCATGCAGCTCAGCACAAAGACCGCGGCCACAGTTACGTTCAGGAGCACCGGGACCATCTGCAGAGGACGCAACAGCTCAGATGCTTCAAGTGTAGAATAACAGTCACTTTATTCAATTATCAGCTCGGTGATTTTACACTTAAACATCTCTTAAAACAGTGTTTAACACTAAAAGTCCCCCCAGATATACATTTGATGAGCTTCGTTCATTTCAGAAAGCCACATCTGCACACATCTGGTCCATATCTTAGTCTATAACAGCAGGTCCAAACAATAATCATCTGTTCTGGGAATTCATAGGCAGGTTAGTCCTGTAACTCACCAGGAGACCTAAGGTTCTCGTCCTTTCCACCTATATATATAGGATATAGCCTAATCGATGGAATAATCCAGTTAAAATGTACTTACCACCAAAGCTGATGGGCCGACTAACAAGACTAGTGTTGATTGAAGTTTGGGGAATATCTGCTGGGTCTTAAATGACGTCAGTGCCTCCCGCCGCTGCGCGCTGTGTTAGTCTACTACTTAATGTGTGCTTCTTATGTGTTTTTAAATATGTAGGCTACAGCCTTTCTCTCTCTCCCCCTATAAGATTAACCTTTAATAACATTTTCGCAGCCATGTATGGTTGGAGGCTCTTCATCACGTTCAGGTAATCACACTTCTACTGCTATTTTGTTTGTTTTTTATTTACTTATCAGCGTCTGTAGATATTTAATTATCTAACTGCCGTTTGAAAGGATGGACATAATTATTATTATTATTATTATTATTATTATTATTATTAAATGAGATTTTTTAAATCATCCAAATCACAAATGATCAATTCTTTTATGTAAATGTGGGAGCTTCCCTATATCACAATGTCCAAATATATATATAAAACATCTTAATATTGCTCAGATTAGGATCCTGCCCAACAATAAAAGTTGTATTTCACATTTATCCAGCTGCTTTATGTGCTTCAGAGACACGTTTTGGTCACATGTGTGGTCCATTTAGGATCACATTTTAATTCCTATTTTGTTCTCTAAAACATCAGAAATGAGTGAAACACCCCCATTACAATTCCCCAGAGCCCTTTTTAGTTTGAACAGTCTATAACCCAAATATTATTCATGTACTATAATGTAAGAAAAGGGGAAAAATCAAACCGTTTGTTGCTTAAATGAAGAAAAATAAATGTTATTTCTGCCACCATATCCACATTCCGGGCTTTAAGGCGGTATGGTATATTGTGGTAAATATATATGCAGTTTAAAAAAAAGAAAAGAAAAAAAGGCCAGCAGCAAAAAGCAATCTGACCTCAGAAACTTCAGTGGTTCTGCTTTCTGTAACAACAAGCGAGTCATGAGTGTTGTTCCTGAGAGCTACGTTTCTATGCTTTTACTGAAATGTCACATGCATGCCTGATCTCAAATGTAATTATTTCTCTCAGTGAAAGGCCAAAACTAAATGTACCGGGAAGGTTTCTTACTCATTCATTCATTCTTCTGATGATGCAGAAGAAGCAACTTTCTTCTGCAGGGCCTAAATTATAACTTTTAAATAAATACCATGTTCATGCTCATATTGAAACACAAAATGTGGTGTTAGGGTTCTTCTAGACTGGTAGAGTGGCTCTTAAGAGTGGCTATTATTAGAACGTTTATTGTTTAGTGACCATGTCCTATAAAGGAATAACAAGGCGGGAGATTATTTTCTCCGCACTCCGATCATCAAGGTTACAGATAAGTGGACAAGCTTGGACGTTCAACTACGACTCAAAAAATATATTTTCAAAGGGAGTTCTTAATCTTTTGTACTGATGATCATTGGGAGTTTAATGCTGACTCGAGCAGTAAAACGTAACATTGTCTCACACACACACACACACACACACACACACACACAGAATAAATAATTAAATAATTACTATAATAACTTGTGATGATTTTTATCTAAATCTGTGTCCTAAATATTATGGAGATGTCATCAGAACGCACACTCAAAAAATAATTCATTGGATGAACGTAATTTTATCTTGCCACCTATATTCCATCTAAATAAAAGCTGTTAAATCAATAAATCTTGATTGTGTCATTTAAACAACACATATATTTGTAAATGTAACATAATGTTAACATGTTCATTCAATTAATTTGGCTTTATTGAATTAAAATGTTAGTCTAATTAAATTAATTTAAGTTCATTTTACATTGATTAAACATTTTCATACAACAAAATTCAACCTTGTTATATGAAGTAAAGTAGCTTTTGTCTGTACTACTCATGTCATTCTTGTTTTAGTGTTTTTATTGCTAATGTAAGCATTACATTTAATTAAATTAGTAAAACATAAAGGACAGCTTGCAAATCATTTAATCTTTCTTTTATTTTGCTCTCATATTCTTAAAACAATTGCCAAGATCCCTGTTCAGCCTAGCTTTCTCCCCTTTAACCATCAAGGTTAACAGGTACATTTAGAGTAACAGTAACATATAGGAAACTACAGACCATCCATAACAATGAAGACATGCTGCATTCCTCCAGACCAAACATTATACCAGATCTAAACTAGCATCGTGTTAACACTGCCATATTATGGAAATGTCTGGAAATATAACAGTTCACAAATACACTGTAACAAATTGCTGTAATATCTACAGCAAAATTTTACAGTATCTTCTTGTTTTGTCATTTTACAATGTTTAACTGTATACCGCAATGCATCATGGGTCAAAACTAATTACAGTAACCTGCTGCAGAACTCATACTCAGTAACTCAGTTAAATATTGTAAACTTTACAGCAAGTGTGTTCTGGCATGTAGATTATGTGTATTACAGGTAAATACTGTTGATATTCGGATTTTCGCTGTTAGAACCTCGGAGAGGAGAGGAGCAATGGCGGAACCTGTGTAGTCACCAGAGCAAAGCTAAGAAGTCAGCGGATTGGTGAGTAATATTTGTTTCAGTGACGGTAATTTCCCATAACTTTAGTTAAGACCGATTTAGTATTTAGCACGAGGACAGTCTGCATCGTATTCACATCCCATTTTTTCTCCGATAAACAGGCTAACACAAGCCAGTGAAGGTAGCATTACAGCTAACGTTGATGTCGGCAGAGAAAGTTGTATTCGGTTAGCTTTAAAATTAGTGGTGTAACAGTTTTGGACCGAAAACCTGGGTTAAACACCGCTCCGAACCTCCCCTCCGCTCCTCTCATACAGCACATGTCGCATATTAACAAGACTATTTATTTATTTATTTATTTCAGGTAAATTTGGCTTTGCTGGAGTGCTTCGTGAACTGTGGTTCTGTGTTTCGAGAGCTGTGCATCCTTCGGACAGTCACCAAGCCGAACTGTCGTCTCGGCTGCTGCCTCTGACTGCTACTGCTGCTGCAGCTGCAGGACAGGTCGTCTGCTAACATAGACAGTCCCGTAAATTCAAAATAATAATCCGTTGTTGAAATTCGTGTTGAAATCCGCAGAGTAAAAGGTAATTAGCGAACTAAAGGAGGTGCCATGAGGTTAACATTACATTGTGATATGTTCTACTTTTTTATTTTTACTTGAGTAAAGGAATATAATTTGTAACGCTACTGCAGGTTTTATCAGAGTCTTCTTCACACAAGTATCTGTACTTCGACGTAAGTAGAAAGTGAGAGTACTTTTGCCACCTCTGGACACTGAGCCAGAGGAGCTATCACTAGCAGCTAAGCTAACTAGCAGCTAAGCTAAATAACTAGCGTTAAATTTCATTTAGACAATGTAGACACATGTTTATTTTTTGTATGAACAGAAGTTCTTGCGAAGTGGTAAGAAAAGTGTAATAGTAATGTGCATGTTCTTTATTGCAGTGCAACAATTTGTAAATAAAATCCAGACATTTTTTTCTGGAAATATTCAAAACATTTCTTTAGCTTTGAAAAACAAGGTTAGAACCAAACCATGAGACGAACTGTAGATTAGGTTAACCGTTACACCCCTAATTATAATTGAAATTATCCAACCTTATTGGTAAGAATGGTTGGTAATAATCTACCATGTCTTGTGTTTTGCAACTTGTGCATCATATTGTTACAGAGCTGAAGGAATCCACACACAGTGAGCACCACCACTGAAGCCCACAGTGACCAAACACCATTGAAGGGGATTTTGAGGTAAAAACATTTTGTACAATTTACAGTTTAAACTGTGACAAAGCAACATAAAAATGCCCAATGCATAAGGTTTCTTTTCTTTGGATGCAAGTTACAATGTGTTGCCACATAACGTTTGTCCCCCTGGGTTTGTTACAGCCAGTAATGTTAATCTCATTTAGAAAATAAATAAAAACACTAAATTGACCTTTGTCTACCAGCCACTCATTTGTTTTACCAGACACTTTATCCTGGCAGTGTACTCTAACTTCATGTGAAAAATGGTGACACTAGAGCTACAATATCAAAGTAATATGCTAACTCATTTCACAGGGTAAATATTTTAACTCTTTGAGAAAAAAGTGACATTCTCTGTCAGACACACACACACACACACACACACACACACACACACACACACACACACACAGTGCAAAA
Organism: Chelidonichthys spinosus; assembly: GCA_029853015.1. Classification (NCBI taxonomy): domain Eukaryota; kingdom Metazoa; phylum Chordata; class Actinopteri; order Perciformes; family Triglidae; genus Chelidonichthys; species Chelidonichthys spinosus. The sequence continues at coordinate 19,934,935 of CM056830.1, forward strand.
TGAACTTTTTTGTCCACCTGTAAATGGCTAGTGAATGCTCAGATTTTACCAGCCACTGGTAGGTGATCATTTACAACGCTGACATAGTGTACACGCTGCCATAGTGCTCCATTATCACCTGCTTTAATGGACAATTAAGTTGTGAATCATGAACTTCATGAGTCAATGCATGACTGTGAGGCTATTGCTTATTGTGGATATGCTTATGTGGAAAGCAACAAGATAAAAACATTAACATATAAACCATATGTTTGTTTATGTTTAGGTGATGTGCTCACATCAGAGGAGTGGATGCTGAGCATCGAGGGGCAAGTGGTCTTGCTTCCACACCCCAACTTTTTGGCAGGACTGGCAGCGCTGTTTTCATGCTATTACAACTTCAATCTGGTGTACCAGGAGCAAGCTGCATGCACCCTGGAATTCATCCAAAGGTAACTAGATGCTTGTAGTACTTGTTAAGTTTGCTATCATGACTACTGGACAAGACATTATTTTGACTTGCCAGCACTAACAGACAGTGGACTCCTCTTAAACCAGGGACATGCTCAGTGGTGTAGTATACATCAGTTTATGGCTTATACTGTACCCTCCTCTTTTTATATCAGGTAACAGGTTACCACCCATCAGCCAAAAAGCCTTTAAAATCATATCTTCTTTCTTCTGTGTTATAATAGAGTGTATATGGCACTTGTTTCATGGTATGAAACAAATGTTCAACATGTCCAGTTTTGTCCATTTCTGATCTAAATCTTTTAACCATGTATTTCTTTCAGTTACTGGTAATTACTGTTGCATATTGAAATAACTAGAGCTTTTTTTTAATCCATCAAATGTAATACAAACCAAATCCCTGTCTCCACCCAGTCACAATAATATTAAGTTATTAAGTTATTAACGTACAGTCTTGTGGCAAGAAATACAAACTACCCTTTTAACCGTTATGACTAGGGTTGGGCATCGAGATCCGGTTCCAAATAGGAACCGGTTCCTAACCTCCGGTTCCGGAACCGTTAAGAAGCTGTTGGAATTGCGATCCTTTTTTTTCGGTTCTTAAACGTCCGCACTAGTTTGTTTGTATTAAGGCCTGATTATGCTTCCGCGTAGTGATCACGCAACGGCAACGCAACGGCGACGCAGTTGCTTGGAGACCGTGATGGTTCTGCGTTGGGTTTACGCGTCGAAATGCAATTCAATGCCACACCGGTAGAGGGCGCTATGGTTTTTGTAAAGACTGACCGACCGACCGAGACTCTTGACATATATCGTCGTAGCCTCGTTATAGCGTATTTGTTTACTTTCCGGCTTTAAACATCCACAATTTTTCAGAACCTGGTGTTTTATTTCTTTGTGCAAAAGCGACAAGGTGCAAACAATAAAACGAGGTGAAAACAATAAAAGTAGCCTTTTAAAAGTTTAAATGGCGGTGTTTATGAATGGAAACCGGATAGCGGTCTCCAGCGGATGTAGTTAGCGGACCAATCACAGCCGATGCCGCTGCGTTGGTGTTGCGTTGGCGTTGCGTCGCCTCGACGCGCGTCGAGGATTTTTGGGAGGCACACGTCAGGCCCTTGCGTCGACGCAAGGGGGGTCCGCAAGGACGTAAGGGGTCCGCAAGCTCCCTTGCGTTGTGTCGACGCGGAAGCATAATCCAGCCTTTACTCCGCCTGGCGTGCGGAGACTCCGCGATAGAACGATCAGTAACGAGTAATCTAACGCGCTACTATTGCCAAACCAGTAGTCAGATTAAAGTTACTTATCCAAATACACGGCGCGTTACTATTTTTGTCAGTAAAAAAAAAGATCTGCTTTCTTCGTGCGTCTTGGGGTGTGACGTATGTTAGCCGACACCTCCACAGACGGTCGCGTGTAGTCGCTATACCGGCAGAAACGTAAACAATGGAGGGGGAGAGATACGCATTTTCCAGCTGGAAATACAAGCATTATTTCGACTTCATCTCAGCAAAAGATGGCAACATAAAGGTTCGTTGTACACTCTGTGTTAACAATAAAGTGTTGTATACTTTCAAGAATACAACGTCAAACTTGAAAAAACATTTAGAGTCACAGCATGGCACAACCACATTAAAAGAGCAGGTCCCGTCCGGTGACGGTGAAAAGGCGCAGCGTGTGAATAAACAAGACAAGTTCTCGATTTCACGGAGCTCCTGCTAACTCAGTCTGTGCTGAAATGCGAGCGGAGACTCTCTTGAGTGTTTAGTGGAGACATGTCTCGCTGCTTGCTGGCCCCGCCCCCTCCCTTCGTCATCACGCCGCTCATACTTGAGGACTGTGCTCATTTGTTTCATAAAACCAATCCTTGCTGCTCTAATGCCGGTTCAATATTCATAAAATGTTCATTCATGTTGTTACTGCCATTACAATATGCAAACAGTTATTTAAGTTAAGTGATGTCAAGAAAGACTGTCTTTATTTTTTTATATATAAAAACATGTATTTTCTATCAGGACATAGTTTTCAAGTGCAACTTAAAATGGATACATTGTAGATGTTACTGTTAAAAAAGCACATCAATAAAGTGAGTATTGGCAAAATCGATTGTCTGATGCAGCTGTTGAATGTAACTAATAAAGTAACTTGTAATCTAACTTAGTAACTTTTAAAATCAAGTAGTCAGTAACTTAACGAAGTTACTTTTTAAAGGAGTAGTCAGTAGTCAGATTACTTTTTCAAAGTAACTGTGGCAACACTGGACCTGTTGACCTGCACCTCAAAGAATCGGAATCGAGAATCGTTTAGAACAGGAATCGAAACAGAGGATCGAAATCGGGATCGGAATCGGTAAAATCCAAACGATGCCCAACCCTAGTTATGACCCTACATAATGGTCATTGCATTGCAGAGCTATTTTCTATTTCAGCTTGCCTAAGTGCCTGTGTAACAGTACTTAAACATTAACTTAAACATACTGGCACTGTGTTTACGTCACAGCCCATTTTTATGTGCTGAGGAGAGCCCTGCTAACCAGTGAGTGTCCGTGATACATGAATAAAGTTGTATGTGATTGGCTGTCACTGTGTAAGTGGAATCAACAGCAAAACTCTGTTACACCTGGACTACAAAAATCAAATGGTAATGAAAAATAATAAACAGCATCGTTTTTGTTGCAGATTTGCCCATGGAACGTCAAACAATGGACTTGTATTGTATGACCTGATTGATTCTACTGGCTTGTCACAGTTTTTCATGAAGTTTTGTTATTTTCTTATTTTAGATGTTTCCTTGTAATCAACCCCAGCAGTGGCACGAAAACAGCAAAGCTGAAGAACACCATCAATCCTCATGTCTCCTCCCTGCTGAAGCGGCTGATGGACTATGAATGGCTTTCTGCTTAGGATCCAAAAGATAAGGACTGTTCTACATTGTTTGATGATGTTCCTGTTTAAAAGCAATTTGTTGTTTTAAGAGCTGCAGAACAAACTGTCTTTGTCTGCCAAACACACTCAACCTGAATATTTTAACCTACTGCTATAACTATAGGGATTATGGCAATGGGCCAATGTGACAAAATGTTGAACTATCCCTTTCACTGTTCTTCATGTTACTGTACATGCATCTTTTGCACATCTGTTAAAAAAAGTTTTAATAAAAGTATTTTATAGCAGCGCTGACACTGTGTTATTTGTATCATTCACAATCTGCATAATTTGCAAAGCAGCTAATGTAAAAACCAATATTAACTTTATTTACAGGTATTTACTGGCAACTTTAGTTGCCAGGTAATTACTGTAATTTATTGGAATACAAGAAAAAGTTGTAAACTAGATTACATTGAATTGCTGTTTTCCAAAAAAAAGAAAACAGTCAGTTACTGTAATTTATATACAGCAAAAATATGTAAAACAAATTACAGTAATATGTTGTAATAGATTTTTACAGTAATAAACTGCGATTTTACAATAATTAACTGGCAACTTTTTTGCCAGGTATTTACTGTAAATTCTACAGTCAATTCGTTACAGTGTAGTTCTTCAAAATTTGGGCACTTCTGTCATATAAGGTTCAACATATGTAGAATATTTTGCCAACCAAAAATAATAACCCTAAAGCAATCTTTTGGGATTTGTGCAGGACTTCAAAAGTGCATTTGAGCTCCGGTGGGTAGCTTAGGTTCAAACAGTATATCAGTCCAAATAACAGAGCATGAGCAATCACGATGCTCCCCAAACCAGTGAGAACCTCCACACCTTCAATCAGGACACCGATGTCCTCTGGGTCATCTCCAGGCTGTGCATCCTCTTGTTGTATGACATACACTCCAATCACAGTTTGCTCCATGGCTTCAGTGTTGGCCTCAGTGTTCTGTGAAGTAAAATATGACAATATATACATTTGTTTGAGTCTAAATATAGGTGGCAGGAGACTGGAAGCAAAAAAAAAGGTACATAATTTGCTAATTTCTGATCATAACATTATGAAAACATTTCAAATTTCATGAATAAAAGCACATATTAATCGGTACAATTGGACATGTACCAGAATAATACAGATGCACCCATTACAAATTGTAAAAAGTGAAATGAATTGAATGAATTACATATCACACAAGTAAATGTATGAAATATGTGCTGTAAGTCTACATCTTTATCACACCGTGTGAATAACTCACCATGTAATCCTTCACAAGTTTCTCATG